>OLKM01000337.1:286487-322125 GCA_900291075.1 Melanogrammus aeglefinus
ATGCAAACACCAAAGTCCCCCCGTGGCAGCTGTGGCCGTTGACGGATGTATAAAGAGGAATTAATTGTGTGTGTGTGTGTGTGTGTGTGTGTGTGTGTGTGTGTGTGTGTGTGTGTGTGTGTGTGTGTGTGTGTGTGTGTGTGTGTGTGTGTGTGTGTGTGTGTGTGTGTGTGTGTGTGTGAGGAGTGTAGGATGGGATGAAGCCTCTACCTTCACCTCCATTCATTTTGAAAAGCAGGCAGAAGATGAAGTACTGAAATGAGGCCCGCCGTCATTTGCATGTGGATTTGTTATCGCTGCAGGAGAACTGCTTTTCTCTTTTCCTTGAAGAGCGATAAGGAGAGGGCATCACAGGGCACACCGGTGTGTATGTGGGTCTGTCTGCCTGTCTGTCTGTCTGCGCGTGTGTCCTTTATGGAAGCGTGTCGATCCGGTGTTGTACGCGGTGCGTGTGCGTACTCTTGCGTGCGTAGGTACGTGCAACGGTGCCTGAGTGTACATGTGTAAGGGCGTGTATGGTACCCCCGTATGCTCTGCGTGTGTAGGCACGTGCACGGTGGCCGCGCACACTGTACGTGTGTAGGTACGTGCACGAGGGCGGCCGGCAGTAGCAGACACGTGGAGGGTCCACCAGAGGTGGAGGTGGGAATGGTTGATGATGGTGTGTGTGTGTGTGTGTGTGTGTGAGTGTGTGTGTGTGTGTGTGTAGGGTGTGGTTGTATCAGACCAAATAATTAGATGTCGCTAGTCATGTGTGTGATGTGTGTGTGTGTGTGTGTGTGTGTGTGGTGTTGTGTGTGTGTGTGTGTGTGTGTGTGGGGAGGGAGGGGGTTAATATCAGACCAAATAATTAGATTCGCTATCATGTGGGCGACAGCAGTGCGGGGATCAGGCAGATTAAAAAGCCGGGGCTCCGGGCTGGTTAATATTCATAAGGAAGGCGGGGGGGGGGGGGGGAGCTTGAGGAGGAGGTGTGTGTAGGGGGGGATGGGGGATGGGGGGGGGGGGGGGGGGAAGGGTGCTTGGAGGGCCTTGGGGTTTAAGACTGCAGCTCCCCGGGTGCTTAACTCACCCACCTCTCTGTGAACCAGACGGTAGATGTACGGGTGGATGGATGTGTGATGTTTGAGGGCGACGGACGGACGGACGGACGGACGGAGGGACGGACGGACGGAGGGACGGACGTCGGTCGGTCGGACGGACGGGCCGGCGGACGGATGTCCGTCGTCGTCCGTCCGTCCGTCCGTCCGTCCGTCCCTCCCTCCGTGGACGGGATCGCCTGATCGTGCCAAACTATCGATTGACTATAGATACTAAGGGAAGATGAACGGCAGCTGTGCAGTTTGTGGGGGGGGGGAGCGTCTGGCGTGGGGGGGTTGTGGATGGAGGGATGGCTTTGAGGGGAAGCAGACGGATGGAGTGATGAATAGCTGTAGAGAACAGATCAAGGTGTAGAAAAATAACCGGATGTGGCGAGAGAAAGGGGACGCGAGAGAGCAGAGATGGATAGATGGGCAGAAAGGCGTTCCGTGGAATTGACTCCTTATCTACTTTGCCTCTTTCTCCCTCCCTCTCCCTATCACATCTCCACTCTCCCTTCCGTACGCTTCAATTCTTTCCCCTTCTCTCGTCCTCCTCTCTTCTACTTTGTAGACACTATTATTATTACCTTTTCCCTAATTATACTCTTCACAGCGCAAAATGTCAGCGTAAACTTTGTTGTGTGTGTGTGTGTGTGTGTGTGTGTGTGTGTGTGTGTGTGTGTGTGTGTGTGTGTGTGTGTGTGTGTGTGTGTGTGTGTGTGTGTGTGTGTGTGTGTGTGTGTGTGTGTGTGTGTGTGTGTGTGTGCGTCTGGCTGGCATGCCCATGAAGAAATTGCAACAAAAAAAAAAAAACACGGGGTGTGTGCACAACATGCTCGGTTAACCTCAATAGGAAAATCGAAATGTTTGAATATTGTTTTCAATTAATGTATTTTATACACACCTAATAGCGGTCAGGGTGTTAGGTAGTATATCGTAGTAGACTGTGCTGTTCGGAGCATATCTGCTTCCCTGTTCAGCTGTGAGCCTGAGAGGATGCAGCGCTCTTCTCTTTAGGAGAGCCCAAACCATGTCACTGCTGCCAGCCTCACTCCTTTACCGTCACGGCAATAATAAGACACTCGTTATTCTTTCATTGTTTCTTCGAGTCACTGATTTTCGTAGGCAGCTAGTTGTGTTTCAAACACGTTTGATGTGTGTGTGTGTGTGTCTGTGTGTGCGTGTGCGTGTGTGTGTGTTGTGTGGTGTGTGTGTGTGTGTGTGTGTGCGTGTGTCTGTGCGTGTGTGTCTGTGTGTGCGTGTGCGTCTGTGCGTGTGTGTTGGGGGTGTTTTCACCACCTTATGGCTGGAGTATTATTCCCCTTAACGCACTCCTACATCTCTGGCATCTGCATTCTCTGTTGGTTTGCACACACACACACACACACACACACACACACACACACACACACACACACACACACACACACACACACACACACACACACACACACACACACACACACACACACACACACACACACACACACACACACACACACACACTCTTTGAGAGTCTCATTAATCTTTCTCTGTAACGTGTGTTGGTTTTGTGTGTGGTGCTTCGTTGGTTTTGTGTGTGGTACTTTGTCGGACTCCAAGGCCCCTACATGTCAGGGGCCTTGGAGTCCTGTATCCTCAGTATCATCTGAAGGCCCAGGTTATACAGGGCTGTTTCTACCTGGGTCATCACAGATACAACCCCCCCTTCCCTGCCTCACCGCACTTCTATGCCATTAGCTGGTTGTTGACATCCTCTGAGGATGGACAGAAACTAGACCACGTGACCGCTCCCCTCATTAGGATCTAATTCACCATCCGTCCTTCCGTCCGTCCATCCATCAACTTTCTTGGCCAGCCATCAGAGTCCCTGCGTGTGTTATCGCGTTCAAGGCCGTAAAGGCATATTTCCTGAGGATCTGAATGGGCTTGGTCTGCGTCAGTTTGCGAGAGTTCTCCGTGCTATAACGAAGTGCATGTGTTAACATGTGCGAAGTCTGCAACCCCTGTCTTCCGATACACGGTGAAACAAACTCACAAAAGGCTGTGGGACTCCTCCCCCCCTCTACCCCCCCATCCCCCTTCCCCACAAGCCCCTCTCCCGAAAAAACTGACCATGACTCTGAGATCAGACGATGGCTCCAGTGTCGGGTTACAAATTAAAACAAAAGGAAGCTCTATCTGCGGAATCAGCACTGGTTCTGTGAAATACAATACGGTCGGCCTCTTTATGTTGGGCGTACAGTGAGCAGGATGAGATGAGCCTGGAGCTTTTGTTCCGTCCCTCACCTCTACTGTCTTTAACGTTCTGATTCAGCAGTCTCGCACGCACAAGCTCACACACACACACACACACACACACACACACACACACACACACACACACACACACACACACACACACACACACACACACACACACACACACACACACACACACACACACACACACACACACACACACACACACACACACACACACACACACACACACACACAAACACCTTCCTCCTGCACCCAGTCCTCTAGGGGCAGCCAAGGGTGCTCGACTTTCCCGCCTCCGCCCCCCCTTCTCATTGGATGCATTATTATAATGATTATTAAATAATTCTTAAGCCTCCGGCAATGCTAGCTAAAAACCGCTCAAACTGGCGCACACCTTGAGTTGCATCTCAAGCATGGATTTGAGTTAGATGGTACGTTCCCCTCTTCAAACCCAGCCCCACAGTGACCGTGTCGCCGTGTCCCGGCGCCTACCACACCAGACGGGTGATGGACTGTGGGGCCCGGGTCTGTTCTTTGGGTAGTGGAGGACCTGTGCACTCGGTGGTTTGTGGTTGATATTGTTGGGTTCTGTTAACGACACTTCCCCGAAATGACATCACTAGTTGTCCCTTATCAATGTCACCTATTTTCTTTCTTTTTTTTTCACTTTTGTCTCTCAAGACATTTGTGGCAGTTAAGCACAGATAACAGCATGACTTTTCTGTGAAACCGTAATGATTTCATGCCACGGATGTGAAATAAGAATACAAAACTTAAAAAAAAAAATGTACACATGCTGATAAGTATACCCATAAAGATGTGGTCAACAAAAAAGAGTTTTCCCAGGGAAACGGAAATGTATTGTCAGCATCACTATGTCTACTTCTTGGTAACTGGTGCCATCTAGTGGCGGCTTGTGAGTACTGCCAGAACCCTGACCTGTTTCTTGCATAGTAATATTGGCTTTAGCAAATAATTAAACAGCCTTCTATGTCGTCTATCAAGGTACATTTCAGAGTTTTGTCATTTCTTGAAAGTGTATTGTGGGATTAGAGTAAGAAATACACACAAAGTTCAGTCTGTGTGTGTGTGTGTGTGTGTGTGTGTGTGTGTGTGTGTGTGTGTGTGTGTGTGTGTGTGTGTGTGTGTGTGTGTGTGTGTGTGTGTGTGTGTGTGTGTGATGGAGCCATGGGATAAGCCTGTGCCCTGGGACTGATTGAGGGATGGAGTCTCATTGAAAACAAAGACAAGATTGTCCCGAGAATACTCAGGTGTGTGTGTGTGTTGGAATAAGTGGACCCAGGGAAACAGGAAAAACAAGGGCTGCATAAAACACGCACGCACACACATAGACACCGACGCAGGCACACAAAACACAGACACATACACATGCACACAGTAGATGATGGCTGGCCAGTCTTTGTCCAGTTTATCCAGAAAGGATCTTATTATGGTAACGGCCTGAATAGGAGCTTAGCGACCTCATCAGATCTCTCTCTCTCTCTCGGTCTCTGTCTCTGTCTCTTGCTCTCTCTCTCTCTCTCTCTCTCTCTCTCTCTCTCTCTCTCTCTCTCTCTCACATTTTTTGGTTCTCTTCTCATTTATAACCAGCCCCCCTCCCACCTACTCTTTTTCTCTGCAGCGCTTTGTTCACACGATACCCCCCTCATTTCCTAATTTCCTCTGTGGGTTTTTGATTACCCATGTTCCCCAGCCCTCCCTTTGTAAACAACCGCTAGCGGCCGTCAGGGCGCCGTGCCGCGCCGCCGCTGGGGTCCGTGTCCGAGTGCGTTTAGCCGGCGTACCGGTGGCACGCGCGTGCACGTTGGCTCATTACACTGTGTGTGTGTGACTGTGTGTGTGACTGTGTGTGTGCTGTGTGTGTGTGTGTGTGTGTGTGTGTGTGTGTGTGTGTGTGTGTGTATGTGTGCTCTATGGAAGGTTATTGTTTTTATCAGTTGACGAGTGGCGGGGAGAATGATCCATTTTCTCTCTCTATGAATTGAATACCTGAGCTTAACACAAGCAACGATCGATGGGATGCTTTGGCTACATGATATTAAAACGTATTAAAACCATAATGACAGCGCAGCCCCACATGATTAAAGGGTCAATTTGTGATGACAATTTTGCATTTGAATGTTAATTGAGTTCTATCAGCAAATGAACACAAATTAATTGTGTGTGTGTGTGTGTGTGTGTGTGTGTGTGTGTGTGTGTGTGTGTGTGTGTGTGTGTGTGTGTGTGTGTGGTGTGTGTGTGTGTGTGTGTGTGTGTGTGTGTGTGTGTGTGTTGCAGGGCTCCAGGCTGACTCTGGTCTGCGAGGACTCGGGGTGTTGGCTGAACAGAGTGCCGGTCACTCCGGACGCCACAGCCGCCAACTGTACCATCTTCAGCCAAGGTAACTACGAATACGGAACGTGTCTGCTATCGCACGTACAGCATCCAAAAACACTATAACTAATGAACAATCAATAAAAGGCTTTGCACACCTGGATGGAACCTGTGTCTTGAATCACACCAACGCCTGCCTTACACATGTTTCCCATTAGCAGCCTCTAGTGGTTTGATTAGTAGCTACAGCCATAGCTTTAGATGGCTTAAGCCAGGGAACAGTTACTGTCACTCTGTTTTTCCCCCGGGTGGTGGGGGGGGGAAGTAGACCAGAGTAAACCATTCTTGAGAAGCTTTTCCAGGTCAGACATTGGTTAACAGAATAAGTAGCTGCAGTAAAGTCCCACAGTGCAGCTTTAACCCAGGTGCTGCCCCCTTCAGGTGAGCAGCTGTTCTGCACGCTGAGCAGAGCACTGGTCCAGGGGGACGGCCTACTGGCCCACCTGTCCACGGGGGCTCCGGCCCCCCGCTCCTCCTCCTCGACCCCCACCACGTCTTCCACCCCGCCGCCACTCGACCGGCTAGCCCCGCCCACGTTGGCCCCGGCGACCCAGAATCCCCTGGCGGTGAAGGAGGAGCAGCCGTCGTACCCGGCCACGCATCACTCTGACATCCAGCTACTCCCCCAGCAGGCCGGCATGGCCGCCATCCTGGCCACAGCCGTCATCAACAGTGAGTGGAGTTGAACGTGCTTTTGTCGATGCTACTGAAAGCAACATGGACGTCTCTGTTTAGTTTCATTGAGTCTCATTGAGTCATTTGTGGACCTGACTACTGCTTGGTCATTTGCATTCATTCTCACGAATTTGTGATTTGGGTAGTGTAACGCTATGGAGGAGTCTACTGTCATGTGCTTTAAGTGACTGGATTGTATAGCTCTCTTATTAGTTTGCTTGTTAAACATTGTAGGGGTTGTTGCTATGTCCTTAATTAAATAGGGGACATTAACTGCCTTCCAACACACACACAAACAGACACACTCACACACACACACACACACACACACACACACACACACACACACACACACACACACACACACACACACACACACACACACACACACACACACACACACAACAACACACACACACACACACACACACACACACACACACACACACACACACACACACACTGATTGAATGGCTCAACTACGTCTCGTTCCTCGCTCTTCAAATAGTAGTGCAAGGCAACTTGTCTACCACAAGATGGCACTGCAGCGCTTCGTGTTGTTATTAACTTGTAGTTATTAGCCTCGCAACTTTAAATCCCTCAGGATGTGTCTCATAACAAACTTTAATAACGTCAGTATGCAACACAATCTGTGTGGATGCTCGCAAACACATACACACACTCACACCCCCACACGTGGACACTGTAGGCAGTGATTGTGAGTAATCCATCTAAACAGGTGTGAATATGTGATCACACCTGTTCTTCTGATTCATTTCAAACATTCCACCACACATTTAGAAAAGCATGGTAATAATTCAGTGAATAACAAAATCACAAGGGAGACTGCAGAGGAACAAATAAACACACACACACACACACACACACACACACACACACACACACACACACACACACACACACACACACACACACCACACACACGCACACACGCACACGCCACACCCACACCCAAACCCACACGCACACACACACAACCCCCCCCCAACCATCAGCAGCATGTGGATGTCATGTTTTCTCTGTGATAACATGACATGCTTTTATTGCCATGATTTCCACATTCTGTTGCCGTGGAGACTACAGGTGTCTTCTCCGTAGGTGTATAAGTGTAGCATACCGTGCTAGTCAACATGCGTGAATAGCATGTTGTCTAGCACGTGTTAAAGCAGCCTTGCTCTCTTGATGATTCTTGATCGTGAATTGCATTGTCTGCATTGATTTTTTGATAGCAATCCTAATTGTTTATTCTGATTATTTTCTTTCTGTTCTTCTTCTACTACTACTCATTCTTCTTCTACTACTACTCATTCTTCTTCTTCTTCTTCTTCTTCTTCTTCTTCTTCTTCTTCTTCTTCTTCTTCTTCTTCTTCTCCTCATCCTTCCTCCTTCGTCTTCCTTCCTTTCTCCTTCCTCCCCTCGTTTGAATCCTCCTCCTCCTCCGTGCCCCAGAGGACATCTTCCCCTGTAAGGACTGTGGGATCTGGTACCGCAGCGAGAGGAACCTGCAGGCACACCTCATGTACTACTGCGCCAGCCGGCAGAAGCAGCAGCCGGCCGCCACTGCCCCGGCCTCCCCCCCGATGGCTCAGGACAAGCCCAAGGAGACCTACCCCAACGAGCGAATCTGCCCCTTCCCCCAGTGCAACAAGAGCTGCCCCAGTGCCAGCTCCCTGGAGATCCACATGCGCACGCACAGTGGTAAGGAGCCAGCTGACCCACATCGTGAACCGATCCATACAGAATCTCTGAATGAGATCCTAGTCCTTAGGGAAGCAGTACTCACTGGAGAGCAAGTCTGCATCACGGATGGTTAGGTTTACACTGGGACACTTGGCCCGACATGTTTGTTGACGAGTTAAAGTGTCACAGTCTGCTCCATTAATCCTCTGCTTGACTGGAAGTAATGTTTCCAGTCTGGCATTATTACTAGAATTATTTAATGCTTTTTTTTTTATTAATGTTACCTTTCCTTTATTTCTTTCTTTCCTTCTTCCTCTCGCTCCCTCCCCCATCCAACGTGCAGGCGAGCGTCCGTTCGTCTGTCTGGTGTGTCTGTCGGCCTTCACCACCAAGGCCAACTGCGAGCGGCACCTCAAGGTGCACACGGACACGCTGAGCGGCGTGTGCCACGGCTGCGGCTTCGTCTCCACCACCAGGGACATCCTGTACAGCCACTTGGTCACCAGCCACATGGTGTGCCAGCCCGGGTCCCGCAGCGAGGTGTACTCGCCCGGGCCCGGCATGCCAAACCTGCCCCTGGCCACAGGTCGGTCCAGAGAACATAGCCCACAGCATTTTGGGTTTTTTCGTCCACGGTTGATGGCGCAAAAGTAATCAATGAAAATCCCAAATCGTCCATCTGAGAGGTTTTATTGATGCAGCTCTGTGTTTTAGTATGCCTTCACGTTTTGTGATACAGTCGTTGGTTTTACTGCATTACAGATTTCGATGATCAGAGGTTATTTCAGTGAACACCATTTTTGCAGAGCCGGGACGTTGATGCTCGGCAGGACAAATGTAACGATGAATGTAACCCCGGACGGCGTCCTCCCTCTCCTGACCACTCTGCCCCCCCTGTGTCCCTCCCTTAGGCCTCAGCCCGGGCGACTCCGGCGTGGTGCTCAAGTGCCAGCTGTGCGGCCACAACTGCGACAACCCGGCGCAGTTGCAGCAGCACGTGCGCACCCACCTGGAGGTGCGGGTGCAGGCGGAGCGGAGCCCCGCGCCGCTGCAGAGCCACCCGTCGGCCGCCGGCCGCGCCCAGCTGCAGCCCTCGCCGCGGGGCGACCGGGAGCCCCCGGCCTGCGTCCCCCGCCCGGACTCCTCCAGCCCCGGGGCCAACGGCGGCTCGGCCACCCCCAGGGGCTACAGCCCCCTCACGGCCTCCCCCGCCCCCCTGCGCATCAAGGAGGAGCCCCGCTCGGAGGAGGAGGAGGAGGAGGAGGAGGAGGAGGAGCAGAGGATGGACGTGGACATGAAGGAGGAGAGAGCAGGGGAGGAGCTAGGACCAGAAGGACAGGAGGAAGACGAAGGGGATCGGAGGCTCCAGGAAGAAGACAAGCCCGGGTCTGGGCGCCCCCTCCACCTCCCAGACGTCCACCTCCCCCAAGAGTCCCTCGGGGGCCACCATGAAGGCCGAGCCCACCAGCCCCACCCCCGGGTCCAGCCCGGCCCCCGTGGGAGCCGGGGCCCCCGTCTTGCCCGGGGGGGCGGTGTTCCTCCCTCAGTACATGTTCAATCGCCGAGGCGGCCATCTTGCCACAGGCCTCAGAGATCCTGGCCAAGATGTCGGAGATGGTCCACAGCCGCCTGAAACAGGGCCAGGTCGTCCTCCAGGCCGCCCCGGCGTCCTTCTACCCCGCGGGCGCCTCGCCGGCCGCCGCCCCCCCCGCCGCCGCCGCCGCCGCCGTGGCCACGCCCCCTCACAAGGGGGCCACCTGCTTCGAGTGCGACATCACCTTCAACAACATCAACAACTTCTACGTGCACAAGAGGCTGTACTGCTCCAGCCGGCACCAGGCCGACACGCCGGGGGTGCCTCGCGAGGCCGCCGCCGCCGCCGCCGCCGCCCCCGGAGCCCCGCCCTCCAGCGGGGGTCCGGACCCTTCCAGCCCCCCTCAGGGACGGGGGAGCCGCGCGCCCTCGGCCTCCCCCACTCCCTCGGACCCTCCGGCGGGCAGCGGGGCGTCCGACGGTGGCAGGCTGGCGGACATCAAGACGGAGGCGGTGGCCCCCAAAGAGGGGGTCTCCTCCTCCTCTGAGGGGGAGGGGGGAGGGGGCAGTGTGGGACGAGGGGTAGGAGGAGGAGGAGGAGGAGGGGGAGGGAGGCACAGCGAGGACAGCCACAGCCCGGCCAGCGGCTCGGCCGACGACCGGGAGGACGACCCCACCAAGACCTTCTGCGAGGCCTGCAACATCCGCTTCAGCCGCCACGACAACTACACGGTGCACAAGCGCTTCTACTGCGCCTCGCGCCACGACCCCTCCAACCTGCGCTCCAACCACCCGGCCCGGCTGGCCGCAGCGGGCTCCGCCCCCTTCGCCCCGCAGCCCATCCGCACGCGCAAGAGGAAGAAGATGTACGAGATCCACATGGCGCGGACGGAGGCCCTGGCCAAGGCGGCGGCGGCCGCACTGGCCGCCGCCGCCGCCGCCGCCGCCCCCGCCGCCGCCCCCGCCGCCGCCCCGTCCCCCTCCGCCCTGGGCCTGGCCGTGAAGCGGGAGCTGTCCCCGGGCGCCGCCAGCGCCTCCAGCCCCGAGGGGGACCGCCCCATCGACCTCAGCAAGAGGCCCCGGCTAAGAGAGGCCCCGAGGGCCGGCGGCGCCGTGGCCGCCGGCGGCGGAGGCGGCCTCCCCGCCCTGCCCCTCACAGACTACCACAAGTGCACGGCGTGCAGCATCAGCTTCAACAGCATTGAGAACTACCTGGCCCACAAGACCTACTACTGCCCGGCCACCACGCTGCAGCCGCACACCCTGGAGCAGCTGAGCCGGCTCAAGCAGAGGCCCGCCTCCACCTCGCCCCGGAGCAGGCCCCTGCAGGAGCGCGGCGACTTCCTCCAAGGCGTGGAGGCGCAGACGGGGGGGGGGACCACCTCCAGCCCGCAGCCCGCCCTCGCCCTCCCCGGCTCGGAGGCCGCCTCCTCGCAGCACGCCTCCACGCCGTCCTCCGGGGCCAAGGGCCTCGGGGTGGCCTGCCCCTACTGCCCCAACAGGCCCATCGCCGGCAACCTGGTGGAGCACTTCAGGTCCTTCCACGGCATGCTCCTCAGCCTGCCGGCGGTCCACGACGCGCGCCCCAGCCCCAGCCCCAGCCCCAGCCTCAGCCTGAGCCCCCGGGAGGGAGGCCGCCCGGCCGCCGTGTCCGCCTCCACCAGCCCCGACATCAAGCCCAGGCTGGCGTCCCGGCCGCGGCGGGACAGCATCAACGGGCAGGCGAGGCAGGACAACTCCCGGTCCCCCGCCTCGCCGCTGCTGAACGGGAGCCCGCGGGCCCCGAGCGGGACCCCTCCACTGAGCTCCCCGGTGGCCGTGTCGCCCTCCAGGGCCCTCTCTCTGACGGCGTCGCCGGTGCCAGAGGCCCTCAGGGAGGCGTCCCTGGCGTCCCAGCCCCCGCTCCCGTCTCCCGCTGCTCCTCTCACCGGGCTGCCCAAGAACTCTGGGGTGTCCCCCGTCCAGAACGGTAACTCTCGCTTCTGCCGGCTGTGCAACATCAAGTTCAGCAGCCTCTCCACCTTCATCGCTCATAAAAAATATTACTGCTCATCGCACAGTGCCGAGCACGTCAAGTGAGTGGAGGGCCTCTTCACAGCCCTGCTTTGGTCTTGGGGCCATCCTTCTATGTGCGCGTTCACGCGCACACATCCACACACATTTGCACACACAGACACACACACACATACACAAAGACTCTGCGTACCTCCCGTCTTCTGTGGTTCTCGTTTTTGAGCCCAATTGGCACAGGGCTGAGTATGTTGTGTCGGTCTCTTCTGTTACGCACCTGACGGGGCCTGAAGCCTAACCACTCTCTGAAGATGGGGGCAGAAAGGTGCAACAGGTGGTGTTACGAACTTAAGGTATCCAGCGTTCCTCCATCTCCCCCCCCCCCCCCCCTCCTGCCTATGGGTCAAAGATGGTATTACACTAAACGCTGAGATGAATGTGCTACCTAGCTCGCTAGCTAACCAGCTAGCCACTGACCTAGCTCCCTTGCTCTCCTCCCTTCGACCCTCTGCCTGCACTAGCTGGTGTTTTGTCGTCCCCCGGATAACTTCGGCCCAAACCAAGAGACACAGAAATATTCATACCCTGGATGGTTGTGTCAGGGGATGCTAAAATGAAGAAGAAAAAAGCAGAATCCCCCTGGAGCCTTCACTGTCACTCTGTCTAACTGAATCGTTGATTGTGGCAGTGATCTGCCTTCTGGTTGTTTGAGGCAGTCTTGTACGATTATGACAAATGAGTACGCTGGTTCTGAATAATTTGTCGTTCCCCGAGCTCTCAAAGCTTTCAAAAAATCAATTTATTTCTGTGTGGGGGAAGAAAAAGGACTTGATCATGGTTTTAATGGTTTTTATCATATGTGCATAGTGTAAGATGTCTCAGAAAGAATTCTATAAGGCTTTTGGTTTCAACACTGGCTCTTTTTTGCTTACTAGAGAAGCTTGCGTGTTTTCTTAGATGAAAGCAAATATGTGGTATTGCCATGTTACCCATTACAGAAGGATAATATTTGAAGCTAATGTGTTCCACATTCATTGCCACTTTTTATTTTCTTTGTACTTCTGTTAAATTGAGAGACAAAAAAATGTGAACTATTTATCTTTTAGTCCTCACTGTTTTCACGTCAACTGATACTACCTACTTATTGTCCACCAGAGCATTTGTACTTTTTATTTGATTTATTTTTTTGAATACTGTTTGAAGGAGACGTTTTTGGGATCCAGGTGTATTGAAGTGTGTTATCTTAAAGCGTAGACGTGTGTGTGTGTGTGGTATCACAGACGGTAATCACCCAAGATCACGGTGAACCTGACTTGCTACCACATTGGCATCTTATCCTTTTCTCCACTGTACTTGATTGTTTGAAATTGACGGAAGGGTTTGAAATAACAACAGCAACGTCCCTGCTCAGTCATGTCACGTCGCGATCACATCGTATTGGACACAGGAATTTCAAAGATCAGGATGGTGAGTTTACTCTTTCAATTACAATGATGGCGTTTGGTCAAACAAGAGCTGAAATGATGGTTGAGTATGATGTCATTGTAAGGCAAAAAAATGCATTATAAATACATATATTTATATAAATATATATATACATATATAATGCTTTTTTTGAGCTGCATCAAAAACAGGATTTGATTTTGTCTGTGCTTCTCCCTTCGAGTGCCGTTCTGTAACTAATTATTTTATTATCACCTTTTGAGAAAAGCCACTTAATGTATTCTGGGATCTGATGTAAGTTTTCTTTGAGATACACCCATCTTTTGAAGGGATTTGTTCTGTCCGGTAATGAAGGTGTGTTGGTCGTACTTGCGGGTGACTCAATCGTATTATCTCCCTTTCTCTCTCTCTCTTATGCTCTCTCTATTGCTCCCACACTCACACAGGCTGTAAGCGAAAACTGTTCAATTCAATTGTGTTTTGTTTTTTCTCTTTGGTACATGGGTGGGTATGGTATGGTCAGGTTACTGGCTTCTGTAAGCCGTGATTAATGGCGTTACATTTAGTTTCAGATGGGAGATGGCTTCACATCTTTTGAGTCTCCTCAGGTTCGCAGGGCTAGGAAGACGACCGTTACACTGCAGGCTGTTACACTATACCAACCGCTAAATAACGCCTTCATTTGTTTTTCATTTCCTTTAGGTTATTTTTTCTTCACGTCCTTGCAAACTCTGTATAACGTGCTTTATAATTGTCCCGATTTACAAACCGCTGCTGAAAATCACTGTTCTTGTGCTGTATGATTGGCTGACAAATGTTGAGATGTAAAAATGATTGCATTATTTTACCAGTACAAAAGGTTAACTACAATGTCTATGATGATGTCAAACTTTAAAAAGCCACCAAAGCGGAACACGCATCAACACACATGGTTTGGGAACCCATCAATTTAACCTTTGTTTCTGTTTTGAAAACAGGAAGCATTTTTACTCGTTTTTTTGGGCGCAGTGAAGTTGAAGTGCTGATTTTTTTTAAGTTGTTTACAGTATAAGTCTTTGTTTCTTTCTTGATCCCTTCAAGAGAACAAAGACGGGAGAGAAAACAGCCGTCTCCTAAGAAATTTCAAACCATTCATTTCATTTTTCATATCTTTGTTATTTTGTTTAATGCGCTGCGATGCAATCGAATTGTGCTGAATATTTTTCTTTTTTTGGAGGCTTGTCTTTTGTAATATATTTATGTTTGTACAGCACTTTTTTCTCACCTAAAACACATTGTTTTACATTGAAGGACTACCTTGAAAGATCTGGACCCGCTCACGCAAAATAAAAAAGGACACTTTGTGATTGGTTCTAATTCACTTAATCGACAATGGAGGATACCTAATGAATGTCAGGATGAGCTTTGGTTTTTTCTCCTTTCATTTTTTTCATCTTTTTTTCTTTGCTAGCCATTATACTTTAGTTCATTTCAATCTCATGTTCCATTACACTCTTGTCCAAACTATGCATGGGGAAATAAAAAGCGTTCTGAGAGACACTGAAGAAGAGATTTGTGTGTTTGCCTTCGTTCTTCTTCCTTTTCTTTCCTTTCCTCTCATCTCCGGTGTTTCTAAAGGTTTTGCCTTTTTATACATCAACATTTTACACCTACACAACTCTTTCATCAAGACCTCCATCCTTGACACACCCGGTACAATCACACAATGGAAGGTAAAGAACGTTTGAAAGTGGGCTTTAGTCTTGAATCGTTTCCTAAGAGCAGAGGCTTGAATGAATCATTAAGGCAGATAGGAGACGTCAAGGTTTCCCCTGTTGCTCTGCATAGCTTGCAGAGTGCTGTGAGTGTGTGGTGCAGGAGGTTCAAGGGCTTGATTCAAAGATCACAAATAACACACAAGCTATAGATATTTGGCTATTGTTTTTAGTGATAGATATTTTTTTATAGACGTCCCGTATAAAAATTGATTTCCTAATGATCCATAGCCATGAGCAAAGCACTATTAGTAGTAGGGCGATGTGATTACGTTCCCCGGGATATTATCATAAAAGACACATCATTTGGTAAGAACTATTTCTTTGGAAGCATTTGCACAGGTTAAAGTACTGCCTTAGGATAAAGTTGAGGTTGTAAAAATGTTGAGAGTTTGAAAATAGGTCAACTGTCAAAAAAGGTTGGGAACAACTGCAGTAAAGTCTTGACACAAAACTTAATAGGAGCTGAAAACGGTAGTGTAGTTGTCTTCAATGCCTTCCTATCCTCAAGGAAAGAAGGTGTACTTTGTTCCTCTACTTTAGTATCTTTTGGGCAACTTCGAACTTCAAAGGACAATTTTAGCTACAACGCTGAAACCGAAATCCTGGAAAATGGGCTCCAATCAATGTACGCTGGGCTAGACTGGAACAGAAAATGCCCCACATGGGCATTTTTGCCCAAGCCTAGTCTACATTTTGCCAAGCCTAGTTTTAAATGGAAATGCAAACATAAATCAGCTTAGCATGGTTTGACTAGGAACGGCCAAAATTGCAAATGGAGAAAAAGGAAAACCAAAACAAAATTTCCTCCCTCCAGTTCTCACATTTTCGAAATTTCACCTGACCCTAACCCAACCTTCACTCTCTAATCATCTGCATTTGTAAGTAAATGTTCTTTTGACTCCAACACATTTTAATCGGCAGTGATTGTTACTTTGTTCATGCCCCCCATATTTTCTGTACAGCTCCTGGCATAGTGAAGACACAAGTCGTTATCTCTCATCTTTCTGATGGTGTGAGATCTGTGCCTTCTTGTCTTATCGCGCCCAGGCATGTCTACGAGGCAACGTTGTGCCAGAGAACAGCCAAATAGCTTATTGGCAAATCTCAGCCAACCTGTCCAGCAACAGGTGTTTGAAGAGAGCAGCAGGAAAGGCCTCACTTAGCGGCGACGATGAATCCAGTGCCAATGTTCGCCAAGCTACTTGGCTCAAGGCGTAGTGAGCTAAGCTACCAGTTACTGTATATTAAACTAAGCTTCAAGTATTGCTTCTAGGTTCTCTATACACCCCTTCTTAGAGGATAGAGAGAGTTACATGTGTTGGTTTATAAATTCCCCTAAATGCTGTGTTGACCATGATGCGGCCGCTCATGTTTTTTTCCTCTAGAGGTTTGCGACAACGCCATCTGGACCTCAAAGAGACCTGGCCGTTCAGCTGCCAGGTAAGATGAACGTCACAGACCAGTCCTTAATTGAAGATCTGTTCCTTCTTTGATCCCAAATGATTAGAAGGAAATTGACTGCCAGGTGTGTAATTATGACAACATGATAATCGTACCCTCTTGTGGTGCAGGTGCTAGAAGCAAATCAAAATGTCTGAACCTCCAAGTACCTCCAACCTCTACTGCCTTTTTATTTCTTAAGCCGTTATATTCTCTCTCTCTCTCTCGCTGGCTCTCTCCTTCCCTTTTTTCCCCAACCTTGTCCATCCTTATAAGAGTAATTAGGGATGCACTATAGACATAAATGTTAGGTAGGAAATGGCAGTAAAGATAAAGTCAAGGCTGTAAGAGTAATTAAGGCATCACTGCTGGAGGTGGCTACAAAATGGGAGAGCAATCAGAGATGCATGTGGCTGCCTAATCAGAGATAAATGCTAATAAGCATCTATTAAATAGATTCATGGCAAAGTGCATTGGTCTTTTATCCAGATTCTTCTGGCAAATGACCGCTTCTTTAACCTTAAAAGCTGCCAATATCTGTATTCATATACACATGAAAGTATTTAAAAAGTACAAAAAATGTATGTCCTTAGAAATTGTAATATATTTGAGCAATTCATCTTCAAAACACGTTTTAATTCGAAAATCCCGACCGGGAGGTTGCTCATAGCTGCTTTCTTTCTGGTGTGTATGTTTGCTTTTGCTTTTAATCTTGGTACATTTTTATTGAAGTGACTCAACATATCATATAACTACGTAACCAATTTTTTAATTTGTTTTTACACACACACTGTGCAAACACATTGTACACCTATTTCTTATCTTGATTATAACTCAAGTACGAAAATGTTTTCAAAGATATAGTCATTTTATGCCTCTGGTTCTACACTTGAACATTTCCCTGCTGGCCACGCTTGTCCCCACTCTCCCCTAACTTGCAAGAGCCCTCAGTAAAGGCCCTTTAGCACATCATGCAGTCTATTCCATAAATGTTGTGGAACAATTTCCGCATGGGGTCCTATGAATGAGAACAGGGCTTTATATTCCCTTTAATCCTCGCTCAATTTGCCTGCTAAAAATCTGGTACACTGCCAGTACGGCTTTGATGTGAATGAAAGCAGTCACATATACTGCACATAGGACACAACAAGGGTTACGTCCGTAAGACTTTAGATGTTTTCACGTGGAGCGAGCAGGACCAATCACAAAACTGCACGATAACCTTCTGTTAGAGCGGTAATGTTTAACTCTTTCGGGGTAAATAAATAACAATATTAGTACAGCTCCTTTAGTTGCAAACAATCTCCTTTTTCAAGGATGGCCGGAAATTATGATGATTCAGAAAAGTCGGGGGCTCCTTTCAGTCTTCGTGTTTTATCAAGTGATCATCAGGCCCATCTATTCCGGCTTTGCCATGTGTGTAAAGGTGTAAGACAGAAATGTTCCATAACGTAGCTGTACATAACATGTGTGAATAGTGAAAATCCCTGAAGGTACCTGAAAGGTTCTCCCATTAATTAGGGAACTACGTGAGAAAGATGCTTTAGTTATGTGAAGATGAATTATGTTGTCACTTTATTTGTTCACAGGGGATGAGCAACAACCGACTAGAGCCTGGTTTTATCCTGACCATCTTTTCTCCTATTTAATCTCTTTGTGGGCAAACTGTATTGTAATGTATGGAGCAGTTCAAGCTTTTAATGTTTGAAGGAATTGTACATCCTTCATTTTAAATCAAAAGATTTTTCTCCTCAAGCAACTCCTCAAGCAAAGGACAGAAATAACACCATGATGTCTTTCAAAGAAATTACATATACTAAATTGCTAGCAACATATAACATCAAACATTCTGTATCATGTAATTCTGCTGAATCATGATTTTCTTTTGAAGTTGAACAACTAGTAAAACATTTCAACAAACTTTCTTTAAACTAAAACATTGTATTTCTGCTATCCTTTGCCATATTTTGTAATGCTAGAAATGAACATATTTCCTGTTACTTTTCAGCATTTGACAATATTATGTAAAAAATGAATGCAGGAGTTGGTTGGTCTATTTATTTCAGACCAACAATTCAATAAACAGGTCTTGTGCAAATCTATTTTTGTTTCAGTGGGTTGGGGTGCACAAAGCTTCACTGTCAAGGGGTGCCATGATTTAGATAGAAAAATAGAAAAAAAATAGAAAACTTTTCCTTCAAGCACTTATAATACTTTCACTTGGTTTTGGATTGTAATGGAAAACCGACAAAAGTATTTGCCGCCATACGGCCATTATCTTTTTTGCATCTGCCAAGTTTTAGTTCTGCCTTCCTTTCCTTTTTAGGAGAGAGTAAGACATAATTTGGGTAGATTCCCTCGAAATATTTAGTGGTCTGAAGTGGTGCTGACAAAAAAATGGTGGTGAATTACTGAACTGAGAGTTTCTTATGCGTAATAATAAGTCATCTCCACTGGGAGGTTTTAAGAAATAAAACAATTATGTCTCTGTATTTGTATGTCCTTGTTCTATACCTTCCACATAATGTAAATCATCAGGGTTATTTATGACTCAGTACAGCGTAGGGTTTGTAATTGTCATAACTGGCAAACCAAAATGCAGAATAATAGACTGGTGTGTGTTTCAAAAGTGTTTCACACTTTGGAGGAATACTTAACTGGAAAGTCGGGTTGTAAACAGCCCCCCTAAAAATATTGACTTTACTCATAATAATGGAAAAGGAGGAGACAAAAAAAGCATGGAAAAACTCAAGACAGAGACGCTAACAACCTGGTCAAAGACTCAGCAATGGCCTATAATGCCAGTGCAGCTGCTTAAATAAGACATGTAAATGATGTTAGATGAGACTGATCTCAAATCAATGTTCAATCAGTGTTCTGCAGCCCTGACAAATTTGGCCTTAAACTTCAACTGGTTTCATTATCTGTTTGACATTCCCTGAACCTTGTCTGACTAATACAGCCTTATTCTGTAACTATTTTGCTTGGCTCAACCTTTTCTATTTTACAATAGCCTTCTTGTATATAATTTGACATTAGTAACAATAGTTGAACAATAATGAAAAGGAATCGAAATGTCAGGGCTGATCAGATAAAAATCTGTCTGCTGTTTCATCAAAAAATATCAAAATGTCAGGTTAAAAGAAGGAGTTTGTGTTAGTTTCTCCTCTCCTCTCTGGATGCTGAGCGTTCTGTATTAGTGCAATAAATAATCTGTTGGTGTCGTTGGTCATCTGTAGATTATTTCCGTCACAGAATATCACACACACACGCTCGTCTGACATTAAATCCTGTCTACTACTTTAAATGTTACATTTTTGCAATCAATATCAGTTATCTTATGTGATTTTATTTATAACGTTATTGAAATCGAGATCAGTATTGCCTACAGATTCAGTTTGTCCTGGTCACATTTAGCTCCCAAATGTAACACATTAAGACTTTAAATCATATAATTAGTTTTTGTACAGCGGTTGTTGTCCTTTCACCCCTTAAACGCTATGTTGATGCATTTACGGGGACTAGTGGTAAACAGAACAAGGCCTAATTCTTCTCAAATAAGTTCTGAAAGCATAATGGTGTTATTATTACAGAAAATTGTAGTAATAGATATGGAGGGAAGACATCAACATTTATATTCTGCATATGTTTTTTTTTTCAAGACTGAACCGACTATTATCCAAAGCGTCGCTGGCTGTAGACTCTAGAGTGAACTTTGAGTGACCCAGTGACGGGGAGACCGAAGAAGACAGAAACCCATGGTTCACAGCAATAATTTTTCAATCATGGGGCTCTCAGTGAGCCATAAACCGCTCCTCGCAATGCCCTGCAGAAATCACTGTCTGCCCCTCGGCACCCATCTACCCGTATCTCTCTCTCTCTCTCTCTCTCTCTCTCTCTCTCTCTCTCTCTCTCTCTCTCTCTCTCTCTCTCTCTCTCTCTCTCTCTCTCTCTCTCTCTCTCTCTCTCTCTCTCTCTCTCTCTCTCTCTCTCTCTCTCTCTCTCTCTCTCTCTCTCCACGTCTCTCACTCTCTCTCTCCCTCTTTTGTACCCCCTCTTACCCTCATTCTTTCTCCACCTAGCTTCCTCCCTCCCATCTCCTTTCTCAGCCTCTCCCTCTCTATCGCTATCTCTATCCATCTCCTTATTTCCCTCTCCTTCTCTGCCCCCTCTTTCCCTATTCTCTCCCTCCCGCTCTTTGTCTTTGTCTTTCTCACATTAGGAAAAAAAAACTAGAGCTATGATGTCTTTTGCGTGCTGTCTTCTGCATGTTTATTGGATTTTAGGTTCCCATCCTTATGACCTGGCAAAGGGAGAGAGATGCCTTTGAGAGATGGGACGGATTAGCCTCCGGGACCCGGGGTCCGGCTCACGGTTGAAACGTGTACAGTAAATAATGAAGGAATGAACCACATCTGCTTCTGTCAAGTTTATGTTTCCCATCCAGCAGCAGCCCTCCCCAAGCACACACTGATGACACAGGTACATCTAAACACATAATTTGATAATAATGCACAATTCTCAAAGCATTCTTTAGTTTCCTTTACAAAAACCTCTAATATAGCCTTTATGTTTAAACCCCCACATATTAGTCATCCCAGCTATCCCCTTAAAAATCCTCCCCACACTCACTTAATATACTTGTCTTAGCAGTTGGGTAACCTGTTAAGTTTAGCACTTGTTACAAGGCTGGAGTTAAAGTGTAAGTGAAGGATGATCCGATCCTGAAAAGGCTGCTTTAAACACATCTCACTAGCATTGCGAATCTGACGAGGGGTTCGTAGGCCTATGCACTTCTCAGGTGGAGTGAGCAGTGTTTGTTGTGTCTTTGATTACATTCTGGAACACACCAGGCGATCATTAGCTAGACAGCATTCCCATGGAAACGGCTTCATGTGATGAAAGGAGCTCACCTCATTTTGCGCAAAATGGTTTAATGCTCATGGGCATAGCTGAATTAACCTTTATTATTTCATATTTTTAAACCTTTTCTCTTCTCACAATGTAGGCCTATTCAGTGGCCTCATGAGAACATGTACAGCAATATAAGCCTGAATAGAATCTTTTACTTTCCAGGAAAATGTTAGCAGTTTGCCAACTATCCAACAAAACCCAATCAGTTACACAGACCCATTACCCATCTTTCAGAGAGATTTCCACGATAGATTTCAGTAATGGCAGGAATGATTACCGCAAGACCATGGACAAACAATTATCCATTATATTTTCTCACTTGTTCTTCTAAAATCCAAGGACATGGTTATTCTCTGTAGAGTATAAAATAAAACAATAAACACAAATGGCCACAAAATATTATTGTAAATTATTTAGCAAATGCCTTTCTCCTGAGTGTCTTACCTTGATTCCAGAATGGCCTACAGGTTGTAACGGATCAGGGAGGGTTTAAGCATCTTGCTCAAGAATGCTTACATGAATGGCAGTGGACTCTGGATGGAACCTTTAGGCTTGGAGTCAAACACACACACACTAAAGGCCTAAATGCTATACGGTACATAGTGTAAGGCAACGTGATCTCCAACCTACTGTTTAAATAAACAGCAATGCAGCATGTATGTCAAGGTTCTGTCTGCCAAAACAAAATGGATGACCAACGTAATATTGTCAGGGGAAACATTTATGATAGTTTTGGTTTCAAATGCTCTTTGATAACTTTTCCAGTGATAAATGTGCATTTCCTTTTTCGTAATCTTCAGTCAGTAAAAGTATACGATGTTTAGTTTATTATTTAATGCAACGTTTTCTATCATTGCCATGGTGATTCATATATTCATATTCATATATGGTCTTCCTGAAACCACGCAGCTTGCATGTTGTTTGAACCACTGACTACATCTGTAAAATCAGTCATCTGAGCTGCTTTGTTATGTGTTATTTTATGTAATTGATGATGTGCTTTTCAATTCAAATATAGATTTAGAGTCCCCCATGGATGTCATTTATTTTTCTTCTCTGAGACGGATTGGGACAACCTGTTTTTTGTGGGCACAATGGAAGATTATGTCCGCTTTGCTTCTGCTGAAGAATCCTTTCAGAAAGTTCACTTTATAAATACATTTGGTTCAGCGGTATGATCAGGAAAATGAAAACTGCTGTTTGAATTTTTCTTTCAATGAAACTTAGATTTTCGAGAAACCCACGGATTACATATTCCTTCTTCTTTGAGACAGGCTAGAACGATTTGTTTATGTGGGGCAAACCGGAGTTTACTGATAAAAAAAAATCTGTAAGTCCATTTTATGTATGCATAATAATCATGACAAAGAATCCCGCTTTAAAGTTGTAAAGTGTTATCGGGGATATGGATAAATAAATTAAAAGGAAGACAAAAAACATTTTTGTCTTCTGAGGGAAAATAAACATTTTACTGCGTTAATTTGTTATGTTTATCTTGTTTAATCCAAATTGTATTTATATAAGGAGCCTTTGGAATGGATTTCTAGCAGCAGAAGCAAGGCAGACACAAACTTTAGCTTTGTCCCAAAAATACAAATACACACTTTGTAATAAGTCCAAAAGAGGAAAAAATGTCAACCCCTAAACCAGCACTCAACCCAAAAGCTCAGATGACTACACAACGCAAAGACATTGATTCAAATAACATGCAAGCTGAGCGGTTTCAGGGACAGCAGCATCCGTGTAAATCACCATGGCAGCAATAGAAAATGTTGCATTAACAAACATGGGTATACTGACTGAAGAATACAAATTAAAATGCACATTGATCATTAGAAAAAAAACGCATTTCCATGCGGAAACCACCTTAAAATGTCCCATTCTACTTAAAATAAAATAAATATCCATTTTGTTTTGGCAAGACAGAACCTTGAAATACTTGACAGTTGATAGGGGGCTAAACAATTCAAATGGGTGGTTTTGAACAATATAAACACACAGGTTAGAGAACAGGCTGTATAAGGTATATCCGGTCAGCGTATAAGGTGTTTTGATGGGTACATCAATGTGTGTCTTCCCCTGCCATGTACCTATGCCCTATGTTGAATGAACAGAAGGAGCAGTCTTTACCTCAGGCTAATGAGCTTCCGTCTCTCTTTTCCCACTCCAGCTGTTGTGGGGGGGATACATCTGCTTAGCGCGATTAGTCATAGATAATGGCTATCAGCAGTTTGGCAGAGGCATCGAGGAGGGACAGAAAAAAAGAAAGGTATTTTGGTTTAATAAGGTGTCAACAGCACCACCAGAGGTTGTTTAATGATAAGGGGAGGGTTTCTGGAAAATCTTCAGAATACACACACACACATACACGTAGACACACACACAAACACACAAATATGAATTATAATAATGCTATTTCTATAATACTAAATAAATTGAAGTATGCTTTTAATTTCTAAATGTTGGGTGGTGAGACTGTGATTGGGCTCTGAGTCTACGGGATAATGCCCTGGCCTCCACAGAAGACAGACAATGATATGGGACAGGATGGAACTTAATGCACAAGGCACAAATATATAGCCGACAATAGGACCAGGGTTGTTTGCGGCCTCATTCTGAGATGTGATTTCCTTCAGCGTTATATCTGCAGGCAGCTGGGCGAGGAAGGATATTAAATGCTGCTGGTTCAAGATGGAAACAAAAGCCAAAGGAATATACTGTATGTAGCTAAGCCCAAGAACTAGAGCATATTGTTTAGTGAAATGACAGAGGGTGATAAATGCAGTACAACATTGGTATTATTATAATTATAAACGATAAAGTGCCACTGCCTGCAGCTTGTATATATATTTGATATGTAATAACAACTTTACATAAAAACTGAACAACTCAAGGGCTGTGCCACACAAAGACATAGAGATATATCAAGACACATTTTTCGTGTTTCACTGGCAGCTCTCTGTCATTAACATCATGCTCATCCTCCGATCCTTCCAGACTCGCCTTCCAACCTGACAAATGCGCACGGACACATACACACATTCTTGCACACATACTGCACAGAGCTATTTGTGGTCGCTGTGTTTTTCATTAAAGACACACATTTCTTCTGTATTCCTCACGAACAAGCACGCTGGCCGCGGCGAGAGAGAGAGAGACTCCGTCCAGGGGTGGTGGGTGGTGTTGGGAGGGTGGGTGGGGGGTTAGGGGGTCGGGCATTATTGGAATGGCTAGCTCGTCCCGCATGTCCCAAACCGTACGTTGGCTCATTTAATTGTTTATGTGGGTTTTGCATGTGAGAACATTGCGAATACATTCGTGTTTTACAATCTGTCTCTCCGACCACACCACATGCAAATGCTGGCACACACACACGGACAGACACACACACATTCTGAGGTGGATGGTGAAATGATCTGAGGATAATACAGAGAGACAAGACATGGTTTTGATTACATTCTGTCTGATAAAGGGAAGAGGAAAATGTGTGTGTGTGTGTGTGTGTGTGTGTGTGTGTGTGTGTGTGTGTGTGTGTGTGTGTGTGTGTGTGTGTGTGTGTGTGTGTGTGTGTGTGTGTGTGTGTGTGTGTGTGTGTGTGTGTGTGTGTGTGTGTGTTCTTGAATACATACTGTATATAGGGATAAGTATATCACAGACTACCTTCATCAGGTTAAGAGCCCTTGAAGCCTATTAGTCTGATACCTCATTTGTAGAACCACATAATCTCAACAGTCAACACATGATGCAAACTCACAGACAGACACACACACACATAAAAAAAAACCGATCGATGATTCGTCCTGCCATAACTCAGAAGCTACACTTTTATCTACTCACCCTCAAGCAAAAATGTATATCTTTCTCGCCTCGAGATGACATAACGTCAAAATATCACAACACAAACAAGGCTATGTGTTGAAACGTATGAAAGCCCCTACATCCATGGTTAAGACACCAGCAATCTGTGAATCCATCAGTCACCGCATAACGACGATGACACCTCTGGGGACTAAGGCCAGCGTTTGGGGACCTGGGGTAGCCAGCTGGTATCTTGGCGTAGGCTACCTCTGCCTTGCACCGCTCATTGTTTGCAGTCCAGTTAGCAACTTGGGATGCGAGAAGGTTGTTGGAGTAGAGAGACAATGTCTATAACCCAATTGTTTCACAAGGAGCCAGTTTACACTATTTTAAAGGTATAATATGACATTTCTGCTGCTAGGGGTCTCACAATTAAAACAATAACAAAATCTATAGTTTGACTATATATTATATAGCAGGGTGGGATATATTGTCTGTTTGGGATTTTTTTTTCTCAACAACCATTGCTGGTGAAATTCTTCAAAAACTCAGGGAAGAAGTCATGAATTGAAGTTGTGTTCACATTTAGTCACGTTTATTAAGGTACTGTCGTTTAATTCTGATGAAATAGCTGCTAGTAGCATAAGCTACAGCTGTAAGCTCGTACAGCTGTAGCTAATGTTATCAAATTCGACCGTACCATAACCAGACACATTAGCTTGGCGGCTGGCATGAGTAATTTGTTAGAGCGATCATTTAAATATTAATAATTCAATAGATGAGGTCTCTACTGGATTACTGTTCCCCCGGATGTAGGGGGGAAAGGGGGACACCATTGACAGGCGACCAAATTAAATACACAGTTATCTGGAATAAAACAAAGGATTCCTCTAGGTTGAAAATTGTGGCATAATTTAAGTAGCCTACACGAATAATTCAACCAATACTAAACTAATATTCAGACCAAAGTCTGCTCAAACGTAGTGGTCCAATCCCTTGTTCCTTGCCTACTGATTCTGCGATTTATTGGCAGATGCCGGTTTATAGAGATTATGCTACCAGTGGACGTCACAGCGACAAGCATGGCCACGAAAATAGCTTTCCCAGGCGTAATTATCGGTGGACCAGAGTCAAACACACTCCAGCCCTTTCTGGCCCCCTCTGTTCACATCATTTCTCGCCATCAATTACTCTTTCTCATTAAAACAACTGCTGAAAAATGGCCACATGCATCCATACCACATAAGGCATAAGTTTGTGCAGCATGCAGTGTTTCTGTCCCTGTGTTTCTCTCCATGTGTGTGTCTGTGTGCCTCTCGGTGTGTCTGTGTGTCTCTTCTCGTTCGCTAGCTCACTCTCTCTTTTCTCTCTCTCTCTCTCTCTCTCTCTCTCTCTCTCTCTCTCTCTCTCTCTCTCTCTCTCTCTCTCTCTCTCTCTCTCTCTCTCTCTCTCTCTCTCTCTCTCTCTCACCCTCTCCTCTTCTCCCTCTCTCTCTCTCTCCTCTCTCCCTCTCCTCTCTCCCTCTCTCTCTCTCCCTCCTCTCTCTCTCTCTCCCTCTCTCTTCTCTCTCTCTCTCTCTCTCTCTCTCTCTCTCTCTCTCTCTCTCTCTCTCTCTCTCTCTCTCTCTCTCTCTCTCTCCTCCCCCCCTCTCTCTCTCTCTCTCTCTCTCTCTCTCTCTCTCTCTCTCTCTCTCTCTCTCTCTCTCTCTCTCTCTCTCTCTCTTCTCTCTCTCTCCCTCTTCTCTCTCTCTCTCTCCTCACCCTCTCTGCTTCATGCTCTCCTGCTCTGCATGCTCTCTCTCGTCTCTCTCGTCTCTCTCTCTCTCTCTCGTCTGCTCAGTCTCTCTCACCCTCTCATCGTTGACTGTATCAGCCTATATCTGCTATTGTCTGCTCTCTCTCTCTCTCTCCTGCTCTCTCACCATCTCTCTCTCTCTCTCTCACATATCTCAATCTACTCTCTCTCTCTCTCTCTCTCTCTCCTCACTCTATCTCTCTCTCTCATCTCTCTCTATCTCTCAACCAAAACTTTATTTTAAATTGACACAGGAAAACACAGACAATGCAATCGCAAACTTTCATCGTTCATGGACAACTTGGGATTAAATCGCTCGACGCCCTTGTGTATATGTTAACGTGATGTGGAAGTACAAACGCAGGCAGCTGCTCGAAGATTGCCCTAAATTGTGCTAAAGTGCAACGTAAAATGGATGAATATTCCATACATGTAGCTCAAGATCTATCTATCTATAAAAACGAAGGATTTTCCATCACAGACGATCAATAATCCATTATGTATACTACCAATTTGATTTGCGTTTGACAGACATACATAAATAAATGTACTTTTTTTTTTATCACATTTATGTATCCCAATCCGATCCAACCTGGGGAAATAGCCCAGTCTGAAGGCCTCTAGACCTTCATTCCATGTGATGTCTTGGTTCTACTGAGCTGCACAACAAAATACTAAAATGTATCATCTTGTGTAGTAGTATTTCCTCCAGCAATTTATACGGATATAATGGTAGCACTGACTAAGTAGTATTAGTATTCGTAGTAATATTTGACTTATGTTCTATATTTTCTGTCTAAAGTGAGAAATCACAGGGAGGAAGAAACAATAGCTTATTTACATGAACGTTGAGATTGATTGTTTAAAGGAACAGAGGTGAAGAGTGTAAAGGTACTTAAGAGTACCTAAAAGGACAGCCAGATGCCTGGACAGGGACACTGACTAATGATTGAAGGCATTTTTATTTCCATCTGGGGAAGTTCAAGACTCGAATAAGAAAGCACATCCAGGCGTTGCACACAGGAAAAAGGTTTGCGTGCGTCTTGTCGCACGTTGTATAAGTTCAGTCTTCTCATTGTACACGTTGTATATGTTAACCTTGAGGGAGGAGCCCTGCTTGAGACTCCACTCCAACTGATTTAAGCACAGACACTTGCGCATGCTTTTCTGCTGAACCAGATGTATTTTTTTATAACCTCGCCTGCGTACGTCGATAAATAACAATGTCCCAACAAATGATAGGCTGGAGGTCAGAACACCGACTGCATTACGTGGACTGGAACGCCTTTCCTCAGTTGGCCACATATTAAAACTTGTTAATATGTGGCCCCCACCCTCTGGAACTCCCTCCCTCTGGCCATCCGAAACTCAGATACACTCTGCTCATTCAAAAGTCAACTTAAAGTCTTTCTCTTCAGGACCACCTACAACATCTGACAAATCATCCTCAGCCAACTTCCAGCGTCTCTCCCTCTCTTTATGTGTTGTCTATTGTTGTGGTGTTGTTTATTTTTAGTTTGTTTGAGTGTCACTATAAAAAAGCACTATATCAATTCTTCTTCTTCTTCTTCTTCTTCTTCTTCTTCTTCTTCTTCTTCTTCTTCTTCTTCTTCTTCTTCTTCTTCTTCTTCTTCTTCTTCTTCTTCTTCTTCTTCTTCTTCTTCTTCTTCTTCTTCTTCTTCTTCTTCTTCTTCTTCTTCTTCTTCTTCTTCTTCTTCTTCTTATTATTATTATTATTATATGCTGAAGCATGATGACAGTTAACAGGCCCATCTATTACTTCAACCAAAGTGTTTTACTGTGACACAAAAAGGCAATCCAGTAATATTGTTTTAAGGGAACAAAGCCTCCAGCATCTTTGGAGGGGCTGTCTTAGTGTAAACTATTTTGGACGCCAAATTTTAAAAAACATTATTGTGTGTCACGTTACGACTGCTTTGAATTTGACACGTCACTTTGTTCAAAAATGAGAGATGTAATTCTCTACCTTAATATACCACACAATATAAAAGTTAACATTTGGACCACATATTGGAAGTGCTGACACCAGTTCCAATCAGTTTCTACTTCCACACATCGAGCGGTCAACACAACATCAATATAGCGTTTTATGGGTCTGGAATAAGTCAGTCCCTATTTTAGTGGCTTATTTACCATTCCGCCCATACTAATATAGACTGAATTTGTCCTTAATTCGGGAGATGCTTCATGAACCACGTCCAGATTGCATGTCCATTTCCCATGAAGACACATTGCTCTTACACATTTAGCAATTTAGCAAATTAAAATAGCATCATTAGCTTCCAATGGAATGGAAAATCGTTTTTGGACGGAGGGGATGAAGGTTCACTAAAACTCAGTTGAATCCTTCAGACCATATTATCCTTATTATTACAAGATCTCATAACACTCCATATTGAACATTTAACTGAAATTAGAGCACTTACATTGGTTTTGACTTCAAATCCGTATTTCTAAACAGAGAATGTCCCTCATTAAACAACTTTATACCTTTAAGTCAAAGGTAACGCAGACATTTTCGACGGCACTTTGTGAGAACAACTAACGAAACAATTTTCAACTGAGAAAAGTCATGTGGGGTTTACTTAACCTTCAAAGAAATAGATAGCCACATAATTGAATACTGATATTGGTTACTTTGGATTTAGTGTATATTCGACCGTAACTACCAAGCAGAAGACATAATCTCTCACCAAATGTCCTGTAACAATCACTTTAAGCTCCTTCAATAGGCTAGTCTAGTCCTTAGGTTGTCAGACTGCCGGCAAAAAGTACTGTCTTCATATCCAATGTCTACCAGTAGGCCCTAATAACCTGCTCTACCTGTATCTTAAAACCACGCCATTGTTATATGTTGATGAAATAAATGAATGCTAATAAACATTACGTTCAAAGCGCATTTGAGGTAAATCGAGTTAAATTGCTGCAAATAATATCCATTACAAATCTTGTTTGACAGCATTGTAAATGATGAATAATGATACCGTTTCCCTGTATAAATGTTCAATCTTTTATATCATATCATTCTGGCAACAGTAATGATTTAAATCGGTTGTAAAATAAGATACACACATATGCTAATCATCTGTGACAAGCTGTGCTCCATACATTAACACCCTCTATGAGCAAGCATCCATCACCAACATGCCAGCTGTATGAATAGGAATTGAATGCCAGATTTATTAAACATGACACATCCCTCTGTATCAGTGTCAGTCATGCCTTTGCCCAAAGCTGTACGTCTACAATCTTACAAGGAAATCTTTGTATCAACATTTTAAGCAATTTCACGTTCTTAATTCTCAGCCAGCCCAAGCAAACCTGCCCTGCAGTGTTTAAAGTTTTTTTGGGCTATTAGATATAATGTGAAAGTATATATTTACTCAGAAAATCTAAGTAAGTATTGAATACTAACAGTGATTTCTTCAGCAGTATAGTACTACTACTAGTTGTTGTAGCACTAGTTTCTCAACACCACACTCTTAATCAACATTTGGCAGGAATCAAAGTTTTTGTTTTGTTCCAATAAATACTCCTGCTCTCAGGTGTCAAAAAAGTGAGCAACATTTCTCTCCACAGTGCTTGTAAAGGGGTAAAAGCAAAAATATCCCTTAACTACATGAATACAACTCTTTCTAAAAGTATAGGTGAGAAGTGTCAAATGGCCAAATAAACAGACAGACGACAGTATGAGATGAATGACTACCTGATTGACTGAACAGATGGACAAGAAAGACTAATTTACAGATAGCCTGCTGATAGATTGACAAATATGTCAGGTTATTTTAACTTGAATGTTTTGTTGCAAATGTTGCTATTCGAGAAAAAGCTTTTAGAGGAACTCTCTCTCCCTTTCTCTCCCTTTCTCTCCCTCTCTCTCCCTTTCTCTCTATCTGCTTTTATAATGAAAAGGCCAGGAGCTCAATACAGAGAATCAATGGGAACCTTTTTCGTGTGTCCAAGGAAATTTTCCCCAGTGGTACCTTCATAACTAAAAGTGAACAAATATTACTCGTACTGGTCATCAGAAAGTAAACCACAATAACAGAAGGTTTGTCCGTCTATTAAACATATCGAGCTATCTATCTATCTACCTTACTTTATATCTAATTATTTATCTGTCTGTTGGTCTCTCTGTCGGTCTGTCAGTCTGTCTGTCTGTCTGTCTGTCTGTCTGTCTGTCTGTCTGTCTGTCTGTCTGTCTGTCTGTCTGTCTGTCTGTCTGTCTGTCTGGGTATTTTCTGTCTCTGTCTCTCTCTCTCTGTCTCTCACCCAAGACTCTACCACCACTCTATCTTAGACTGCCTTCGTTATCTATTCATCCCTTACGCCTCTCTCATTGCCTCTCTTATTTTGTCATATGTGTCCTCTTTGCTCGCCGAACACTAACTCGCTCATTCTTGAGCACTTTGAAGGAATTTTTCATGTCATAGTCCTGGTTCAGGGATTGCTTCTTTATAGAGATGACAGCAATTTAGCCTCGGATTCTTTCACCAGGAGCCAATCTTTCTCTACTCACGACACTGCCACGGCAGTTATGTCACTCACAGGCACAGTAACACACACAACTCTCTCTCGCTCTCTCTCGCTCTCTCCCTCTCTCTCTCTCTCTCTCCCCCTCCCTCCCTCCCTCCCTCCCTCCCCCCTGTGAGGTTGAGGTGCACACCCACGTCTTGTCTAGTGCACATTGACAGATGATTTACTGTGACAGCATGGAGTGAAAAGAGGCAGGGGGTAGATGAGTGTTGCCAACAGTCCGATCTAGATGTTTGATAGCTCATATAATAAATAATATATGATAAAAAAAATGACTATGTGGTCCTAAAAAGGTGAAACAACACAGATTTCAGGATTATTCATCTTTACTGTTAAATTTGCTCCATTGGTGTATATTGTTTAGTTTAACAATTTCTCAACCTTATCATACAACGTTCAAGTATGGGAATTTATAACCCCACGCACAACTGCACCACAGCATCAAGCAATTCATTTATCCATCCCCTTATGCTGGAACCTGACAACTCATTAAACTATAGTTTCCAAGGTTAATGCGTCCACAAACCTTCAACATCTCTCCATCCATCACGGTGATAGTGGGGGCTGGCCTGTGGGCGTGGTCTGTAGGGTTGATAGGAGTTGTATGGTTCCAGTCGACGTTGTCACTATAGGGGAGTATACATCTGGAGACCACCCTGTCACATGCAGTGTTCCTCTGGGCTGGGTCCCGTTCCTACCGCATGTATCTCCACCCGCTTGGCCAGGTCATCTGTCCCCAAAACATCTCCTTTTCCAACCACCGGGATGATACCCAGTTATATTTCCATTTCCCTTCCCATTTAGAGCATTTAGCAGACGCTTTTTAACCAAAGCATCTTACACTAAGTACATTTATCAGAAGAAATAGAATAAACTGTATATCTCTGTCAGTAGAGTAAAGATGTTCATAGACACAAGTACCAAGCAACTGCAATTACTATGTAAACCATTCCCTGTACGAAAAAAGATAAGTGGAATAAGATGCTACACAATGCTAAGTTAAATGCCAGGACGTACTACACACATTAAGTGCGTGCATTAAGTGCCAGGCAGTCAACATACAATTAGTGCGAAAAAAGGGTGTTTATAGTTGAAGAAGGGGTGGTGGTGGTGGTGGTGGTGGGGGGGTGAGAGAGGAGGCTATGCAGAGTTAAAAGCTTGGATGACAGATAACTATCTTCAAGTAAACAACAGCAAAGCAGAAGCATCCGCCTGGTGAACTCCTCATTAATACTGTAACACGGCACCCCACAGCCTCCCTCCATCACGCTGACGTCCCTATCACCCTGTCATCAGTGGTTACACATGTCAGCGTACAATCTTACACATCTCTGTCCTTTAAGAACTACATCCAGAGCGTCTGTCACATATCCTTCCACCATCTCAGCGACATCGACCAGACCTCACCCTGCCCCTAGCCACAGCTGATGCTGAGAAGATCTCCTCAAGGTTGGATCACTGCAATGGTCTCCTGCACGGCCATCCAAATAAATGACTCCGAATACGGCAATGCGTCCAAAACAGCACTGACACATCGGACACATCAATGCACCCCCCCGTCCCCACACCCTGGGTACCCTTAACTGGCTGTCAGTCACACATGACATTGACTGCAAAATATCCCTGCTCACCTTCCAGACTGTCCACCGACATGTCCCCACCGTTACTGCAAATACCTCTCACGGCTTCACAAATCCCCCCTGGTAAGATGTGCAAGCCCATTCCTCATCTCACCCACAAAACTGAACACCATGGGTACACGTCCCCACTCGTTACTAGCAAATACCTCTCACGCTTCACAAATCCCCCTGGTAAGATGTGCACAGCCCATTCCTCATCTCACCACAACAATGACTGAACACCATGGGTAACCGGTGTTCACACACACACACACACACCACACCACACACACACACACAGCACACACACACACACACACACCACACACACACACACACACACACACACACACAGACTGACGCAAACACAGTCAGATATACTTTGAAAATAAAGGTTTCTGTTCTCTCTCTCTCTATATATATATATACACACACACCACATCACACGCATATATAATATACACACACACACGCACATATATAGAGAGAGATAGAGATAGAGAGAGAGAGAGAGAGAGAGAGAGAGAGAGAGAAGAGAGAGAGAGAGAGAGAGAGAGAGAGAGAGAGAGAGAGAGAGAGAGAGAGAGAGAGAGAGAGAGAGAGAGAGAGAGAGATATGGGTATGTGGGTTTTTCCATCATGTTAACAGTGTCTTGTGTAAAATAACTTTCTGTGTTTCAACAAAAATGAGTTTCTTGAGGCTGATATTGGCCATTGCTTGCATGAAGGAATGCACATTCGATCTGCTTCTTCGCACGGTCTTCCACCTTTACTCGTAGCCAAGTATTCACGGTACATCGGGCTTTGCTTTGTTCGTTCATGGATTATTTGCTCATCTATTCCCATGTATCGACGTCAACGCGGGTTGGGGCTTGCGTAGAGCCTCTGCAGTTGGCGTTGCTCGGAGTGGAGTGGCCAGGGTTGCCGTGTGCCAGTGTTTCCATGGAGATTATCGTCGAGTCTGTCACTTTTTAAAGCGCCCGTGTGAAATCACGCTCTCATCACCCTTTTTTATCGAACATCTTAGAAAAACACACACACACACACACACACACACACACACACACACACACACACACACACACACACACACACACACACACACACACACACACACACACACACACACACACACACACACACACACACACACGCACGTCAGTGATAGGTGTGAGTGCGTCTCATTTTACTAATGGCAGAGTTGAAAATGATAGAGCTGTCAAGTGTTAGTTATATTGTCACACTCGCATCATCAACCTTATGAGACGCACACGCACTTGCCGCAGAAATCCTACATTCAAATCAAGCCTATTCACTGACCTGTTAACCTGGGGGATATTTTTTAGTCAAGATGGTCATTAGCTTTTCCATATTTTCCTGTCTGAACTTGGCCTAGATAGAGGGGTTAAGCTGGAGGAGTTTGTTTTGCAGGGAGATGGTGCATGACAGTGTCTGATATAAAAGTAAAGAACGTTCAAACAAGGACATTGACAAGTTAGACGATGATACATGGCAAAAATCCCAACAATATGTCAGGGCAGTATGAGGAGCCTTACATGGCCCATTACGTAAGCGTCAATGCCCCCGTGTTAAATGTAAGTGACCACACTCTTTCCTAAACTCATTGTCAGATGTATGAATTTGCAGTTTTCTATTATTTTCAACCTTCATCCTTTTTTTAATGTGGGAACTTGGATTATATTGTGCTACCTTTTCCCAGTACACAGATTTTTCTTGTGGATATGCTATTGTGATTAAATACAGACAATGCACGTCATGGTGTATGCTAATGAAGCCTGTTGGCCGGCAATAGGTGATCTGATGAGGTTTAGTAACCTGAGCCATAGGCAAGTTCTGCGGCCATTTAGCAACCGTAAGCCTATTATCGTTTCAATTGTGGCAGCTTTCTTTTTGGCATGCATCACTTGGAAGTGGCTAGAGCTTCTGGCCATTGGATGAACGTGTTTCTATGGGAATGTTTGCATCTTAGAACGCGTCCTTATTTGCATGTTCCCATGGTTTTTTGTTCAGTTGGCTAGCTCTAACGGCCTTCAGCAGAACCTAGTTTCATCCAAAACATGAAATGGTTAGCAAAAGACATCTGTTTGATTCATGTGTATTGCAAGAGACTCCTTGCTTCAGGGATTATCTCCTGTGGTGTTAACGCGGTTACAAATGGGACGCACGTTCTCCCTGTCTCCGTGTTTGAGAACTAAATTGCCGGTCCCTGTCAGAAACCATACTTCGTTTAACGGGTCCTATGACATCGAATATTGTCTGCCTTAAATGAAGTCACAGGCAATAGATACACATTTTTTTCCAGTTTGGTGTTCTTTCTGTTTCATCTGTCCAATCAAAATGCATTCATGCTTCAGAAATGTCACAGGGTTAGCTTGGGTTATATGATCCGACACTGGTCACTCTTATATACTGCTGTAGAAAGAAAGAAAGAAAGAAAGAAAGAAAGAAAGAAAGAAAGAAAGAAAGAAAGAAAGAAAGAAAGAAAGAAAGAAAGAAAGAAAGAAAGAAAGAAAGAAAGAAAGAAAGAAAGAAAGAAAGAAAGAAAGAAAGCAAGCAATCAATCAATCAATCAATCAATCAATCAATCAATCAATCAATCAATCAATCAATCAATCAATCAATCAATCAATCAATCA
>OLKM01000337.1:322150-357476 GCA_900291075.1 Melanogrammus aeglefinus
TGTGTATGTATGTATGCACAGTATATATGTGTATATATATATACACACACACACAAAATAAATGAAATAAGACACTGGTTTGTAAAAAAAACACATGAAATTGTTCCACCATTTTCCAGGCTAATAAACATTTTTAAAACTAACTATTGCATAACTTGGCAGCGGATAAAAGCTTATCTTCAACCTGGACACCCTAGAATATGGAAGTATGTCCAGTACTGTCATGAACTATCAATGTTGTAAAGTTCGCTAGCTAGCAAGTTCGCTCACTACCGGTTAGCTCATTCTAGCGATGTTGGTGGTTGTGCTTGTTATAAAGACAATATTTACACTATATTGAAATGCCATAATGATAATGCGATGGTCACCTTCATTTATTTAATGATTATTAACAAAGAAAACACTTAAATGTATGGGGTTCGACCCTGTGGTATCTTTCGTCGCCATCATGACTAGTATTTTTCTTGATTTTCCATTTTCTCGGAAGGTATTGCTGGAGCAATCTCACAACCCTCGTTTGCAAGTCTGCCTGTCTAAAATCGTACTTCCAAGAGGTAGTTAGCCGTCCCCCTTACCCCCTACCCCTCAATAAAATTACAATTGGGACACCCCTACCCTGCGCATGAACACACAAAAGGGTTTGGGCGAAGGGGTGAATCGGGATCGGGCCCAAGTGTTATTTCCTTTTCAAATTTCTCAGACAGCAAAATATATTTGAAACCCACACAAGAAATCAGCACAGCTGAAGCCGGTATTGTGAAACTCAAAACAACCGGCAACAAACTTTGCATCTATTTACGTAAACGCTGTTCACGTCTACTCATGACGTAACTGGGTCTTGGAGGGTTATCCCATTTCGAATCGGACCCCTGTCCGATGTAGCACCACCATCGCTTGGAATTCTCACTAAACCATTGCTGGCTTTTTGTCTTGCTGCGCAAGTCTCGGCTATCCGGTAATATTATGCACTATTATGCATTTCACCACATGTCTTCTGTACTTACTGACCTCAAATTTCAAGTTTATGTCGTACATTATTCATATTTTGTCAATCATAAGTTGCCGTTCACATCTGTCCAGGTAATACATTTCATACATTTTTTGGGGGGGAATACTTCTCCCAGTTTACTTCATACATTATCGTCCCCATGAGGAATCATTTGATGGAGTCTAATTGCCAATTAGTTTGAATACTAGCTTCTCCTGATTTAAATTGCTTCATTCTATTATTATATCGTCACCTTTTCTTTTGTTGATTTTTGCTGTTCCCAGTGCAACATAAAATGTGAGCCCACACATTTATTCAAGGCACACGCAGATATATTGTTCAACTTTGTTTATAGAATTTTTTTCTTTTTCAGAAACATTTTGAAAAAGTTGGTAACTTCGTCTTTGTTTTAAAAAAAAAAACCCCAATAGGAATAACTCAAAACACATTTAACAATTGTTTTTCAGATGTCAGGGAGAATGATTAAATGGAAAAAGTAGGATTGCTGTTCTCAGATGCTGGATCATCATTCCATCTACCTCAGCCACGAGCCTTGTTTATTAGAAACTGAGCAGTCTTAGGGGAGTAGGCCTGTAAAAGGTATAAATCTTAGTCTGTAAAACTATTCAATCTCAGGACTCTGGATCTATGAGACAAAATCACTATGCATTGGACCACCGTTTTATTGCATATTAAAGGGAAATGCTATTTGTTGGTAAGAAGGAAAAAAATTATCTAATTTGAGAGGTCCATGATACTACTTTTTTTTTACTAATAGGTCCAAATAACAGTGATGCTTTGTATATGTCAAGCTGTGCCAACTGGGTCATCCTTGGCCAGTCCAATATATAAAACATATCCTACTTCCTGTAATAGTTGACTTTTCTAGGTTAAAGTGCAGATATGCATTTCCTTATTACAACAACTTTATTTTCATACTAAAGAATCATACATACTGATCTTGTGTTGGTAGCAAGCTAGACTAAAATGTCCCCCAATTTTTTAATTGCTATTAAACGCCAGAAAACGATGCACACTTTTCATGTTTCACAGTGGCTATGAAAAAAATGTGTGCTTTTATGTTATCAGACCATATTTGTGCTGCTGGGTGTTAAAAGGTTATAGCCTAACAAAATAGTTTTTACAAAGTTTTGGTTTGGCATGGATATAATGACTTTCTTTCAGTCAACCTTTGAAATAACCGAAGGGCCCATTGTTGTCTGTGTCTAGGAAAAGGATATACATACCTCTGCCCAACATTCAAAATGCTTCAAACATGGAAGGACTACAATGCACAGGTCTCGGTGGATGTGCCTTTTCAGAAGACACATCCTCATACAGCATAAGATAAATGAGAATGAACAGTTCTGAATCCATTTCAACAATACATACCAAAAAGAATAAACGAAATACAGGCCCTAATGTACACTGAAAACACAAGCAGGACTCACAACAGGCTATTCAGTCTGCAAAGCTGTTCATTTTTGTATTCTGTTAATGAGACACTATCGTTACCACAGGCTTGCCCCACACACACACACACACACACACACACACACACACACACACACACACACACACACACACACACACACACACACACACACACACACACACACACACACACACACACACACACACACACACACAGTGCATCAAAAATCAAGCACCCAACACTCATCTCCAACAAAATAATGTCCATGCGTGCAACACAAAGGCAGCAGTCTGGGATAGTCTTTGGATCAAAACCTAGCATGTGGGTTGGCAATGACACCATCTTGTGGAAGGTCCTTGATGGGTAGGTCCCCCACATCTCCAGCGCCCTGGTCAGTGCTCTCACAGCTGCTCTGTGGGGACTCTGGTGGGGGCTGGTAAAGAATGCTGGCCAACAGGAAGAATATGATCCCCATCACCTGGGAGAGGCAGAGTCATGCTAAATAAGAATCATCATCATCAGACTCGACTCCCAACTAGAACCAGAAAATGTTGACCACATTACTCCTAGTCTCTCCTGCCTCCAATGGTTTAGTGGCTTCCAATTAATGCCAGGTCAGGTTTCACACTGCTAATACTTACCTATTCATCCTGCAAGGATAAGCACTTTCCTACATGCAAGACCTTATTACGGTACTCCCCTCTGTCCTTCTCAGCCCCTCTGGTCTTCGGGGGTCTTCTACACATTTTAAAACGTCCACCTGTAATCAAGCTGGACTGCTGACCAATTTGAATACAAACATATAACCTTTCTCTGTTCTCTCTCATTGGCCTCCTCAGAGGGTTCCTCAGCTCCCATTACAGCTGACCTGTTAGCACTAGGTAGCTAACAGGGACCTGTAATGACTAGGTAGCTGAGTTATATGTTGCACACTAGTCATGATGTCACAGTGGCTATGAAAAAAATGTGTGCTTTTATGTTATCAGACCATATTTGTGCTGCTGGGTGTTAAAAGGTTATAGCCTAACAAAATAGTTTTTACAAAGTTTTGGTTTGGCATGGATATAATGACTTTCTTTCAGTCAACCTTTGAAATAACCGAAGGCCCATTGTTGTCTGTGTCTAGGAAAAGGATATACATTACTTCTGCCCAACATTCAAAATGCTTCAAACATGGAAGGACTACAATGCACAGGTCTCGGTGGATGTGCCTTTTCAGAAGACACATCCTCATACAGCATAAGATAAATGAGAATGAACAGTTCTGAATCCATTTCAACAATACATACCAAAAAGAATAAACGAAATACAGGCCCTAATGTACACTGAAAACACAAGCAGGACTCACAACAGGCTATTCAGTCTGCAAAGCTGCTCTTAGTGTAGTCTGACAAGATACCTGTTAGCACTAGGTAGCTAACAGGGACCTGTAATGACTAGGTAGCTGAGTTATATGTTAGCCAGCACTAGGCAGCTGATAGCCAGCACTAGGTAGCTGACAGGTACCTGTAATCACTAGGTAGCTGACAGTTACCTGTTAGCCAGCACTAGGCAGCTGATAGCCAGCACTAGGTAGCTGACAGGTTCCTGTTAGCCAGCCCTAGGTAGCTGACAGGTTCCTGTTAGCCAGCACTAGGGAGCTGAGAGGTTCCTGTTAGCCAGCACTAGGGAGCTGAGAGGTTCCTGTTAGCCAGCACTAGGGAGCTGAGAGGTACCTGTTAGCCAACACTAGGGAGCTGACAGATATCGGTTATTTACTCCTCAAGATTTCTTGTCATCAAATTTAGCCTGTAAGGCCATGATTAATGGCTATATAAATAAAATTGACTTGAATCATCATTATCATCCTCAACAACCAGATCCAGCATGTCGTAAAATGATGGCCGTTGTCATGACCCAAAACAAGCCTCATGAAATACGTCGACAACTCAAATATATTAATTAATGTTATTATATTGCACAGTTACTGAGGTGTCATATGAAGAATGAACCTTCCAAATCTAAATTAAGCTTCATTATGAATGATGAAACAATGCTAGAAAGAAACTACGATGCATGCAATCATCGTACCATAAAAAGCACTAATGAATTTGTCAACAGAATCTACAGAAAGGGGAATTTGGTTGGTGGGTGTAAACAATAATGTTAAAATGTAAACAAACAAACAAAAATGAATTGCATGATGGATGAATAGAAATTAATTAGGATTTGGTATGGATTATTTCAAGGTCATTTAAAACAGCTGTTTGATAGGTAAAAGGCTTTTGACCCAAGGTTTTTGTTGATGTAAACGTTTGTTTGACCAAGGAAAAAAATAATCAAAATACTGGCTAAATAAAGAGGCATATCATTGAACCACAAACCAAGAAAGGTGTTAAAACAACAAATCTGTATTCTCCTATATTATGGGCTAGAGGTCATATGGAAATCGTACCCAAGAGCTAGCTGTGGTATACAGTAGTAACCAACTTTATTGTAAAAATAACTGGGGCACTTGAACATTACATCAGTGGTAGTTAAGCATACGTTTCTGGTGGCTTCTAAATTTGTTGAAGAAGTATTATTAAAAGTATGGACAACTCTGAAACAAAGCAAGGAATTAGTCTACTTGGAATTTGAATCGGACACCCAAAAATGTGTTAAAACACAAATAAATCCATTTGGTGATGATTACCTTATATATGATTCCAGTTACAAGGGTGTATTGGCTCATGGCAGAGTTTTGGTAGAGGTAGCAGGAGCCCTGCTCCCCACACTTATCCTGCCACAGCAGGCAGGATAAGTCGATCACAGATCCAAACGCTATGGGCCCGGGGACGCTACCTAAACAAAAGCAACAGTCAAATGTTATGTGGATATACGTTTTTGTGCAGGGTTCTCCCCGAATAACAAGACTATTGTGACATAGGCGTTCAGTTACGCGAGTTCTTTCCATTTTATTGTTTGAAATGGTTTGATTTGTGAATAGGATCTTCAATGTAAAGAGGGTCGTATCCCAATAGCTCTGTGTTTGGACACATGCTCAAAGCTATAGCACGGCTGTAGGGTGCTCTCAGTGAAAACACTGAACAGCTTTGAACATATGAGGGTACCTCAAATGAACAAAAGATGGTTAGTACTAGTTTCAAGGAAATGACACCCGAACTAGCACTACTCAAGAGCACAGGCCACCATGGAACAATCTGCGGGGGAACCCTTGTTTGGTTTGTGTTGTTGCTGAAAAGCCAGAGATGCATGGATGCGTGACAGTGTTTTGTGGAAATAGCCATAGCGTTTGATTGAAGCATTTGGATGCGTGTGCGTGTGTTTATGTGCGTGAGGTCAGGAAAGGGTTTTTCTTGGTAAAGCCATAGTGCTTCGATGATACATTTAGATGTGCTTGTGCGTTTGTAATTGTTCATCAAGGGTTTTGAAATAACAGATGCCTACCAAGTGTGCGCACCACGATCCACTGGATTCCTAATCCAAAAGACCTCTGGCTGTCCGGCACACACCTGTAAAGGGATGACGTTCACTTCCAATATAGTAGCCTTTTTGGACATTTAAGGTTTCCTACATACTATCACACACAGACGGTGGAGTCAACCATGCAGGGCGACAGCCAGCTTGTCGGGAGCAGTTAGGGTTATGTGTCTCACTCAGGGACACCTCAACATTCAGCTCGGAGGAGCTTGGGATCAAACTAGCAACCTTCTGGTTACAAGTAAACCCATTCTTTCTCCTGAGCAAAGCCTTGCCCATTTGGCTTTGGGCTGAGCCATGTCTTATATCGCCATGGAAAGGTTATCTATGAGTCATGGTGTATGTTTTGCCATAGCCATCCTTACATCCCATTTGTGTCCATAAATTTATTCTGCTGTCATATCCCTGTCAGAAGATGAGCACCATTAGTGCTTGAATGCATATCTAATGAAGCTTTCTGAAGCGTCCCAGACATTGACTTTTTTTTCTTTTTTTTGGGGACAAATCAAAGCTAGATATTAGGATAATTTAGGTGCTATAACAATAGCATGGCTGTTAAACAAAGCTAAGGATTGAAATGACTTTGCAAATTTGCCCGATACAATAAAAAATGTCCCAGAAAATGAACAGGCATTAATCCATTATCTAATTAACCCTCACCTCAAGGTGGCAGTAAGCGCTGGAATGCTACAGAGAAAAGTGAAGGAGATAACGATGAAGAACAGCGAGAGGAAGGCTGGCATGTGGTTACAGGAGCCAGAGCATTTCCCTGCCAGGACCATGCCATATTCCTCTGTTGTGTTCAGCACACAACTGCATCCATCCAGAGAACACCTAAACACACACACACACACACACACACACACACACACACACACACACACACACACACACACACACACACACACACACACACACACACACACACACACACACACACACACACACACACACACACAAAAGAGAGAAGGCAGGTTAAAGCAAATGAATTAGGATCTTTGACCATCATTTGGTTATTTTTCTGTTCTCAACTGGTAATCAGTGGCCATTTTGATGTTAAGCATTTGATGTTGAACATTTAAGATAGTTTAACAATGCTTAATAAACACCTAATAATGTTGCAATTAATGTTAACAACCAGCAAAAAACCAGACCAAACAGAAAGGACAGAGCAATTATTTACTGGGATTACACAAGAAAACAATATTTAAGTGTTATCAGCCACGATTGCAAGTACAATTTAATGGTTTAAATGTTTATTTTTTGTATGTTTTAAATATTTAATTGTGTACCCTTTTTTTATTACCCTTTTACAAAATTGCAAAAAAAAAAAAAAAAAAAGCACCAATATGACGTTGCATGATTGTGAAGTCATATTGGTGCTCCTTGAATACTGAGTCAGATAGTAAAAAAGGTCCTTCGTCCTTTCCTAACCTCCTTTCCATGACCTTGATGGAACGATGTGAAAAATGATTCATAGAGACCTCGAAAAGACAATCACAGTACTAAGAATTTGCACCTAACTTAGGCTACGTCACTATGAGACTGCACCTACACTAGGCTACGTCACTATGAGACTGCACCTACACTAGGCTACGTCACTATGAGACTGCACTTATACTAGGCTACGTCACTATGAGACTGCACCTACACTAGGCTACGTCACTATGGGACTGCACCTACACTAGGCTACGTCACTATGAGACTGCAACTACACTAGGCTACGTCAATATGAGACTGCACCTATACTAGGCTACGTCACTATGAGACTGCACCTACACTAGGCTACGTCACTATGAGATTGCAACTACACTAGGCTACGTCCCTGTGAGACTGCACCTACACTAGGCTACGTCCCTATGAGACTGCACCTACACTAGGCTACGTCCCTATGAGACTGCACCTACACTAGGCTACGTCACTATGAGACTGCTCCTACACTAGGCTACATCATGATGAGACTGCTTCTACACAAGGCTACGTCACTATGAGACTGCGCTACGTCATGATGCAGTGCCGGATTCTATGTACGGGGTTCGCGGTTGGTGTTCTAACCATAAATACACCTTAAATTGTAGATCAGTTGACAAATCATGTTGACCAGTAAGTTACAGATCCTACGGATCAATCGTGATGCATTTTGGATGCTGAATGAGACTAGTTTTGGGAACTAGCAACTCTAAAAGCCACTTTTTATTCCCCACAAAATGTTTGATTCAGTGATTCTGCATGTTTGAATCTATACCCATGTACAGAAAATATTTTGTTGACAGCCTCTACCTAAACCAATCGGGGGAGGGCCTTGGAATCAAAACGAATGATGGCAGTGACCAATGAAAGTCAAGGAATCTACATAGCAATTATTTTCTTTTTTAAAATCTGAAATAGACTGAATAACGATTATAGAAAGCACTGCAGACCCCATGCAAGTCTGCATGGGGTCTGCAGAGCCTGACTCGGAATGGCTGCAGATATCAAGAGGGTTGTATCAGTCAAAGTAGAGAAGAAACAAAGCCTTTTGACTTCAACGAGAAGCAGGACAGCGTACCTGTCTCCCAGTCGTGGCGTCGGTGTGATTGATGGTGCTGCAGCCTGCGTGGCAGGGAGAGTAATACATGACGCCGTCATCCCCACACACCGGGTTGTACAGATCCCGGGCACAGCTGCAGCCTGAGTTGCATTCCACTAGCAGGCTGTCAGGCTCCAGGTCAGAACTGGGGTACAGAAAGGGGAGATAGCAGGGGATACATGAAGGAGAGAGCGTTGATAAGATAAAAATCAACACTCTTACTCTACTTTCATTTCAAACTAGGAAAGCCATCAACGGTCAAGCTTCTCCAATTTTCTATTTAATTTTTTTTTTTTTCTCTGCTTGACTTAAAGACACTATGGGCCATATTTTAACGGTCTGAAACGCAAGTGAGAAGCGCCAAGTGCAAGTAGCTTTGTGGGCGGTTCTATGGCGATGCTAGTTTACCGCCGCAAAAAATGACTCTTGCGCCCGGCGCATATCTAAAAAGGGTTGGTCTGAAGTAGCCTAATTACCTGTAGGTGTGGTTTGGGCGTAACGTGCAAACCAATGAGAGTGCCAGCTCCCATCCCCTTTAAGAGCCATGAGCGCATTTGAATCTGACGAGTTGATATTTTGACAGCGCGTCTGCAGTCTCCGATGAGACAGATGCACATGAATTTCAAACTTCAAATGGCTCAGTTTATGGCCAAATAATATGGCCTAATTCACACATAGAATAAGGTTTTCTTCCACAACTTCAGAAATACTGAGTCCTCAAATAAATGTTGGCAAAGAAAACGTATATGATATACCATATGATATGCGGTAACTGTGGTTCTATTTAATGATATATGCAATACATTATAAACATCGTTTCTTATCAGTATTGTATTCATTATCGTTATTGACTTGTGTTCCTAATATGCATGTGTCCCCCCGTTAATTTACATTGCCATGGACTGTATTATGCGCTACATGTTTAGTTTGCATGTGTTTAAACAGATGGACGCACACACGCGCAACCGCATTCATTAATTCTTTTTAACACTCACTCGCAGTAAAACAATGTTTTCTCACGATACAATACTCATCAAACCTTAAAAGTTAAGGGCATGGACACGATGTCTGTGTCAAGAAAATATGTGTTTGCTGTACGGTGTTTCCAGATGCATTGATTTAAAAGTACAACTTATTATCGCTGTATCAGCTGTTCTTTCTCAAATCATTTACCAAGAATGTGTGGCTAGGTAGATGAGAGAAGCAAAGTATATGTGCGAGGTGCACAAGCAACATTATGCATGCGCCCTTTAAATAGCATCTGAACAACACACCACTGACTTTAAACCAGGTATTTCCTGGTTTGTGGCGCAAATTGTTACTGAAACTGCAAAATAGCACCAGGGAACGTTTGCGCCAGAACACGCCTCCTTCTTTCGACGAACCGCCCCTTGGGGCGCAAGATCATTCCCTAATTTACCGACGTGTGGCGCAGGAGGGAAAGGAACGCTCTGCGCCAGTTGCAAACTAGCAACGACACATGCGCCAGTGATTAAGTAAAATGCGCTGGATGCAAGATAGGGCCCTATAAGTTTGTCAGTGAAACATATGTTGCTTCCTGGATTGGGCTGAACAATTAATCTAATTCTAACCGACATCGCAATTACTAACTAATTTAACAATTTTTTATTAAATGTTCTTAATCGCAAAGGCTGCAATTAAAACAGTATTTGTTTTAAAGGCCCTGTTGCAGGGTTTATTTTCCAACGAATTTGTGCAATTTGCTAGTTGGTAATAAAGATTTAAACTGATATTTATTGTATTTAATACTGTTAGGTATCACAAAATGGAATGTAATACGAAAAAGTAGGTACTATTTTAGCGGTTTGCTATTGATTCTCATTTCCCCCAGAATGCATTGCATGATGTCAATTTGGGGAGACATGGACCAAAGCCGCATTGAGACCCTTGAGAGTAGAGACTAGTAAGAGAGTGTTCAGAAGATTATACAGTTACATAGATAAATACATCGATATTATATATAGTTAATATATGCTACACGTGAACCTCCTAAGATGGCGCAATTTGATTGGTTCGCTATCTTGGGATATTGGGCAATATCCCATGATTGACATCTCAAACTCGATATTGTTTTCATCGCAAAATGTCCGCTAATAACAACAAATAAACCTTTGGTCTTGGGGGCTATTCCCTACTATTCACTTCGCCTTCAGCAAATAATTGTTGAATAATAGCCTAGATAGCCTAGTCAAGTCTTTATTAATACCGAACTACACAAATCGTTGGGAATTCATTTAGGTGATTCGGCTCACACAGTATAGCCTACAAGACTACACAGAACAAGGGAGACAAAGAGTCTGACTGGACATACACAAAATACATCACATTAAAACTAGACACATGCGTTGATAGATAGGCAGATAGAAAGATAATTAAATATGTACTATTATTTGCCTTGCGGAGCCAGCCAATCCTGTGCACGCATGCAAATTAGCCATGTGCGCCTAACACAAGAAAGACGTAATGTTGAGAAGTCATACTAAAAACGAATAGCAAGCGAAAGTCAAACCAGACTGTATCAATCACATACTTTGGATCCATTCTAACTTATGGTAAGAGGCTAGTCTTTAAATCTTTGCAGTGACTGAATGTTGATAATAAAACAGATTGTTTTGCATAAGATGAGTGTGTGCGACTGTGCGTGTGTCCTTTTCGGCTTCGGCATACTGCATGGTTATGAAGGCCTTGTGGTTAGTTGTGGTCTTAGTGAAGCAGCCTAGCCTTGGAGTTGGATAAGTTGGAGTGATTGTGTACGGGCGTGCGAAAGTGAGAGAGAGCACACCCGCCGTGGTGATGTTGGGCTTGTTGTGGGCTGTCTGGCAGCATCCGCCGGGTTGGACGGTGTGCTTTGTGTATGTGTTCAATGTACATCTGTCTGGTCGTATTTGTGGTAGATGGTTAAATAATGACACACCACGATCGGTTAAACTGGCAGGCACTCATTTGCAAGTGCACTGATTGCGTGTCCGATAGGCTAAGTTAGCCCATAGCTAGCATTATGCTATTATTCTATTTCTAGATCTTCTGACTAAGTTTACCGGTACTTACGACATAATCAAGAAAACATTGACTTTCACTCTGTGCTATTCACTGACAGTAAAAATAAATAAAAGTGTCGTTATTGCATGCACTGCTGTTCATTGACTAGCTCCAGCGTGTGCTAAATGATAGCAACTCTCCACTCATTCTCCTCTGACCATGCATTTAATTGGCTTTGACCGCCATCAGTTCTCGGGAAATTCCTCATTCGCCCTCTCACGTCTGACAGGTTCGAAATGATACTGCTGTGGGCCATCATACATGTTATTTGTGGTTCTTGCCACCTCTTAGACACCATAGTTCTAGTACTAGGCTGAGGCTACCTTCCACCACGTCTCCCCGACGTGACGTCTTCGCCGAATGGCAAAAACATCTGTTACTGCCAAAAACGACAAAACCTGGACTTTGAGACATTTTATAAATGATAAACCTACTTTGAGTGCTTTATGTACCCATTAATCAAAACTTCCGGTTAACCAACACTTAGGCCTTTAATGTTTCACAATCTAACCGGTTTGAATCGGAAACAGAGGGCCACGTGGGGATCACGTGTATACGACCCTCCGCTCATGTGAGAGCAGTAGATGAGGAAAACAACTTGCCATGCTATGCTAATTGACCGCTTTTTGTCAAGTAGACCGAATCCCCACTCGGCAGGGATCACTGAGCGAAGAAAGAGTATATATGAACGCAGTTTAAAACGGCACCGCAAAACGACTAAGGAGATAAAGGAGTTCATTGGGAGATATGACGGCCCTCAACGCAGGGCCCAGGGCCGGGTTTACGGCTCTGTTTACGGCCCACATTTTACATCTTTCCATATTACGTTTATGTTTATTACAACGACTTTGAGTTATCTTCATATTTTTAGAGTGGTAGAGAAACATATTTGTGCATTTTTATATTTCTGCAGTTTGTGTGATGGTTACAGTTACTGACTGGAGATCAGTAAGATTTGTATTGTTTTTATTTTACGATTCAATCGTTAAATAAAGATGTTATAACATCAATCCATGCACATTGGCCTAGAGCCTAAAGAAACCTAAAGTTGATCAAAAGCTTGATGAGATGGGTCAGCCCTAGTTTGAGGGCGTGCCAAACCAAATGCCAACTCGCAGCCAGTTCAGGAGAGATGTTTTATGTCGAGAGATTAACTCATGCTTGCATGGAAAATCCCAAAAAGCATATGACCTTTGCTGACTGGATGCATTATTTGTGACATAAACAACTAATATCCCATTGGACAACCATCCTAATTTATCTTTGTACTGTCTAATAGACGATAATAAGCTAATAAGCTCAAGGTCAGTGTGCGAAATATGGGGGTGTCTGGGGGGGCTTGACCCCCCTATTTACCAATGAGTTCCTCTGAAAGCTCAAAAGCAAAATTTAATGGGGGGCTCAAATGTTGTCCAAAAAAAAATGTATACATATATTTTATCATCACTAATGGTCACTTAAATATTTTTCATTCCAGTATTCAGAATTCAAAACATTTTGTTCACAAATATGTTCTATTTTTTGCCAAGCAGAGCCAGCCAGTCCTGTGCTGTATGCCATAGCCGGAAAGGACGGTCGCACACACTCATCTTATGCACAACAATCAGTTCTATCATCACAATTCAGTCACTGCAAAGATTTAAAAAGTTGGAATTAAGTTAGAATAGACCCAAAGTGTGCGAGTGATACACTCTGGTTTAGCTTTCGCTTGCAAGACGTTTTTAGTATGACTTCTCAACATTACGTCTTTCTTCTGTTTGGCGCACATTGCTAATTTGCATACGCGCACAGGACTCGGTCATACTGCAGGCTCTCATTTGCAAGTGCACTGATTGCATGCCAGACTCCGATAGGCTATACCTATATTTATTCAATTGATTGCTCTTCTAAATGCGCCAGATTAGTGCCAATTATTTTCTTGTTTGCATTGTAACTTTGCCTCTCATTGTTATAAAACAACGTGCATCCAAAGAACCAATGCAGCCTCATATGTCAGTGTTGCTTTACGAATACTATAGCATATCGGATTATTAAAAACATTTTTAGTGTGTGCGTGTTCGTGTTGTCATGTAGGTTATAAACTGATTGTCTTGGCTTGCATCCATGATTGTAATGTTATAGGCCTACTGCAATTTGAGAAAATTTAGATCGGTATTGCGCAACATTCAGGGGAAGGGTACCCCCCCCCAAATATTGATGGGTATTTCACACACTGCTACAGATCCAGCACAGATCAGAACATTTGATAGAACGCACAACATGCCACTCTATTTATATGATCACAGACCTATTTGTGAGTGGCTGGTTGCTGGTGTTACTGGTGGGGTACTGGTATTGGAACTGGGGGCTGCGGTGGACAGCAGAGCGGTAGGGCTCAGTGATCCCGGCCATGGGCACGTTGGGGCAGTGGATGAGGAAGATGAAGATGGCCAGCAGGCTGACCAGGGCACACAGCATGCAGAAGCGGATGATACCACGGCAGCGTAGGTTGAGGCGCTTCACTATGTAGCCCCCCAGGAAAGTGCCCCCCCCGCCGGCCGGGACCACCATGATGCCTGCAGAGGAGAACAGAAATACCGTCTGAAGGAGTCAAGGTTAAACTGCACATAAATATTAGATAAATAAAGAAGGAATCAAATGTATACATTGTAAAAATCGATGAAGTGAAAAGAATACTTCTAAATCGTTTGGCTAGTGTGAGCACGCCAACCGTACTCAAGTAGGCTACAGTTCAATTCCAACCCTTCTGCCCCATTAAACAATGAACAATGCAGCAAGCGGTTCACGAGTGGGTTCACGTTAGTGCGATAGCGAAGTTGAGCGCTTCATCAAAAATCCCCCGTTCGTCACGGCGCACTTTCTTGGTTCACTGGAGAACGCAGGGCTGTGCACGTCTAGACCTCTTTAGAACAATTTGCATGCTCCCGAATGTTTTAATTTTTTTATGAAGACACCCGCATGCAAGAATAAGTTCATGTTTGAGAGTAGGCTACAAACGCGATTAACTGTTTTATTTACAAGCGCAAAAACGCCAACATATTCTTTATTTTGCTTTTTTTTTATCCCAACAAAAGCCTTGCAAGGAAAGTTCCTCTGTGTCTCTCTCGTAGATCGCACCGTCTTTCAACGTCTTTGTTTAATACGACTGCATCACCTTCTCTCACATGATCAGCAGCTCGCGGTTTTCACTCTCTCCCCAGTTAGAACTTCTCATGATCATATCGCTGCATAGAGCAACCCCTCTATCTGTTGGTCTGTATGTCTGTCAGTCTGTCTATCCAGGGTTCCCTCACCGAACCATGTGGCGGCCTCTGAGGCGCTGAGGTTGAACTGGGACTCCAGGAACTTGGGGCCGAAGGTGGACATGCCAGCGATGAGCGTGGCCTCTGTGGCGCCGGCCAGACACAGGAACAGGAAGGGGGGGTTCTTCAAGAGCATCAACACAGACCTGGCAACAGCAGAGAGTGAGAAAGGGTAGCAACCCTAATTACAAAGCTCTACTGTAATATAATAGTCTTTGGCAAGAAGAAGACACATATAGCCAGATTTCTCTGTCTAAATTGGGGTGAGTGGTCATAGGAGGGATGTAGACAATCTCTGTCAAATCAAGTTGTTTCTGCTCCATTCAGTCTAGACTGCCTTCACTACATTCAGTCTAGACTGCCTTCACTACATTAAGTCTAGACTGCCTTCACTACATTCAGTCTAGACTGCCTTCACTACATTAAGTCTAGACTGCCTTCACTACATTCAGTCTAGACTCCCTACTTTTCCTAGAATCTTAAATGTATACTATTAAAGACTAGTCACGACTATTATCCAATGTAAACTGGAACACCATGTTCACCACTTCCTAGGTGCTGGTAGGAATAACCACGTACCTATTTTAACCTACTAGAATCTATAACGAGAGTGTTAGTATGAGACTTTATCGTTAAAAAAGCAACAACAAAAGCGAGCTCAGTCTCACGCTGAGCTATTATCCAATGTAAACTGGAACACCATGTTACACCACTTCCCTAGGTGGTCTCCGGTCTACAACGAGGGAGTTCCTAACTTGTGTGACCCCAGACTCCCTGCGCCGTGCAAGCCCTGAAAGAGAGTCCGATTTTTACCATATGTAAACATGGAAACATGTATCAATAATTTCTACCACAGTGCCTACGAAGCTCTCTGGTGAACGGCCTTGGGCCTTTTCTTTAAACAGAAACTTTTTTGAATCTTTTTACATTTGAAATTCAAAACAGTTCATTCAGGAATCTGAATATTTCTCTTCTGCAAACACAAAATGTTTTTTGTTTTTATTGTATGTTTGACAATTAAATTGTATTTTTTTTTGTCAATGAAATGAGAGTGCTCTTCTTCATCTAGGGAGCTCTCTCTGAGTTCTTCTTACCGGGGCATGTCCTTGACTGATTTACCAAACTGTGGGTCAGAGGCCGTGGCGTTGCTGCCGTCTTTAATCTGGTGAGCTTCAGACACACGCATGGCTGCTAACTTCTGAGAGCCTGCAGGAAGAAGGAAACATTGAATCATTATTTTTTTTTTCATCTCACATTGTCCAATTTAAATCTCCTTTCATCTTGTCCTTCTCATATTTCAGCCATAAATAATATAGACGCGTCACAGTTTCTGAAGAAAATGCTTGTTATTGCATGGGCCAGGTTAGTTTGGTTGCATGGGCCATATGCTAATGCTAGCAAGAATAATAAGCATCCAAAAATGTAAGAAGCTTATTATCTCTTGCATGATTTAGAAACATTACAACGGTTTCTTAATTAATTGCCTATTTCAACGGTCTGAAACAAGTCAGAAGCGTGAAACGCGAGTAGCTTTGTGGATGGATCTCTGGCGCTGTTGCGATATACAGGCGGATGAATGACTCTTGCGCCCGACGCAAATCTAAAATGTATTGGTCTGAAAACCGTAGGTGTGTTTTTGGCCTAACGTGCAACAATCCAATGAGAGTGCCATCTCTCATCCCCTTTAAGAGCCAGCGCATTTAAACTTGACAGATGTATGACCACATGAATTTCAAACTTCAAACTTCACCTCAGTCTATGGACAAATAATAGGCCTAATTCACAAATGGAATAGCGTTTCTTCTACAACTTCAGAAACACTGACACTAACTTTGCCAAATTTTGACAAAGTTAATATAACAATATAGAGTATGATATGCGGTCCTGTGGCCGCAACTGTGGGCCCATTTAACGATGATGATGCAGCAATACATTAACAAACATTGTTTCTAACCAGTATTGTATACATTATCGTTATCGACTTGTGTTCGTAATATACATGTGTCCCCCCGTTAATATACATTGCATAGAGTGTATTATGCGTTACGTGTTTAGTTTGAGTGTGTTTAAACAGATGAGTGCGAAGCCCGCGCCAAGCATCACCCGCATTCAATCACTCTTTTAAACACTCACTTGGGGTAAAACTATGTTTCCTTACGACGAATTACTCATCAATCCTAAAAGTTATGGGCTTGTACACGGTGTCTGTGTCAAGAAAATATGGGTTTGCTGTACGGTGTTTGCAGATGCATTGTTTTAAAAGTAAAACTTCTTACCGCTGTATTAGTTTTCTTTCCCAAATAATTTTAACCGTTATAATTTACCCTAAAACGAGATTTTGTTTTGGAAGACTGGGATATAGCTTATTTGCTCGAGTCTATTATTATTATTATTATTAGTAGTAGTAGTCGTAGTATTATTATTATGCATGGCATAGCCTACTACAGTGTTCATTCATGCAGCCCCTATGTATTTTTTTGTTTTTCCACAATCCACATCATCATCATAATATTTCAAATAGGCTAATCGTTTGCATGTTCTTGTGGTGCAGTTCCACATTCCAATCGATTAATCATTTTGATAGATTGGATGTCCGCGACGTCCGAAATGGTTCGCTTTTGCAGCTGTCACCCGCTCTTGCCCAAGATGGAGCGTCTGTAGTGAAAGCGTGATCGCAATCGGCAACAGCCGAGGTGAGCCATGCAACAGCCAGGTTTCTTCTTTACGGTTGAATTACTGCCAAACTGCTGACATGACTGTTCAACAGGTAGCTCTCATGCGCCTAGTTGGCGACTATTGTTCTCATGTGGAATCTCTGCGCCGATCGAATATTTACTTCGCCCCTCCGATATCCGATCCAGCCTAATGGGCCAATGTCGGACCGATACCGATGTCGTGGATTGGATCAGGACATCCCTACTATTTTTATATCAAGACAGGGGACCCAAATTTTGGGTGATTAGGATTGACTCTTTTGGAAGTATGCATATTTCCTTTATAAGTGGTGTTTGCAAACATTACGATGGCGGGCCTGAAGGTCATGGAGTGCCTGAAGGTTTCCAAAATTATCAAAAGAAATAATGTTTTGAAATGTACGTATTGAGAAGAACAAGAAGGAACTTGCATATTGTGTTGTTGTTCTATGTTCAGTATGACAGTTACCTGGTAGTTGTCGAGGATAGCCCAGGATAGGGAGGGCAATGATCAGAGCTGCTGCTCCTCCTGCCAGGAACCCGATCCACCAGGCCCCCACCCACAGAGGGTTCTCTGGAGTTAGCTCTGTACTGTACACACAGAAACACACACACACACACACACACACACACACACACACACACACACACACACACACACACACACACACACACACACACACACACACACACACACACACACACACACACACACACAGTGAGGGATTTATCTGACATTTCCCCCTATATGGATAGTAGTGCAAAGAGGGAGTGGGAAAAAAGTTGAGACAAGGCAATGACATCCAACAAATCCTGTGCACCCATCCTTTTGAATGCTAAAATGTGCATGAGCTACTACCAGTGCTTCAATGGTAAAAGCATGCTCCCTAATCTGGAAAGTTTATTGAGAGCAAATTTATTTCAGAAAAATCTTCTTTTCAAATTGGACAAACGATTGGGGAACGAACAAAGTAATAAAGAATCATGTGGTTGTGAACTCTAGCCATGGTCTGCTTGCATGGATATGCACTGCATGCAGTTATTGTATATAGTATGTAGCCTATTGGAAAATTGGAGACATACAAGTTCAGAGAAATTGATCTGACTGGTTGATTTGGCCCGTCTATCACCAACATAGGTGGTGTGATAGATGGTTTATCCAATCAGCTAACCAGTATTTTTTTGAAATGCTTACGTCAGGTGGGTCTCAGTGTACATTTTGAGAAAGTAGCCACCCAGCAGATAACCTGCGGCTGGTCCCACAATGGCTGCTGTGTAGAAGATCCCTGGGGAGAGAAGGACCACAGAAAGGAAAACAGAGGCGTGTCAGAAGAATACGATTTCCTACTTCCTGGTCTCTTGGATCAAAGTGAGTCCATTGTTCTTGGCAGCAATGGAATTGCATTAAATACAGGTTTTTACATGAGACAAAGTGTGTCAATGAGCAATTGTATTAGGGTAACTGGGAGAGCCAGTAGTAGTAGTTATTTAGCATGACCAGTTAGAATGAACCCATGCACTAGGAATCAAAAAACTTTCATATTTGTGGTGGGTTGACAATACAATTAATGTGAGGGGACTAAGTATCTGACAGGACCAAGATTACGATTTAAGCAGTAAATTATCCATTAACATTTCTGATGAGAGCAATGCAAAGTGCCTGTGTGTATTTATTGGGAAGTAATGGGTGAGTATATTCACTACTGATTACGTGTCATATGTAAGGTGCGAGTCTCACCTATGTAAACAGGAGCATAGCTTGACTTGACATTCTCATCCAGGTATGTGACCCCTAATGTGTAGAGCGGTGTGGCCCCCATACCGTGGAGAAACTGGCCCAACATAAATACAAAACGATAGTTCGAGAGCCCAGTGCTCTCCTTGTTGTGGCACGGCCTGGTACGGTTGGCAGAGCACATTCCTGTGTGCTCGGGCAAGCTGACCTGGTAGGGGGGTGTGGTGAAGTGGGGTAAGGCAAACACAAGCGATCCAAGAGCCATCATGAGCACTCCCCAGCCCAGCCAGCGAGGCTTGTGGCCGGTCCCACCAAAGTAGCTGACGAATGCAAGGCACACGCATGCAGCGATGTCGTAGGAGCTAGCAATCAGGCCGGCCTGGTAGCTGCGCAGATCAAAGCGCCTCTCGAGGGAGGTGACCACTGTGTTGATGAAGCCATTGATGATCATGCCCTGGAGGAATGAAGCGGTGCACAGGAAGAACAGCAGCCATCGAGGGGTGTTGAAGACCTGAAGGGTCCTGTGAGTCAGGGCCCCCCAGCCACATTGCGGATCCAAGTCCTCTGAGGTGAATTTGGAGCCCATGGAGGTCTCCACACTGATGATACCGTCCACAGTTTGGATCTCCCGCCGGAGTGTGCTTGTGCCAGTGAGAATTTTTGGCCGAATGCCGCCATGATCCCGTCTGAGACTTCCAGGGCCTGACTCTATGGGGCTCACAGTCTGAGAGTCCAAAGGGCTTGGGGTGTTGTCCGCTGAGCCTTGGGGGCAATCCTGCAGGTCCAAAAGCTCCTGCTTGGAGCTAAAGGATGCATCAGCTTTTAGCAAAACTGGCATTGCCCCAATGAGGGTCACTGTTGAGAAGAGAGATGGGTGTTGGGAGCTAGGGTGGAGGGTCACTGTTGAGAAGAGAGATGGGTGTTGGGAGCTAGGGTGGCACAAGCCTAACTGAGGATACAATAGCGAAGATTATTGAAAGATGAATCAGAAGATTGGCTCAAATCAAAGATATTAAATTGTTAGCTTGTTTGGGGCTTTTCTATTATATCCTGAGTTGTTCTTTGGTCTCCATGAGTTCAGTGTCAAATGCTGTTTGCTGGATTTTTTTTCTACTCACTAAACAAGAGATAGGGTTGACGGCTTCATGTTGAGGTTGCTGCTGGTTGACAATGCCCTATGGTGAAAAAAGACAGACAGGGAAACTAATTAAGGACGAATACAGAGGTTTGTTTCAAATTATCACAATGAACATTTTCATGGGTCAAGTATTTTTTTACTTTACACGAAAGCTAAACTCTAAACAAAGGTTTTTCCTTTGATTCTTAATCAGGTTTATTAAGTATCTTGACACTTTATACATACATAATCAAGCCAACCCTTTATTCTAATGCTGGGGTGGGATTATGGGATATATTTTATAACTACTAAAATCCCACAAAAAAAGAAAACTGCAAATAAAATAAAAAATGCTATCCAAACCCTCAACATATAGTTTTCGTATTTATTTTATAATTTTCAAGTTTTAACCAATTATACTGTATTTTATTGTATTCTGTTTTCAATGTGATTTTATATCGATGTAAGAAAGAATCTTTATAAAGACAAGAACAATAAAGGGTGCATGGTCTAATTATCAGATTAGAACTTTATAATTATGCATTTATATTTATATAATTATATTATATGTGCATGTATATGTATTTAACGTGTAATCGGACAATAAGCCACTCCTAGCCAAGTTGTGGGCCACCAACAAAGACATTTATGAAATCACACCATCCAGGCCATTAATCACGCCGACTTCCACTAATTTCATCCAAATACACCTCATTATACATATACATTATACATACATCTCTTCTAACTGCACTAGACATACATCTCTGTTGTTAAGGCGGCCGCCTTAACAACAGTAGGACCCTGCCTTGACTAATCTACAATACTGTATTTTTTTTAATTATTATGCATTAACAAAGTAGAAAACTCTCGTAGGGAAAGAAAACCTACTTCCATCAGGTGTAAAAAATAAAAAACAATAACACATTGGTAATACTGTTCACAACCAACACCCCCTGTCACTAGTTCCCCATCAAAGCAGGAATGGGGAACTAGTGACCTATATATGTCCCAAGCTGGAAAGAGTTGATCAACTTGTCTTCGTAGCCCTTAGGCCTAAAAAAAAAAAAAGTTTGGTTCCTATTGGTTGTCAGTTGAGGTTATGGGTAGGTAGGGAATTTATTTTATTTTTTTATTGTATTTTTTCCAGCGACAGCGAATGATAGGTTGTAAGTAGGTTGTTTTCATTTAAAAATGAGAGAATGCGCTCAAAAGTAATTATAGTTTGCATCAAATTTTTTTTAATTTTTTTTCTTTCCCCAAGCTGATAAAATAATTTGGGTCGCACATAAATGGACAGGGTCGGTCGGAAACCGGAACCGAACAAAACATTTTTTTAGGCCTTATCCTGATAAACAACTGTTGAAACCGCAAGTGACACTGTATATGAATTTAGTTTTGTACCTTTTGGTGCTTCATGTTTGATATTTGAATCAGAGTGTAATGTTTATTATTAATTTAATTTTTTTGTAACAGTTGTTTAACCTAATATTTATTTTGTTTAATATCCCAATCTTATTTTTCTTTTACTTATTTGTGACAGTTCTGTTCAACGACCCTTTCAAATAAAATGGGAAAAGAGAAAGTGCCTTTCATTTGCATAAAGTAAAATTTCTCATAAAATTGATAGAAAACGTACTATACCGTTATATATCATTATCGAGATAAAAAAATATTCCATACAATTATATAGAAATTATAAAAAACTTGTTTACAAATTTAGTAGTCATTGGAAAGGCATTTGTATGCATTATCCTTGGGCCTAGAGTTCTCCGATTCTCTCTAATTGAAAGGTCTGAATTTGCATTGCCACTGTAGCCATGAAGTACAACACTTTGGCAAAGCCAAACTTCTATCTTCTTTGTTGTGTAGATTCCTTTAACTACCTTGCAGGAACCTGGGGGGACGAGGGAGTGTGAGCGAGAGAGAGAGATTCACTCATGAATCCTAGCCCGTGTTTTTTAATATCTTCTGTCATCTTATCAGAATTAGCCTCCTCTGTCACAGAACGGAACCACATACTTTTATCTGAACTCAAATGTACTCTACAGCAGCAGTGTAGTCTGTCAGAAACACAAATCCAGCCCAACAAGGTAGTTAGAACTTCAAAATACCATTTATATTATTATGAAGGCAGCAGTTGTGTTCAATGTTACACATATACATAAACATGTATAATGGTATATTAATTTTTTCATCAGTACTGTACAAACTTGATGAAAAGATTAGCTTATTCAATATAAAAATGTGGATGTTAATACTGGTTAATACCAAAAATGTGATAAACCATTGTAACATCTATAAATATACTGTATTCATATGAAAGGTCCTATACAAATCAAAATAAATCAACACACAAAACATTTCTTATACCAAAAGTCGTGAACAGGATACATTTGAATAATGATTAAATAAAGTGGTGCAGACTAAGTTTACATTTGAGGAAGTGACAGCATGTACCACAGATGAAGTCACATCAGTTGCATGCTTAACTCACATGAGAAGCTTTTGCAAGTTAAGAAAAGTAAAAAAAAAACATTAGTTAAAGCATTTAGTTAGATTAATGAAGCAGACTGGGGGCATGAGTAGGCCTACTATTTTGGACGAATAATTTACCACACCTCCTATCCACAAAGTTTATGACTTTGGAGGAAGGGTTTAACTTTAAATAAAAGTTCCAAATAAATAAAACTTACCAAATTCATTGAGTTAAGTTTAACACTGCAGTGTTCTTTGGAAAAGGTAGCCTACTCGAATCAGGATAGCTTTTAACTCACTTTATTTGGTAAAGGTTTAGTCTAGCAAGTCTCTATGAAGCAAAAGGAGAGGAATTGTATTATGCACGCGTGGAGATACACTAGGGCATCCTATAGATGCGCTACCTGGAGCGTTCTGGCCCCCTGGGCTATGCGTTGGGACTTTAATACTGGGCAGGCGTGGATTCAGTTATTTGCTCTGATTGGCTAAGCATGGCGCTGAACTCCTGCCTCCTGGATACCCGTATATGTACTCTATGCTGATCTCTTACGGCTGGCTATGTGTTGGCATTTCAACTTGGTTTGTGGTTTGGTTTGTGGTGATCTCTTGTGGCCGTGTGCGGGAATTACACTTGTTTTTGTGGCCTTGAGCGCCTGGGTCTCTCGAACATCTTGACCGCTTGTATCTCTAGAATTGACACATGATGAATGGCTTCCTGTATGAGCTGGATGCCTCCCTAGGCTCAGGACCCCTCCCTAAGATGAGAGAGAAGCCTCTTTAATTGGTGAGGGCATATGTGGCCTGTTGGTATGAATGTGTGAATTATGTCAAAACACAATTCACTGGGTGTTACCGTGGACCTCAGAGCCCGTGTCGTAGCCTACAGGGGTCTTTCGGGACAGATCCGATCCCTTGGCATTGCCTGAGAATATTCTCTATGAGAGGGTATTCGCTATTTGATCTACATTGCACTTTATGTAGGCAATGCTTACTGTTGCGCAGTGCGTCTCCGTGAGAGTGGTGATTGGAGGCAGCGTGTCAGTCTTGATTTCTGCGTACGGGGTTCGTCTCCTAAGTGATGCGCATTTATGTGAAGCTTATATAGTCCCAATTCTTATGTCATATTGAAAACATATTCACTAAAGGTTATGCGATTATATTTTTGTGCTTATTTCGAACTTGAACCCGTCTTCTCAAGGCCATGCTGGCACCACATCTATGGGGGTAAAAGGCATGATAATGGGGATTTGAACCCCGGTCGCTGGCGTTTCTTTCTTAAACTACTGCGCCACCACCGCTACCTCTCAGAGGTCGAAAACACCACGCTATACATTTCTTACATAGTTTGTATTTAAAGTGAATTCCCTAAATTATAGAATAAGGCAGGTTGGACGTTGCTTATTCATTTTTAAATCTTCACTCTATTGGGATTAATGGCGAACAATTCTGTATTTGGCATTGAACGCGTTTAATTAAAGCGAAAAACCTGGCACGACTAATCGAATCGAATTACTATTATCATTGTACTTTAATTAATTAATATGATTATTTCTTAGTTGCATGCGCTGTAGTGTCCTACACTGACATTCGTCATTGATGATTGGGACAGTGCCGATTTTGAGTTGCTTGTCCTGAGTCACAGCAAAATGCCCTGGTTTCCACCATCCACTATGAAATGTCCCCTTTTGTCCGTGATTACATAGCCAATGTGGTTTTATTATAGCCCGATCATTAACTAAAAAACATATAGAAAGAATAAAGCATCCAGCATGTGATTTCAACAATGTGAGAGGGCATACGCAACAGGGACAATCGCACAGTGGAATTCTGCACGATTTATCTGCACAGCAAGCGCTCGTCCACTGGGCGGACGAGCGCTGGCACGGGGATGTTCGCTCATTTCAAAAGCAGGGAAGTTACAAGACAAAAATAAATGTAGGCCTATAATTTCCTGTGTGCTGCCTAGCACTAATGCTCCTGTTGAACTGATCTTTATTCCATCATGAACAATACTTGAACTGAAGAGATGAACCGCACCGTTCCCTTCCCACCTTATTTATTTATTTATTTATTTTATTTTGTTGATACCTGTCCGCAATTTCAGAGCAGCAGGCTGTCACCAAACAAATCGATTTTGGAGCGAATCCACTCCTAAAAATATATGTAGGCTAATTTGAAGAGTTTGTCTCTGCGTTGAGGTCATGTTTTCGGAGCTCTACGAGGTTGACGTCGTGCACGCACACACACACACACACACACACACACACACACACACACACACACACACACACACACACACACACACACACACACACACACACACACACACACACACACACACACACACACACACACACACACACACAGCGAAGGAATATTTACTGGCCCTTTTAGTGGAAACCTATAGGGTAAAAAAAAAGGGTCGGGGGATATTGTATACCAGTCTATGTTTAACGGATTTAACTGCGCCTATTCCTTGATTCGTTCTGCCGCGCCACTCCAAACAATTAATTTCGTTCCAATGTTCGTCCAATCCACTCCAATAGTGGTCCTGCATTGAGTTTAAATACAACTCTAACGAATAAATGGTCCAGTCTTAAGTTCCATAGAAAATGTATACATTCCCAGGGCATGTTAAATAAGTGCACGCCCGCCACTCGTAAAACACTTGTAAAATGCAGTGGTCAATTGAAGCAATGGGTTATTCCATATACATCATCCCAACCAAAATTCGGAATTAATCAAAGAAATAACAGATGAATAATACTGAAATGGCTACTTTTTGGTCGAACATATTTGAATGAAATATTTATGATCCCCCAATGTTGACCTGAAGTCGGCGCCACTGATTGATAAGACTGCCGGAATGGCGATGCTAAAAGGTGTTGGAATGGGGGGGGCATTTCGGAATAGGGGCATGTCGGACTGGCGGCATGTCAGACTGGCAGCATGTCTGAATGGCAGCATGTAACCGTTCAGCGAGGTTCGAGTATAGCCTACCTCACAAATCTCAAGAAGCATAGAGCGCCAAGCTGAACTTTCTTGCATCATGTAATTAATTACATGAACACTAATTAGTAAGCAATTCATTAACGGCTATTAATTAATCAATAAGACAATGAGTTGATTGTTCATGAGATCATTTATAAGGCTATATGAAATAATGATTTACCATCTATTTACATGCATTTTAAACACTTAATAATGATGTACTTCTTGATTAGTTCTAAGTGAAGGCATTAACATGAGTCTTTTGCATGAGTTCATCTAAAGTTAGGACTATCTAAGCTTTTATAAATGCTATATAAACTACTAATAACCACTTTATCAATACCTCAAATCTGCAGTTATAAGTGCTCCCAACAAAGGATAAACAACTTCATAGAATCCATTACTTACTATGCAAATTGTTGCTTTCCATCTTCATAGTTCAAAAAACAAGACTTTGGAAGTTGTGTCTTTCGAAAACCAATTGTACAAACTGCTGTGTGAACAATAAGGGAGTCAAGTGTCCATGAACAGGTTCTCAATGCCCCCATCTGAAAATGTGTTGTCTTTTAAACGTTTAGAGATTAGAGGGAGAGGTTATAAGGGTTACAGAGGGAAGAGTGACCATCATGAGGTAACAAGGGAGGGATTGGCTATGCTCAAGGTGAACCAGGGCACTCTTTATTATATAACAATGCAGACCGTTATGCTTATGAATTCAAGCACCGTTTATTGTTTCGGTCCCGAGAATGTCGGATATTGTTTATAAATTAAAAATAAATAAATAAATATATTTCACTCCTATCGAGATCATACATTGAGCTTTTCATTTATTTTATTTGTTGTCAAAGTGGAAACACACAGCTGGATATGCTACGGTTGGCTGTTTCTCACAGAGGAAGGCCTGTTTGATTTGGGCCAGGTTGCCTTTCCTGCCAAATGGCAAACAAAGGCTTTTTTGAAGTATTTTTGGAATGGAACACTACAGGATATTCAGACTGTTTAGATTCCCAACAACAAACTGTACTCCTGAAGTCATCTTTGCACACAATCCTTTTTTTAAGAAACTGGTTTGTCTACACGCTAAACGTCTTTACTGGAATAGAAATGCAGCAACTCTGAGGTTACGTTTGGAAATACTGTATGTTGTTCAAATCATTGAAAACCACTGTGGAAATACTGATGCAATGCAGTTACACAGACACATTGTTTGATATTGGCAAAGCTTAAAAGGCTTTTAATGGAAGTGTATGTTGGGAACCACTGGTCTACACCTGACCTCACAGAATGGCGGAAGCACAAAACTATACCCAAACCTATGTGACCCCTACTTATTTTATCACCCTGACATAGAAGGGATGGAGTTGTTTAAGATCTACTCATGTTCACGTGAATGTGAAGTGGGAAATAAAGATCGCTTTGATGAAGAACTACATGTCCCTATGGTGTCCTTGAAGGGCTCTATAATATGTTTGTTTGTTCACGTAATGTCCTTCGAATGAAATAGACGCAAGTAAGATAAAATTACCTTGCTAAAGTACCATTAAATGAGTGAACTTCACGCTCAAATTCGATAACGGGCGAGTCAATGTTCAAAAAGTTGAACATTGTTGTTACTTTATAACATAATCATTCACACAACAGTGTTTCCCACATAAGCCGATTCTACTTGTGGTTGTAGCTGCAGGGGGCAATGACATGCTGAAGTAAAGATCATTGGTATGAGTCCCATGCTTCTAGCGGTGTTTACCTGCTGAGATGATGGGCTTCCAAGCTTAGTCATTGGGCAGCATCACTCCTATATATTTCTACTCAATATACAAATTACAAAGTACCCTCCCCTAGACAATAGCCCAATTGAAATTCAGTTAAGCTGGGGACGCCTCTCGTTTCCAAATTCTCTCTATCGATTCAAATCGCTGTATAGAAGTGTATCCCGCTAGCTGTACAATGGTAAAAAGCAGTTAAAAAAGTATTTGGCCAATGGAGCTATAAACGTCCCTAAATTCTTGAGATTTAGACTGCGTACACGTTATTAGAGATTTTGGGGTATTTCAAACATCCCCAACACCTATTTCTGAACTCCCTATTGATTGTATTAAGGAATTTGACCAGACGTCTTCTACGAGCGGAAAGGCCAACAACAATCCTTCCTTCGGCGCATGATCATGTTGTGAGTGTGCACGGAGAGGAGGGGTGGAGGGGCCATACACAACTGGTCCAATGAGTTGGTGAGAGAGCAAGAATTAATGTGCTGCAGGCAGCTCTACAAGGAAAAAATATTTAACCCCTTTTAATTGAATTTGGTACAAATTCAATAAATACATGGAAACTTGAATCACGCTTATGGCAGTAGTAGTAGTAGTAGTGAATAGTAGTAAGCCAGATAGTTATTGAAATATCCTATAAACAAATGTGTTATTTGTTAATAAATTATTGTTTCCTCAGAAGTTAGTAGGTAAAAGATATGAGTCCATTAAAATGTGTCCTCACAAAATATAACGGGCAATGGCCTTGAATAAATTACTCTGGGTTTGAACATTGTTGGAAACAATTGGGATAATGCAAGTACACAACTCAAATATAATTATATAACATGCGCCTTTCAGATATTTAACTTTGGAAATGTAAGTATCACTTCTTTATCCCCATTATAAGGGTTCAGTAAATGTCTATTGATCCTCTACAGATAATCAAGAGAGGTTATTGAGTGACTACGTCATGGCCACAGTTATGGTGCTGTGTGTTCTCCTGTAGTGTCGGCCACACCCCCTGTCTATCTCTGTGCTTTGCCTGCCACTCTCAACTGCTCACACCTGGCCTGCATCAGCTCATCAACTCCCCTTCAAATACACCTGGTTTCCCTGCAGTCTTCGCCAGATCGTACTTTGATATACCGTGGTGGTTATTCGTACCTGGCTCCAGTATATTCCCTTTCTAGTGTTTTCTCCTGCTGAAATTTTGTGCCTCACCTTTGTTCCCTTTTGCCTATAGTTTTTTGGATGTACAACTCCAGCCATGAATGCGCGTTCACTGCACTCAAAACGTTCGTAGGATTGTAACTGTCCACTGACACGGTGCTGAAACGGGCTATGTAGGAGGGGGAGACACAGGAATGTCGCAGGAAAATGGGATTAAAAAGGGCTAAAATATCTCCCCATCAGGGCCAACAGCAGAGTAGACTACGAAAAGAATAGATTGCAATAATATGAATGCTAAAGATATTTAAACACAGTTGATTAGGCCTAGGCCAACATATGCTATATCAGTCCTAATCCTGAAAGTACTGTGCATACATTTTTTCACTGCATTTCCCCCCCTGAAATAATTCCATATTACAAAACTCCAAAATAGCTTGTTTGACAACTACATTTATCTTAATGTGCTGATTTCTGGACATACTTTGCGCAGCAAAGAGAGCCTACTTTATCTGATTCCGCAAAAGGTTTTATTGATTGGCGCACACTCTCTAGTCTAGAATATTTGTAGACATTAAAAATGCAACGTTCCATTCATTCATTATCATTCCAGGGCTCCAGACTTATTTTTTTCACTAGGAGCACTGTGGCCCCTAACTGAAAATATTAGGGGCGCAACCAGAAATTTTAGGGGCACACACCGTTAATCAACATGCCAACCAAATATTCACATTTCTACTAATTTTCAGTGTATTACTAATAACTATTTTGATAACAGATCCAGAAATTACAATGTGCTGTTTCAAATTCAGTGTCACATTTTATTGTGATTCTCATCTATCGCAACGGTTTCCAGGTTTGAGCATGCATGCGTTCGACAAGTACGGGAGCGACAATTTCACGGGAGTGCGCCCGCTTGTCATGCCGCTTGACAGGATGCTGAGCCTCCTCTCTGCCCGCTTGCCTCTCCATTGAGAATGCATTATCAGGCCTGACAAACGCATCTAAAGCACCAAGCCAAACATCAGATAGTGTAATTTCCATCTAATGTTTCTAATTTTCCATCGGGTGCGGGTCGAGTGTCGATATCAATTTATAGCGGGTCTGGACGGGCTACTGTCAGAACACGGGTCGGATGCAGTTTGAAGTATTGCTGGTAGGGGTGGGTGCGGGGTTTGTAAAATAAGACCTGTGCAGGAATGACTTGCACTGGCACACTAGCCGAAGGTCGGAAGAACGAGGCAACAGTTTGCTTGCTTGGTCTCAGCATGATACCAACAGTAGCCTATGTCTTCTGTCATTGATCAATATGAGGACATTTTCACCACGATGGTTGAATTAAAATCAGCGGGTGACAGCAAGTGCAGTTCGAAAGCGACTGCCCAAACGGTGGGAAAACTGTACGATGCTTGTACGACGCACTTCACGATCCACTTAGGCTAACGAAGCTTTCGTACCGTGACTTCAAAACCGAGGTACGAACAGAACCGTGACTTTTGTGTACCGTAACACCCCTACTAGTTGCCCTTCGAAGTGGTGGAGAGAAAATTGTTCTCTGTATTGTGACGGTTACAGGGTTGCCTTGTGTGGTGGTGGTGCTGCTTCTGGTGTGTTCTGTGTTGCAGGTTGCTGGTTGGTGGATTATCAACTAACGAGATGCAGCTCACCTGAGCAGGCTGGGCTCAGGAGCCTATAAAGCAGCCCTGATCAAGTGACTCCTCTCTCTCCCTGGCCTGCAGCCCGATCCTTAGTTTCTGTTATGTTTGTTTGTTCACGTATTCTTTAATAAATTCATTAAGTTCATACAAGACCATGTGTGGCCTCCCCTTCAATGGTACAACCGTTGAGCCAGGTTGTAACATATGGGGGCTCGTCCGGGATATTTGATGAGTTTTTCCACGATGGTAAAACTTTTGTTAGTTTTGACTGGTTTTTGGGGAGGCCGGTAAGTCTTGGGGCCCTATCTTGCATCCGGCGCAAGTGACTTAGTCACTGGCGCATGTGTCGTTGCTAGTTTACAACTGGCCGCAGAGCGTTCTTTTGCCACCCAGCGGCCACTCGCCCGGTAAATTAGGGAATGATCTTGCGCCCCAAGGGGCGGTTTCGGCGAAGGAGGAGGCGTGTTCTGGCGCAAACGGTATTTTGACGTTTCTGAAAACCATTGCGCTACTGACCAGGAAATACCTGGTTTAAAGTCAGTGGCGCGTTGTTCAGATGCTATTTTAAGGGCGCATGCATACATGCGCATGCGATGCATACGGATTGCTTGTGCACCTCGCGCATACACTTTGCTTCTCTCATCTACACGGACAGCAGTTCCCATTTTTGCAAACCATACATAATTACAAGGACAATAAAATATTACCACACAAGGAAAATTCATATTGTGGTGCCATAAAGATTAAATAATATAAAAATAATAATAATATATAAAATAATATTTTGTCCAGCTGCTGAAACAATTACGGCGATTTCCTCCCAAGCCGCTTTCACGGAAGCAATTTTGGGTGGGTTTCTCCCATCCCCATATAAAGCCAAGTCGCGTTCTTTGACTGCTCTGACAAGCACATCGGTATCTTCTGTTGGTGAACCTTTCATTTGCGTGCGCCTGGCAAACCCGCCATCATTAATAGCAATCCGCCATGGAACATGCGCCGATCGTTCTTAAAGGGGATGCGAAAAAACGCTCTGATTGGTTCATTGCACGTTACGCCCAAACACACACCTACGGGTAATTAGGCTGCTTCAGACCAACCCTTTTGACACTTGCGCCGCGGCGGAAGTGTCATTTATCCGCCTGTAAAATAGCGATAGCGCCGTAGAACCGCCCACAAAGCTACTTGCGCTTTGCGCTTTCCCACTTGCGTTTCAGACCGTTAAAATAGGGCCCTTGATCTTTGTTTTGGTGTTTACCAGTTAATTGGTGCACTAGTTAATATGTTTTGAAGCTCCTTTGTGGTTTTGTGGATCAGTAGTGCATGGTTGGGGATGGAGCTTTTGATTGGGTAATCTGCTGAGGTTAGGCTAAACAGTTGATTGTCCAGTGAGCACATGTCGGAATTTGAACTTCCCCTGTTAGGCTTCAGTTGCGTTTCCCCTTTGGGTTGCGTGAATTATTTTTGTTTCATTTGTTTAATCCTTTTGGTAGTGCTGTGGCAACGTGGTTAGTGTCAATTGTTTTCGGACAATTGTCTCGGGAGCATGTCCAAAGGATCTTGGGGGTTGTCTGCTTGCAGGTCGCCTTTCAAACCGGCTGGTTTACAGTGCATAAATACCCACCGCAAGCTGCATGAACACTAGGGTTCGGGATTATTTAGTTTGAAGTCTTTATTGCGAGCTTATTGTACAGAGATGCAGAGGGACTGGGAGGAAGGTCTGCCATGGTTGCTTTTAGCAGCAAGGGAGGTGTGTCAAGAAAGTACTGGATTCAGTCCAAACGATTTGGTCTTTGGTCACCGAGTACGTGGTCCTTTGGCAGTGCTTCGAGATGAGTGGTACACAGAGGAACCTCCGTCCAATTTTAGAGTGTATGTAAACGGGTTCAGATACCGGCTTTACATGGCTGGCCGATTGGCAAAACGGAACTTGGTAAAAACACAGGGAAAAATGAAGCGTTTGTATGATCGATGTTCTGAGAGACGACAGTTTAGTAAGGGTGACCAAGTGTTGGCTTTGCTACCAATTGTGGGGTCACCATTTCAAGCTAAATTTAAGGGTCCATATACTGTAGAACGTCAACTCAGTGAACTAAACTACTTAATATCCACTCCAGATCGCAGGAAAAGAAACCAACTTTGCCACATAAATCTGCTGAAACCATATTATGGTCGTGAATTAGGGCTGGGCGATATGGCTGAAAACTGTATCACGATATAAGTGTTTCATATCGGTCGATATCGATAATAATTGATAATTTGTATGACCTATTTAAAATAATGACCAGGAGAAAAAATATACTAAAATTATTTATTGCTTTTGAAATAAACATGGCTTTTTGGCTGTTCTCCTTGAATTGGTGTCCTGTTTGGGAGGAGTGCCGGGTTGCCACACTACTATCTGCATATAATATTTTTTACTGCAAGTTTAGTGCAAAAAAGTTCACCCTCTGGTGAATAACATTTATCTTTTTAAATATATGCAGTGTTTAGTAAACAGAAGAAATTCAAGTAAAAACTGAGGTAGACTTAAACCTTTACATCTGTAACATCTGAATTCATTTTATTGAAAAACAAATCAAAGAGACAATCGCGCAAGGACAGCTACGTGTCTGGTGACCAGTTAACATGTTCACGATTTGAACTGAAACACCGGGCTTCTCAAGGGTACTGAGCGGAAGCATATCCTTAAGCTCTTAGATGTGATATGGCACACTGCCTGGGTTATGTCTTTTGTAGCGTTTGGATGCTTTGTCATAAGGCCACTGATGCCGAGTACCTCTCGATGGTGGTCTGCTGCTGCTGCTTTTGCGGCGTTGGCATTTGCAGATGTTGTTGGGCCGTTTTCTTGATACGGCTGTGCTCCAAAGGGTGGTGGAGAGCGGCTAAGGTGGTAAAAATAAGTTTGTTGTATTCCCAGTCTTGGTGGGGACTACGGTCTTGCATAAATTACAGACAACATTAGTCTGACTACGGTCTGACTTGTAAAATCCAAAGAACTGCCATAGCCTACTGGTGAGCTGACATTTCCATTTTTTATCGACAATTTCCTCTCGCGCATTGCGGTACTCATCTTTTCACAACATCTCACAGCACGCTGTTTCTGTGAACACGAGAACAACGAGATGGCGCAACCAAACTTGATACTGTTATATGATGATGAGCTATTAGCGTGTCACTCCATAACGTTGCTAGGTACCAGAGGAACGAGTGCCTTTTGTTTGTGCAACCAACCTTGGTTCGCAACCGCGAGCTAGAAGTAGACTTTTTGCTCCGGGTTTCAGATTTCAGATTCAGAACTTTATTGTCATTGTGGCAAACTTGTACAACGAAAATTGGGGATTGAGACAATTCTTACAACGAGAGAAATAAAAATAATATCGAAACGTTCTATCGAAACATATTTTCTATTGATATTGATTACGTGTCTATCGCGATACATATCGTTATCGTTTTATCGCCCAGCCCTATCGTGAATGTCCCCAGAATGAAACTGAGGGTTCACACACTCCATCTGAAGTGAGCCCCCAGTTGTTGTCTGCTGGTACAGAGTGATGCAATCAGGTTTTTGGTGGGGGAGAGGAGGTGGCAGTGCCAGATGAATTCTAGTACTGCATGGTCGTCTGAAGAACTCTGAATGTCTAAAGAATATGGATGGCTTTGGTTTGTCTCATTTGTCTGTTTGAGAAGCGAACTGAGTTAGCTGTACTGATTGCCAGCTATCCACGGGTTATTTGGAGACACGCCGTCCTAGGACAAATCCTGATGGAGCACGATATTGACGTTGGCGACGCTAAAAGACCCATCCGGCAGAGATATTTTAACAGATCCTCTGAAGAGAAGCGGAAAATATATTGTGACCGTGAAGTAGAAAACTAACATGTTGGACAATCAAAATTGCAGTACCCTCTACTTCTTCCATTGGGCATCTCCATGCGTGTTTGAGTTGAGAAATCCAGATAAGTCACTTCTCGAATGTTTGCGACCGGATTTTCGTAAAGTGAATTACAGTGACCAAGTCTGATTCCTTCCACTGCCTCGGATGGAGGATTGTATTGACAGCGGTTTGGTTCAGCAAAGTTGTAAGGGGCAATTTTGATTTTGTTAAAACAGGGTACTGGCAGGTCCCATTAACTCCAAGAGCTCGGGAAATATCTTGCCCTTTATTACACCGTCCGGCTGTTCTCGTATTACTGTCTATGGTTTGGGTTTGGCTCAACGCACCACTACATTTCAACGGTTAATGAATTGGTTGTTACAACTTGAAGGTTCGCGTGGTAATATTTGGACGTTATGGTCCGTGATTTACAGTAAACACCTGGGAAGGATATCTAAGTCCGCATCGGGCTTTGTTTTGAAGCGATTTGCAAAATGCGAGAATTTGGACAGTAACTTGCTAAATGTGAAGTTTTGAAAAGCTACGGTTGACCATATCTTGGCAAGTAGTGGGCCAAGGTCATGTGCATCCCAGTCATGCAAAGGTGACTGCTGTTGAGGAGTTCCCTGTTTCCCACACGAAAAGAATTAATGAGGTTCCTAAGGATTGGTTTGGCTATTAACCGCTGGTTTTTGCCGTAATGTCTCGACAGTGGGGTGGCCTCTCCTGACCGACTTGGTTTGAAGGCTCAACTCGAAAATACATCGTGGTCCACCTCATGTCAGCAAGCCTTCACTGTTTCACACACCTCGGTATGCCTCTGCACCAGTCCTCCTAAGCCCAGACTGATCAGCCATTTCACTTCATGTTATGCCAGCCAGGTTGGAGCAGGTGAGTGCGGTAATCCGTCCAGGCTGAATGGAAAGGTATCGGAACATCGCCGCTAAGCTTCTATTTCCAAGAAGTTGCAACGCTTACCAACTCGCACCTAACTCAGTTATCGAAAAGAAAGCATGTATGGCGTAGTTCTGCTGCAAACATTTCAAGTG
>OLKM01000338.1:0-25000 GCA_900291075.1 Melanogrammus aeglefinus
ATCAGTCTTCTTGGTTTTAGGATACCCCCCCCCCCCCAGTACATCAGTCTTCTTGGTTTAGGAACCCCCCCCCCCCCCCCCCTCCCGCCCCCCCTCCCATCCCCCCCCCCCCAGATACATCAGTCTTCTTGGTTTAGACCCCGCCCCCCCCCCGCCCCCCCAGTACATCGTCTTCTGGTTTAGGAAACCCTCCCCCCAGTACATCAGTCTTCTTGGTTTAGGACCCCCCCCACCCCCCCCCCATCCCAGTACATCAGTCTTCTTGGCTTAGGAACCGGACCCCCCCCCCCCCCCCAGTAACATCAGTCTTTCTTGGTTTAGGAGACCCCCCCCCCCCACCAGCACATTCAGTCTTCTTGGTTTAGGACCGCCCCTCCCCCCCCCGTCATGCTGGTCTGGTCTAGGACACCCCCCCCCAAGACATCAATCTTCTTTGGTTTAGGAACCCCCCCCCCACAGTAACATCCAATCTTCTTGTGTTAAGGAAACTCCCCCCCCCCCCCAGTACATCAGTCTTTTCTTGTCTTAGGAATCCCATCCCCCCCCCCAGTACATCAGTCTTCTTGGTTTAGGAAACCCCCCCCCCCCCCAGTACAATCAGTCCTTCTTGGTTTAGGAACCACCCCCCCCCCACCCCCAGTACATCAGTCCTTCTTGGTGTTAGGACCGCCCCTCCCCCACCCCAGTACAATCAAGTCTTCTTGGTTTTAGGACGGCGCCACCCCCCCAGTACATAGTCTTCTTGGCTTAGGAGAGAAAGAAAAGATTGGGACGATGGAAAATAAGATTTCATAAAAATTCTATTTGATATGTGTGCCAGCAGAGATAAGAAAGTTAATGAAGTTGGAGATAAGTAATTTAATGTTCCTGGCATCCCTTAAGGAGGAGATAAGGGTATAATTGAGGGGGGTCAAATGTTGGGTGGAACAGAGGGAAAAGGCTGAGCTCTTCCATTCTTCACCCTGAACCCCTAAATGACTCACTAAAAGATGAATCTGCGTATGGTGTTTGTAGGTGACAGCATGTTCCTCGGCGTGCCCTCAGTGCAGCGGTCGGCCTGGCAGCTCACAGCTTAGCACCGCCTGTCTTCTGCTAGCGCTGAGCTAATGACCTTCACATTGTATTTCAACCCGGTCTCACGAAAATACGTGACACTGTCACGTTATTTTAATCTATTGTTCGTGATCAGGGACACGTATTTTCAAAATTTTCGTGTCAATAAGCACAATTTTCAAACTCAAAACGTATCTCAATTGGAAGTAGAGCAGCGCACCTGCATTTAATATTTCCGTGAATTGTTACAATTTCTCAGAATCAAAGGCGAAAGTAGAAACGGGTGGCCAAAAGTTGTCGTATTGTTAGTTATCACAGACAATTTCAATATAACACTATAACAATAAATGTTCTGTACGGAGCTCCTTCAGTGACACGACAAATACTTCCAATTGAGATACATGAGTTTGAAAATTGTGCTTTTTGAAACGAAAATTTTGAAAATACGTGTCCCTGATCATGAACAATAGATTAAAATAACGTGACAGTGTCACGTATTTTTGTGAGACCGGGTTGTGTATTTATGTTGTCCATGACTCTGCTTGTTGTGAATTATGTTCTCATTTACATAAGAAAGCACCTGAGAATAATGATAATGAAAGAAGAGCCTGGATGGTGCTCTTGACCCTTAGTGTATTTAAATGAGATATTGCTTGCATTTTAAAAATGTTGTTTGAAAATGATCAAAGGTTGAAAAAAGAATTGCGGTAAAATAAAGGAGGATAGGGATGAAAACTTAACAACAGTTTCACCGCTTTTTGTAAAATGCAACTTTTAAACTTGACGCACTGTGCACGGACACACAATCCTCCAAAGAACAATTACCTGCAAGGAACTCGGGCTTACTTATTTACCACCTCCTCCCTCCCATGGTTCTCCTGGCCTCTCCTTTATGTATTTTTACTTTAGTATTAGCCTAATGGACGGCCTCTAATGCTTTCATTTGGAGATAACTGGAACTAGAATAGATGAAACATGATACTGGCAGCCTGCTCTGAAACTCTAATTACCTTTTATCACTGGGGCAAGAGATAACTATCACAATTAACTTGTGCAGTTCTCCTTATTGAACACAATACAAAGCATTGAAAACCCATTGTTTCAGATGGCTTTATTCATTTTTGTTTTCAGTTTTAGAATTGCATTCCAAAAGTTTATACAGGGATGCTCTGTGTGTTTAGACTCTCAAGGATAAAATCACTTAAAATTAAAAAAAGAAAAGGTTATCACTCTGGCAACAGTATATTGCTAAATCGTTGATTACTGCAGGCCATTAATGCTTTTTCAAATCAAAAAGAAACAGTTGACTTTACATATTTCTTCCAACTTTAAGCGCCAGCTCATTTCAGGCACTGAGTCGAAGAAATGGTAAGAAATGGTGTTGATGTTAGCCTCATAGCATTTGGTGTGAAACTATAAAGATATGAAGTATTATCACCACAAGATATGAAGTTTTATCACCACCAGCCGGCTTGGGACAAAAATAAACCAAGGGGAACCAACCGCAACACATGCACACACCGAAATACACACACACACTCACACAAACACACATACCTCACACACTCACACACTCATACCCACACATGCACAGCCCTAAATACACACACACTCACACAAACACAAACACACACAGACCTAACATGAACACACACACCTACACTCACACCCACACACACACACACACACACACACACACACACACACACACACACACACACACACACACACACACACACACACACACACACACACACACACACACACACACACACACACTCTCGCACACACAATGATGTCCAGCATCAAGTCAGTAGGAAGTCCTGAACCTGTCTGCTGTAGCCCGTGAAATAAGCCGCGTTCCAGCAGAGGCCTTGGTTCCTGGCTCTGACGGTCGGACCGTGACCCACTTCTGACTCTTGACTGAGCACAGCCTCCGTGGTCAGCCAACAGCCGCTGCAGCCATAATGCTTTGTCCCGGTGCTGCTGTTTGTCTTTAGTGTCTACGTGAGCCTACTTCACTCAGTAACCCTAACTCAGAACACGAGTGAGTCTGGTCCTTCTCTAGGTTTACGTCCCTTTGTATATACTGTATATTTGCAGTGTGATCCGCTCTCTCAGTGCTCTGTGACTGTTCTCTGCTCCGTAGGTTAGATTGGATCTTAGCTGTTAAAATAATTTTAACAAATCACAGAATATTAATGAGCAGGACAGCAATATTAATTTTGAGGATTTGTAAAATGAATTGAGTAATGTTTAATTCTCTGCGTTATTTCTCCTTTTAGATTAATGCTGCTGAAGCAGCACATGTTTTTATTATTAAAATGTTAAATCGGTCCCAAATTTAGTCAAAAAATTCCCTTGATGTTATTTTTCTTAATATGAATATGAATGTACATTATACAAAAAAATAAAGTAAAATAATAATAATTATTAGCTGCATAATTGCTGCATTTAAGAATGTAATACGTTTATTTTGAAAACTGTTGCTGATTATAAGTAAATCAAAAGAAATTGAGTGTAATTTGTCAAAACTCGAAGGCCATCTGTCAACTATGAGTAGAGAGAAGAGATTCTCTGTGAAATTCTCTGTTCTGGTTGACTGCGCCTCTGAGAGAACGATGCGATCGCAGGCGGTCCTGCTAATTGATGACCAATCAGGCCATCTTTCCCCTGGTTGGTAGGGGACTCATCCTGCCCATTCACTCATTCACTTCGTTGTCACAGCTCCACAGTGTGGCTGAACACAGAACTGCTCAATGAGGAGGAATGAGGAGAGAGCTGATCAGAGATCAGCAATGAAGAATCTAAATGACTCTGTTTTAATGTTCTGAGCCTCAGAGTTCAAATATATATATATATATATATATATATATATATATATATATATATATATATATATATATATATATATATATATATATATTAATATATTATATATATATATATACAAGTATATGCAGCCTCTCCAGCTCTCCCAGCGCGGTGGCCTTCACACACGGCCTCACTCTGAGAGGGGGTGATGAGGTCAGGTCCTCACTCTGAGAGGGTGATGAGGTCAGGTCCTCACTCTGAGAGGGGGTGATGAGGTCAGGTCCTCACTCTGAGAGGGGGTGATGAGGTCAGGTCCTCACTCTGAGAGGGGGTGATGAGGTCAGGTCCTCACTCTGAGAGGGGGTGATGAGGTCAGGTCCTCACTCTGAGAGGGGGTGATGAGGTCAGGTCCTCACTCTGAGAGGGTGATGAGGTCAGGTCCTCACTCTGAGAGGGTGACGAGGTCAGGTCCTCACTCTGAGAGGGTGACGAGGTCAGGTCCTCACTCTGAGAGGGGGTGACGAGGTCAGGTCCTCACTCTGAGAGGGGGTGATGAGGTCAGGTCCTCACTCTGAGAGGGTGACGAGGTCAGGTCCTCACTCTGAGAGAGGGTGACGAGGTCAGGTCCTCACTCAGCGGGTGACGAGGTCAGGTCCTCATTCTGAGAGAGGGTGACGAGGTCAGGTCCTCACTCTGAGGGGGTGACGAGGTTAGGTCCTCACTCAGCGGGTGACGAGGTCAGGTCCTCACTCTGAGAGAGGGTGACGAGGTCAGGTCCTCACTCTGAGAGAGGGTGACGAGGTCAGGTCCTCACTCTGAGAGAGGGTGACGAGGTCAGGTCCTCACTCTGAGGGGGTGACGAGGTTAGGTCCTCACTCAGCGGGTGACGAGGTCAGGTCCTCACTCTGAGAGGGTGACGAGGTCAGGTCCTCACTCTGAGAGGGTGACGAGGTCAGGTCCTCACTCTGAGAGGGTGACGAGGTCAGGTCCTCACTCAGAGGGTGACGAGGTCAGGTCCTCACTCTGAGAGAGGGTGACGAGGTCAGGTCCTCACTCTGAGAGGGGTGATGAGGTCAGGTCCTCACTCTGAGAGGGTGACGAGGTCAGGTCCTCACTCAGAGGGTGACGAGGTCAGGTCCTCACTCTGAGAGGGGGTGATGAGGTAACGCTAGAGCTCTCCATGGAGGCTCGAGGCTCGCTGATTGGAAAGGTCTGGATGGAGAAATCAGACAGAGGAGATGGAGCTCACCCTGAGAGAGGAGCAGGAGCCCAGAGGAGGTGGAGGTCAGAGGAGGTGGAGGTCACAGAGGAAGTGGAGGTCAGAGGAAGTGGAGGTCAGAGGAGGTGGAGGTCACAGAGGAAGTGGAGGTCAGAGGAGGTGGAGGTCAGAGGAGGTGGAGGTCACAGAGGAGGTGGAGGTCAGAGGAAGTGGAGGTCAGAGGAGGTGGAGGTCAGAGGAGGGGGAGGTCAGAGGAGGTGGAGGTCAGAGGAGGTGGAGGTCACAGAGGAGGTGGAGGTCAGAGGAGGTGGAGGTCACAGAGGAGGTGGAGGTCACAGGAGATGGAGCTCAGAGGGGGTGGAGGTCAGAGGGGGTGGAGGTCAGATGAGGTGGAGGTCAGATGGGGTGGAGGTCCTTCCCTGATCACTTGACAGCGTTCCCCGATCCAGATGCTGCTGGTGGAAGAGGCGTGTGACGACCCAGCAGAGGCTGTCAGGATGCAGGTTTCATGACTCTTTGAATCATAATTCAATTGAGGTTCTGTCAATTAGTCATTTCCTTCTAAATGTTGTGCCATAATGATTTGAACTTCACATGGAACTACAAGTGGTTGTGGTGCTGCCTGATGAACCGCCTATAGCTGCCTGCAGGCGTCCTGCTAAGCTCCCATAGACAATTAATAGAACCCTCACTGACACGCCTGCAGAGGTCTGACGTAGGCCTTAAACACCACCTTAACAAGGTGCAGCTGGACATTGGTAGATGAGAGACCCAGAAGGCATGAAAGTACATTTTGAATTGTAGGTAAGAACCTATACCCATTCTGGAAATTGCAACAGCGGCCAAATTTCTTTTAGGTGTCTTATGTATAATACAACACCTATAGTTCCCAACATATGTTTTACTATTTATGGAGCTTCCTTAGAAGGAAAATAAGCCTTGGTTGTTGTATCCGGAGTTGGAATTTATACCAAATGGCAGCAGCTCAAGCATGGCGCCACTAAAGGCCGTAATCAAACCCAACAGGGAACAATAGAGTGATTAAAACTAATCAAATAAATAAATACTCTATTCTATTCTGATCCCATGTTGAATCTGGGAGAACAAGAACACTGCATCCTTAGATAAGTCTTTCATTTGTAGGTCTTAACTCATGGGCCATTGCATCATACTTAATATAGAACTATACTCTAACTAATATAGAGTACAGTATGAACCAGTTAGTGTTGATAGAACCATGTTAATATAGAACTATACTCTAACTAATATAGAGTACAGTATGAACCAGTTAGTGTTGATAGAAGCACGCCGCACTGGGCTCACCACAGCACCGTCCCACGACCTTGCTCTGCAAACAGACGTCCAGATCCCAAACACAAACACATCGGCATCATCGGGTTTGCCCTGCAGGCTGAGGAACGGTGATAATCTCTGTGATCGTTGTTCCTTGTCGGTCATTCACCCATCCGAATCAAATAGACCTTAGCGTGAGGCATATGGTAGCGAAGATTGACATTACTATAGATTCCGAAGAGCTTCTGTGCCTAGTTGCGGCTCAGTACTACTCCTCGTCGCCCTACACACTCTGCAGATGTATTCCTGAGATGGAGTAAAGCCTGATCAAAGGTATGTGCTGCATTCTAGATTCAATGAGCAAACTCAAGCACTTCTACCGTCAACACAGATCCAAGTGGCTTTTGTATGAGAGGATATTCAGATGTGGTTACTAACAGCGCTCTCCTGATACCATTCCGTTTTAATGTTCATCAGATTGTTATTCAGTGGAGCAGCAGTATTGAACATCTGCTTTATGTTAAAGATAAAACATTGTAGTATTTATGAATTGATATTATGATATTGTTGTCAGCGACCCTCACATTTATTTTCTGTGTCTCAAAAGCCTGTAAATGCGTTAATAAATATATATCATAATGCCACTGCTTACACAAATACATTTAGTTGGAACTCGTAGTTCCAGAGGCAGGTTTTGTTTGTTTGGGACGGACAATAAAATGGGGTCATTTTTCAGAATTATGTGACGTGTCGTCACACATCATCTAGCACCTGAACGATGAATCCTCAGACTCACACGAACTGCACAACCCTCCCACCACGACCTGCGTCTCGATAATCCTGTCCATGAATATCACAAACAGGATGTGTGTGACAAGGACGTGGCAGCCAATGGCGTGAGGGCCAACACCCACCGAGGAACGAGACTGGACTGCGCTGCCGAGAAACCGGACACACAAGCTCTCGCTTTGGGGAGTACAAGGATTGGATGTCCCTGAGGAGAGACCCACCCCACCCCATACACCCGCCAGCACCTCCACAACAGTTTCTCTCCGGGGGACCCGGTCATATGCCTTCTCCAGATCCACAAAACACATGTAGACCGGATGGGCATACTCCCAGGCCCCCTCCAGGATCCTTGCGAGAGTGAAGAGCTGGTCCGTAGTTCCACGTCCGGGGCGAAAACCGCATTGTTCCACTATTTATGGAGCTTCCTTAGAAGGAAAATAAGCCTTGGTTGTTGTACACTAGTTGGAATTTATACCAAATGGAAAATTATGGCTCCACTAAAGGCGTAATCAAACCCAACAGGGAACAATAGAGTGATTAAAACTAATCAAATAAATAAATACTCTATTCTATTCTGATCCCATGTTGAATCTGGGAGAACAAGAACACTGCATCCTTAGATAAGTCTTTCATTTGTAGGTCTTAACTCATGGACCATACATCATACTTACTATATTCTAATTCTGATCCTCATGGTTTGAATCTGGGAGAACAACAGACACTACATCTATTAACATATGTCTTTCAATTGATGTAGGTCTAAAACTTCATGAGGCCATTGCATCATACTTAATAGTAGATATGCATACTACTGAACTAATATAGAGTCATCTAATTATGCAGACCCTACATGCTGTATAGTGGTTGAGCTGCCAAGTGTTGTTATAAATAATCAGTGTTCTGCAGACCCATTCATTCCTTGTGTGATTGTAACAGCTGACTGCAGACACACAGTGTGTAGTAGTCAGAGCTTATGACCAGTGCTCATAGCGAATATTGAAGTACTCATGACTCTAACTACAATATAGAGTACAGTATGAACCAGTTAGTGTTGATAGAACCATGTTAATATAGAACTATACTTTAACTAATATAGAGTACAGTATGAACCAGTTAGTGTTGATAGAAGCACGCCGCACTGGGCTCACCACAGCACCGTCCCACGACCTTGCTCTGCAAACAGACGTCCAGATCCCAAACACAAACACATCGGCATCATCGGGTTTGCCCTGCAGGCTGAGGAACGGTGATAATCTCTGTCCTCGTTTCCCCTCGTGTCATTAAATCAGGAATACAAGAAAGACCTCTTTGCTCTGCTCTGTCATTTGTTGTGAAGATTTACAATTACTAATGTCTGCTTCCAGAGGTATTCTGTTCCATAGTTGAGTGCCAGTACTATTAACCCCACGTAGCCCTCACACTCTGCAGATGTATTCCTGAGATGGAGTAAAGCCTGATCAAAGGTATGTGCTGCATTCTAGATTCAATGAGCAAACTCAAGCACTTCTACCGTCAACACAGATCCAAGTGGCTTTTGTATGAGAGGATATTCAGATGTGGTTACTAACAGCGCTCTCCTGATACCATTCCGTTTTAATGTTCATCAGATTGTTATTCAGTGGAGCAGCAGTATTGAACATCTGCTTTATGTTAAAGATAAAACATTGTAGTATTTATGAATTGATATTATGATATTGTTGTCACTACTGATCATTTGTTTGCTGTTCAGAGCGACCCTCCACATATTATTATGCCTGTGTCTCAAAAGCCTGTAAAATCGCGTATAATAATAGTATATGATCATAATGCCACTGCTTACACAAATACATTTAGTTGGAACTCGTAGTTCCAGAGGCAGGTTTTGTTTGTTTGGGACGGACAATAAAATGGGGTCATTTTTCAGAATTACGTGACGTATCGTCACACATCATCTAGCACCTGAACATCAATCCCCACTCAGCCTGCATCTCCTTTAACGCTGTCTTAATAGCCACACGTCATCATCGGAGCTGTCACTCCGACATCCTGCCTCTCGGCCTCTAAAGCCACTGAGGTGACGACAGCCGCCTCGTTTTGTTTGTTTGTGTGTTTTTCGACGGTGGCATCCATCAAATCCACAAAGGTTCCAAACCATGATGAGATTTGACATGAGAACGTATCAACGTAACATGTCTCTCCAGAAGGGTTCAGCTTGTGCTCTACATTTAAGGTCTGACGTGGTCAAGATGTCTCTTTCTTAGTGCGCACGGCAAGAAGGATAACACATGTATCCAAGTAAGAAACGGTGAGACATTAAAACAGAACACACCACGCACCCCACACCAAAGCAGCCAACGTCACATGACATGCATCGTGTTGAACGTACATTCGTTACTGTTCATGTTGCAGGGAAAGAAAGACTGTGATTGGCTGTTGTTTGTGGGATTGTGTCTGGTATCATTTGTCTAGAACAATATAAAGGTGTGTTTGTCCTGTTTTAAAGTCTCTAATTGGTCCACAGACCCTACATGCTGTATAGGGCTATTGAGCTGCCAAGTGTTGTTATAAATAATCAGTGTTCTGCAGACCCATTCATTCCTTGTGTGATTGTAACAGCTGACTGCAGACAGCAGAATGTGTGTAGGAAGCAGAGCTCTATAGAGAGTGCTGCAGAGCGAATCTTCTGGGAGTCCCCTGTGAGTCTTTAAAACACTCTTCCTCTCTGGGCTGCTGATGCTGCATTCAGCAGCACACAGTCTGATGTACCATGTGACGTACCGTGTGATGTACCATGGGACATACCATGTGATGTACCATGTGACGTACCAGGTGATGTACCATGTGGCATACCATGTGATGTACCATGTGGCATACCATGTGATGTACCATGTGACGTACCAGGTGATGTACCATGTGGCATACCATGTGATGTACCATGTGACATACCATGTGATGTACCATGTGAGGTCCCATGTGATTCACCATGTGATGTACCATGTGATGTACAATCTGATGTACCACGTGATGTACCACGTGAAGTACCACGTGAAGTACCACCTGAAGTACCATGTGATGTACCACGTGATGTACCACGTGAAGTACCACGTGAAGTACCACCTGAAGTACCATGTGATGTACCATGTGAAGTACCATGTGATGTACCACGTGATGTACCACCTGAAGTACCATGTGATGTACCATGTGAAGTACCATGTGATGAACATTGTGATGTTGTCACCTGTGTGGTTAGATGAGAAGCACTGCGTACAGGACGTGATGCTATCAAAGGCCTTGGGCATGTGGATCTTCATTATTTCATTATTACATTCTATTCAGTGTTCAATGATTGTGTGATCGGTGGTTCACCCTGAAGTGCCATTGGCTGTTCCTCTTCCAATCCTGTGCCTTCAACCCCTCCCATCCTAACATAACAATGCCTCTTCCTGTACTAATGCAAAGCGCTGCTCTCCCAAAAGGAGCATATCAAATCAGAACTAGAGGCCATTAAACTGGTCTTAAAACGTGCTGATCGATAATGTCTGTAACAGCAACACCACCTCAGGCACTATCCTGCTTTGGAATATACATCTTATATAACGTGGGTTAAGGGAGCAGATCCCCGAGTACATTTTTCTGCTTATTCATGACTGATATCCCAATCGTCTGAATGTATTGAATCAGTCTGCAGTCCGACTCTGGGGATTGGGGAGAGAGGATTACTGAACATTAATATGTGATTTGATTCGACCAACCTCAGACGGTGAATGTTGAGTCCTCCCTGCGGCCCGTGTGAGCAGAGGTGTCTGATACACCTCCTTACATGTCTCTTGTGACGAGCAAACGTCTGTTCAAGGATTCCTGCCAGCCGGATCATATCGACGACTGCCTCCATATCCACCCCCCCAAAGAGAAAGAGCAGAACTCGACTAATTAAACACTTCCTGATTAATTCTGCCAGTGTAATTAGAGGGGGATTTATTCCACATCCATTTTTCACTCTGTCAGCAGAATGGCGTCGAGAGAACTGAACCACCAGCGCCCGGCCTCCACGCCCGGCCTCTCTGCCTCCTGCCTCTCTGCCTCTCCATCTCCTGGCTCTCTCGATATTGTGTCACATGAATATGCCAATAACATGCTTTAATCATCGAAGTGCGTTGCTTTAAATGAGCCATGTTTATTTTAGCCTTTTCCATATTGTAGAGTAGCCTATAGCTCAACCGATGGAGGTAAATATATAGCTTGGCAAATGCTGCCACCTAACGGACATTCCGAACACTACAAGCATCCCAGTACTCTGTAGTGGACACACAGGGTACTGCAGTACTCTCTAGTGGACTCACAGGGTACTGCAGTACTATGGAGTGGACTCACAGGGTAATGCAGTACTCTGTAGTTGACTCATAGGGTACTGCAGTACTTTGTAGTGGACTCACAGGGTACTGCAGTAGCAGTACCCTGAAACTGAAACAGACAAATGTACAATAGTAGAATAATAGTATAGATAATTAAAAATAAATATATATTTTTTATTGTTTAGTAAATAAAGCATTATGGCTTGTGATCATGCAAAAATAGTGCAATCCATCTAATGTTATTCTATATATTTTTTCATATGTTATGATCATGTAATGCTTCCATTGTTTAGGGTTGACCTGTGATCCCAGTCAACCGACTGGTGTGCAGAGGGGCGTCCTGGTGCTGAGGCCGTCTGCATAAGAGGGGGTGACCGTGTGGGGGTCACAGGTCAGGACGGCTGATCCAGATGTTTGAACCATCCTGCACTGGACTCAGGGGTGTGGCGGGGGGGGGGGGGGGGGGGGGGGGAGAACTGAAGGCAGACCATGCCTCATGTCTCTAGCAGCTACTGTTTTAAAGTCCTTGGTCAGATTAGAAGCTGAATGACAGAGCTAGGAGTCTACCCCCTGTAAAACACACATACAGCCAGCATAAGGGGTGTCACAGGGACCTGTCAGGCTGTCAGCCCGGTAGAAGAATGCCATAGAGCATGTTAAGCAAAGCTCCCCGGTGGTAGAGCAGGAAGAACAGGTCACCCTCCCTGGCCCACCTGGTGGGAGGTTCAGACTCACTTCCTCATTGACTTCATGCTGCGCGAGTGGAGCAGGACGGCCGGCCTGCAGATTGTCAATAAAAACAGGACAACAGGTAAGCCTGGCTATCAGGATTATTCTGTAGGTTACATATGCGCACATGTTGACTTTAGTGAACAAACGGGATTATCATTGCGCACTCTGATCTGCAAAACTTGATTAACAATTGACGGCTCTCAAGCTTTGAACTGAGTTCAGAGTGAGATTCTGTCGGAGGGGGGGGGCGGATATATTAATATGTGACTGCATATAAATGTGTCCAAGGACATGGTGACTAATGTATGGTAGTAATCATTATTGGCCCGTAACACTAATATTCAGAACAACACTGTCTCAAAAGGCTATTGGCTTAAGCAGCACCAGTAGAGGCATATACTTTTCCATGAACTTTTAAACGTTGCAACGTGGAAAAACATAATATTTTATATTTATGTGGAATTCAGTCCAATGCTTAAAATATATCTGTGGCATTCAGTAGGCCAATGCTGGTAAAGTGTGTAAAGTATGACCAAGTGGTTATTTCTGTTCAATAGATAGAACTTTATCAATCCCCTGTAGGAGAAACGTGTTAATGTTTGTCCCTATAAACAATAATGGTAAAAAATATATACTAAACATGACGATAACAAAGTAGGTCAAACCGTCCAATCTGAAGGCTCTACTTAACCCCTCCCCCTCCTCACCTCCACCAATGCAGAGCGGACAGGACTGAGTAGGGAGGGTGTAGCCTAAACAGTTTGTGACCCACCCAGAGAAACGCAACGCAAATTAAATGTGAACATGTAGGCTATGAGGCTTTAATAAAATCCCCGACGAATTGGAAATTCCGCCGCACATTTTTTTTTAAAGTGTCTCAAAAAGAGGGCATGTCCGGGCAAAAGAGGACGACTGGTTACCCTCCGTACGGGAAACCCATTTGATTCCTACCCGTTCCACTGTTAAAGAGCAGCCTAAATTGGTGGGTGCTATCCTGGTCATTTCTCTGCGTGATAAATACGAAGTGTGGCGTGTGAGCCCATACAATACTGACACGGAGAGAATGAATCGATCTGTCTGAGGAGCGTCAGGTGATCTCCGGGGTCTCTAATGTTTTCCACCTGAGAGCAGGAGAAGTACCACACGGAGCGGAGAGGGTCTCTTAAGGACCTCACGGAGGGAGAGGGTCTCTTTCAGGACCTCACGGAGGGTGAGGGTCTCTTTCAGGACCTCACGGAGGGTGAGGGTCTCTTTACAGGACCTCACGGAGGGTGAGGGTCTCTTTAAGGACCTCACGGAGGGTGAGGGTCTCTTTCAGGACCTCACGGAGGGTGAGGGTCTCTTTCAGGACCTCACGGAGGGAGAGGGTCTCTTTCAGGACCTCACGGAGGGAGAGGGTCTCTTTAAGGACCTCACGGAGGGTGAGGGTCTCTTTCAGGACCTCACGGAGGGTGAGGGTCTCTTTAAGGACCTCACGGAGGGTGAGGGTCTCTTTCAGGACCTGACGGAGGGTGAGGGTCTCTTTACGGAGCGCCTCTCTCGTCGCCCAGCAGGGGGCAACCAGGAAGTCGCTCCGCGGTGGAGGCGGACTCTGGTGCAGCGGACTGGATCGTCGTTACGGAGCGACTCTGGTCGGAGGATCGTTTGAATGTGAATGTTTTGACCCGTATCTTCTCTTCTCTCTCTGGACTATGAACAGGATCCAGCTGAAGCGCTCCAACATCTTGAAGATGGCCTTCACTCCGGAGCCGGGCGCCCCCGGGGAGACCTTTCTTCTCCGGTCCATGAAGATAGCGGCCGTGGTGTCCATGTACTGGTTCATCTCGATCACTATGGTGTTCCTCAACAACCACCTGCTGGATAACAAGGACCTGGACGCCCCGCTGTTCATCACCTTTTACCAGTGCCTGGTGACGGTGGGGCTGTGTCTGCTCCTGCAGCTCATATCCAGCAGATGTCCGACTCTCATCGACTTCCCTTCCTTCAAGTTCGACCTGAAGACCTCCCGGGAGGTGCTGCCGTTGTCTATCGTTTTCATAAGCATGATCACCTTCAACAACCTGTGTCTGAAGAACCTGGGAGTTGCCTTCTACACGGTGGGCCGGTCTCTGAGCACCGTGTTTAACGTGCTGCTGTCCTACGTCATCCTGAAGCAGACCACCTCCCTCAGGGCCCTGGTGTGCTGCGGGCTCATCCTGGGTAAGGACTCTAGTTCTCTGAGTAGACCTCCAGGGACTCCTAGTTCTCTGAGTAGACCTCCAGGGCTCCAGTTCTCTGAGTGGACCTCCAGGGCTCCAGTTCTCTGAGTGGACCTCCAGGGCTCCAGTTCTCTGAGTAGGGCTCCAGTTCTCTGAGTAGACCTCCAGGGCTCCAGTTCTCTGAGTAGACCTCCAGGGCTCCAGTTCTCTGAGTAGACCTCCAGGGCTCCAGTTCTCTGAGTGGACCTCCAGGGCTCTAGTTCTCTGAGTAGACCTCCAGGGCTCCAGTTCTCTGAGTAGACCTCCAGGGCTCTAGTTCTCTGAGTAGACCTCCAGGCTGTGTAATGTAATCTAATACCTGTAATGTAATAATCTCAAGCATGTCCACAGCATCATGGATGATGATGCTCAAGTTTGAGCTGAACATCTAGTTCAACACCTACTGGTTCCTAGTAGTGATCTGCATGACCTTTGGCGTGTTGTGAACTGAACCCCTTTCCTCCCGTCTCCAGGGGGCTTCTGGCTGGGGGTGGACCAGGAGGGTCTGGAGGGGTCTCTCTCCTGGTCCGGGGTCGTATTTGGGGTCCTGGCCAGCGCCAGCGTCTCTCTGAATGCCATCTACACCAAGAAGGTGATGCCCGCGGTGGAGGGCAACATCTGGAAGCTGTCCTTCTACAACAACGTCAACGCCTGCGTGCTGTTCGTGCCGCTGGTGCTGGTGTTCGGGGAGCTGGGTCACCTGGCGCACTTCAGCCGGCTGCTGCAGCCCTCATTCTGGGCCATGATGACGCTGGGCGGCGTCTTCGGCTTCGCCATCGGCTACGTCACCGGCCTGCAGATCAAGTTCACCAGCCCGCTGACCCACAACGTGTCGGGCACGGCCAAGGCCTGCGCCCAGACGCTGATCGCCGTGGTGTACAACCACTCCTCCAAAGGCCTGCTGTGGTGGACCTCCAACCTCATGGTGCTGGGGGGCTCCTCGGCCTACACCTGGGTGAAGAGCCTGGAGATGAAGACGGTGCAGCAGGCTCCCAAGGACGACAAGGAGAAGCTGCTTCCCCTGGGGGGGGCCGAGAGCAGCAGTGCTGTGTAGCGGGGCCTGGGGGGTCCACAGCAGCGGGGTCCACAGGGAGGGGGCCTACAGGGAGGGTCTGGAGGGATGGGGTCTACAGAGGGGCATTATCCAGACGTCGGGTTAGGATCTGTCAGGTTACGGTCTGATGGGTGGGGGTCTGACGGTAGGGGTCTGATGGGTGGGGGTCTGACGGTGGGAGGTGGCGGATGGGGGCGGCGGGTGTTGTAGGGTGGAGGTTTGATTGACTCGGCGGGGTCGTTTCTGCCGCATACTGATGGCGTTATTAGCTTCATTTTGTAAGCTATGTGAACTCTTTTGTACCTTTTTTATTTTCTTTCTCTTTTAGGACTAATTTATGGCCAGAGAACCCTCCCTTTAATCTAAACATGTCTGCCGCGTGCCGCTGCGTTAGATAGAGGGGCCCACCGGCACTGATTGAGAACCTTGATCATTTGTGTGTTAGGGTTGTGTTGAAGAGATTCTAACTCCATCGATTGGATAAACGTCCCTGCACTACTATTGGTTTGAGGCTAGTGGCATTAAAATGGGTTATCATAATTTAAACATCACTTTTGAAAACTGTCATTGATTTTTAATAAATTGGCAGCATTAGTGTTGTCCATGATATCAACCCCATTGTACAGTATGTTTTTATGTTTTATATGTTACATTCTAGTTCAAATAGTGCTGCCTGTAAAAATGCAGAAATATTATTTCACCTCAATAACTCAATAGAGCCTTGAATATCTTCTCCCATAGAGACGGCGTTAAAGAGATTCGTCCACTAGAGTGCGATGGGTCAGGCTTCTGAGTAAAGCTATATTTAAGTTAAAGTAGGCCTTCTGCTGAACCAGGATATGCTTCAACACCTCCCCGGAGATCCTGCTGAAGAGAAACCGGACATGGCTGTTGGGCAAATATTTGCACTGCATTTACATTCAAACTTTATCTTGAGAAGAGCGACTGACCATACATTAACTGTCATATGGACTTTAATAGTCTTATATAGTATTGCTTTACATGTTTCTGTCTGTGTTTCTTATCCATATTAATTGAAGCATAATGAAGTATAATTAATCTTGCGTCTAGCTGTTGAGATGTGTGGATTTTTTAAGATGTTGACAATTTGGACCACATTGGACCTTCTAACCAGCGGGATGATATAACCTGGATATAATTACACTACGATATTCCGACATGGACATAGTTAGTTCCATGTGGATTAAACCATTATTGGATTAGTGTCATAGTGAGGGGGGGGGCTGTTTCCTGCCGTCCTGTAACGAGCTCTACACCATCCTGATTGGCTCGTTGTGGTTACGTTGTTTTAAACGTAAAAGGAGAGCTCTCCCTTGATGGCTGAGCTGCAGTGATGGAGCAGAGAGGCTCCTTCAGGAGAGGCTCAGCCTGGGACACAAGGTGGCACCCCCAGGAGAGAACCGGAGGTGCGTTCTGAAGCCCAACCAGTGCTGCTGAGCTCCCAGTGGAGCTCTGGTGTCACATTCAGTCGATGGTTCCTGAGGGCAGAGATCGCCGTCATCTGCTCTACAGAGGGGTTCCAGTGAGCGTGAGTTTGTCACGGATACCGTCTGACATCAGGGCCGTAAAGGTTTGAGTTGAGCCCGCTCCACCGGTTCCTACAGGTGGCCTCTACAGTGACTGCGGTTGTGTCTCTCCAACCTACCCAGCCTGCCATACCAGTTCATAATTATAGTACCGGTGTATATAGGACAGAGTTGTTCCTGTAGACGTACGGCCTTCAGGGTTAATATGAGAAGGATATTGTGCCGTGTTGTAAATGATCTGAAGCAACGCACCGAGCCCAGGGGTGTGGTTGGTCTTCCTCCAGAAGGGGAGCGCACCCGGTTGGCCTTTGACCTCTGAACCCTTAGGCCACGAGCACCACGCTGGCCCCCTGAAGCTGGCCCACGAGCAAGGGCTGGAGCCCTGGGTCCGGACCCCCAAGGCTCCCTACATCCGGAGAGGTGTCAGCTGATCTCTGTCCTGCCCTCCCAGGCGGGCCGGCTCTGTCTCCTTCAGCAGCAGGCTCCCTGACTCAGAAGGTCAGCTCTGCTTTCCTAGCATGTTGCTTGATAACATCCACAACTTATAAATGCACTGTTTGAGTTTGGTGGTTTAATAAATGAAGAGACATTGGTAAACACCTCGCATTAAAAGCTGAAGCCTTTCAATGAGTGTTTGAACTGTAAGTTTAAACACATACGGAGGTCACATTAAGTACAGATTCTCTTTCAATTTTGAAAACCACAATTCTGGAAGGTGGAACATTAATGATGACAGCCGAGCCAGCTGAAATATTGACCAATGAATATCTCAAAACACTCATTATTGTTCATTTAGTTTTTCCACGACGGAACCAGCTGAACGTGGAGGCCCTGCTGAATCCATCCATCGTCTCCGCGTCCATCCGTCATTTCTGACCCACCTTATGCCCACACCACCGTCCTTGGACACACACGGTATGTGTGTCTAACCCTGACCCCATGTGTGTGTGGTGACTATTCAAATGCTTGTTCCACGATACGCCGGGTGCGAGGGGAGAGGGAGAGGAGAGGTCGCCTTCTAGTGAGGACCGTAACCCCTCACGGGGGTCGGGACCGCAGTACCCCTTCCCATCACTTGGTGGCTGTGCGATGTATTGTACCTTTTAAAATAATGAATAATGACTTCCATTTTTTAATGAAATAAGGAAATTTTAATGTTTCATTAGTTACATTCGTACAGAATAACAACCGTTGGTTGTTATTTAACCAACGGTTGTTATTCTGAGGAGCTGACAAGTCCCTCCCTATACCGGTGGGGCCGCGTTCTTCTGCTCTGCATAATGCGACTCTTCATTGTGGCTGTCATTGTCACTGTTCACCAGCAGAGGGCAGCAGAGCGCTGCCTGCAGTGACTGTGTGTGTGTGTGTGTGTGTGTGTGTGTGTGTGTGTGTGTGTGTGTGTGTGTGTGTGTGTGTGTGTGTGTGTGTGTGTGTGTGTGTGTGTGTGTGTGTGTGTGTGTGTGTGTGTGTGTCTCAGCAGGAGGAGAAAGATGAGTGGTTGATGTATGGTTGATATATCTGCGTTGTGTGGCGTGTTGGTTTACACTGTGGGGTCAGGGGTCACAGTGTAAAACAGTGACCCTAACCCCAACCCTAACCCTAACCTAACCCCAACGCTATTCCTTACATGACCCCAACAACCCGAGCCCCAACCTTAACCCTAACCCCAACCCTAACCCTTACCTAACCCCAACCCTAACCTTAACCCTATCCCTTACCTAACCCTAACCTTAACCCTATCCCTTACCTAACCTCAACCCTAACCCTTACCTAACCCCAACCCTAACCTTAACCCTAACCCGTCAGTGAAGACCCTCCAGTCTGAGTGTGGACTGTGATCATCACATTGTGTCCCAGCATGCAGCTCGCTGTATTAGGCTGTATGGGCTGAGGTGAAGACCTCCCTGGTGTCACTCTGTGAGAGAGAGACATGCACTCATCTGATCCAGAACACTGCAGTCAGACCACTAGATTAGCAGTATTGGCTTTACTATTCTACCTCTTTATCACAGAGGCAGGCTGAGACCTCCATGCTGCAAACACAAACCTGTGGATAGAAGGTATAGGCGCCAGATGAAACAGAAAGTGGAACTAATCACAAGCTATGAACCACTTTGATGTATAGACTATGATCGCCTGTTGGTGATGGGTGAGAAGCATCTGGTCTGCGGCAGGGCGTCTCTCTTTGTCTCTCTCTCATTCCCTCTCACTCTAGTGTTCCTCAACACACAGAGTGCCGCACTGCCAGACGTCTGCCAGAAGGACGAGTGGAAGAGGACATCTAGTGTTCCTCAACACACAGAGTGCCGCACTGCCAGACGTCTGCCAGAAGGACGAGTGGAAGAAGGACGATGCAAGGTGTTCATTGGCTCATCACCTCCGCCGCTGCCAGGATGTGGATAACATCTGCCGAAGAGCGAGGAAGAACACAACAATGCTAACGACAATGCTAACAACAATGCTAAAAGCTATGCTAACAGCTATGCTAACAATGAGGAGCTAGAGACACAGCGATTGCTACAATTGAGACGCTGTAATCTAGAGCCATATCACGTCATCGTACATTTGAATTACAGATCAACAGAAGCCTCATCAGCCTTGGAATTGCGTGGTTTTAATTATTGTTTTTGTGACTTCATAGGAAAAGGTTCCAAGGAGAATCTTATGCAGTCTTGTTATCAAAAGCCATCTCTCAAATTTCATAAAATATTTTGCTTGATTAATACTGAGAGCATCTTATGTTTTCCTATTTCATCAAGTGTTGATGAAACTCTTTCTGGTTCACACATTATTGCATTTATTCAGAGTTTTGACAGTTTGAACGCTCACACGCGTTTCCTGCTGTGTTTGTGATGGAGCATTCACATCACTGCTAGGGCTTCCACTGTGGAACGTGGAGGGTTTGTATTGTGTTTACCGGTCAACACCTTCATCGTTTCGGGGGTTTGCTTCCTTTCTTCTGATGGAGGTAGGAAACAGGTCAGTTGTTTGACTTCTCTGCTGAAGAACCAACCCTTACCCTATCTCCACGTCCTCAACTCTGAGCTGCTCGCCACAATACGCCTTACTCTTCCATTAACCCTTCCCTTAACCTGAAGAGGGGTTGAGTTTATCCTGACTGTTCCCTTTAACCCTTAGCTTAACCTGAATAGGGTTGAGTTTATCCTGACTGTTCCCTTTAACCCTTAGCTTAGCCTGAATAGGGGTTGAGTTTATCCTTACGGTTCCCTTAACCTGAATAGGGGTTGAGTTTATCCTTACGGTTCCCTTAACCTGTATAGGGGTTGAGTTTATCCTGACTGTTCCCTTGAACTGGAGGGGTTAAATTAATCCTGACTGTTCCCTTAACCTGATGAGGGGTTGAGTTTATCCTGATTGTTCCCTTTAACCCTTATCTTAACCTGAATAGGGGTTGAGTTTATCCTGACTGTTCCCTTAACCTGAAGAGGGGTTGAGTTAATCCTAAATGTTCCCTTTAACCCTTAGCGTAACCTGAATAGGGGTTGAGTTTATCCTTACGGTTCCCTTAACCTGAATAGGGGTTGAGTTTATCCTGACTGTTCCCTTAAAATGAAAAGGGGTTGAGTTTATCCTTACGGTTCCCTTAACCTGAATAGGGGTTGAGTTTATCCTGACTGTTCCCTTAACCTGAAGAAGGGTTGAGTTTATCCTGACTGTTCCCTTAAACTGGAGGGGTTAAATTAATCCTGACTGTTCCCTTAACCTGATGAGAGGTTGAGTTTATCCTGATTGTTCCCTTTAACCCTTATCTTAACCTGAATAGGGGTTGAGTTTATCCTGACTGTTCCCTTAACCTGAAGAGGGGTTGAGTTAATCCTAAATGTTCCCTTTAACCCTTAGCTTAACCTGAATAGGGGTTGAGTTTATCCTTACGGTTCCCTCAACCTGAATAGGGGTTGAGTTTATCCTGACTGTTCCCTTAAACTGGAGGGGTTAAATTAATCTTGACTGTTCCTTAACCTGATGAGGGGTTGAGTTTATCCTGATTGTTCCCTTTAACCCTTATCTTAACCTGAATAGGGGTTGAGTTTATCCTGACTGTTCCCTTAACCTGAAGAGGGGTTGAGTTAATCCTAAATGTTCCCTTTAACCCTTAGCTTAACCTGAATAGGGGTTGAGTTTATCCTTACGGTTCCCTTAACCTGAATAGGGGTTGAGTTTATCCTGACTGTTCCCTTAAACTGGAGGGGTTAAATTAATCCTGACTGTTCCCTTAACCTGATGAGGGGTTGAGTTTATCCTGATTGTTCCCTTTAACCCTTATCTTAACCTGAATAGGGGTTGAGTTTATCCTGACTGTTCCCTTAACCTGAAGAGAGTTGAGTTAACCTAAATGTTCCTTTAACCCTTAGCTTAACCTGAATAGGGGTTGAGTTTTATCTTATGGTTCCTTAACCTGAATAGGGGTTGAGTTTATCCTGACTGTTCCCTTAAACTGGAGGGGTTAAATTAATCCTGACTGTTCCCTTAACCTGATGAGGGGTTGAGTTTATCCTGATTGTTCCCTTTAACCCTTATTTTAACCTGAATAGGGGTTGAGTTTATCCTGACTGTTCCCTTAAACTGAAGAGGGGTTAAATTAATCCTGACTGTTCCCTTTAACCCTTATCTTAACCTGAATAGGGGTTGAGTTTATCCTGACTGTTCCCTTAACCTGAAGAGGGGTTGAGTTAATCCTAAATGTTCTCTTTAACCCTTAGCGTAACCTGAATAGGGGTTGAGTTTATCCTTACGGTTCCCTTAACCTGAATAGGTGTTGAGTTTATCCTGACTGTTCCCTTAACCTGAAGAGGGGTTGAGTTTATCCTGACTGTTCCCTTAAACTGAAAAGGGGTTGAGTTTATCCTGACTGTTCCCTTAAACTGAAAAGGGGTTGAGTTTATCCTGACTGTTCCAAGAGGGGTTAAATTAATCCTGACTGTTCCCTTTAACCCTTAGTTTTAACTGAATATGGGTTGAGTTAATCCTGACTGTTCTCTTAACCTGAAGAGGGGTTTATTCATTAGGTTAAGTGGTTCCTAATCTATTTTTCTGGATACTGTGGTTGTTAGTAACTGGGTGCTTTGTATCATAGCGCTGTAATCTTTGGTCTCCTCAGTGAGTCATGGTATGGCTCCAGTCCCCCCGCCTTTTAGACTGAAATACTGCATCGTACAGACTGCATCGTACAGACTGCATCGTACAGACTGCATCTTACAGACTGCATCTAATATACTGCTTCAAACATACTGCATCACACAGACTGCATCTTACAGACTGCATTGTACAGACTGCATCTTACAAACTCCATCTTACAGACTGCATCTTACAGACTGCATCTTACAGACTGCTTACCACCGTTAGCTCTGCGCGCTGCATGGATCACAACCGACCAACAAGGCAGCTTATTCACCTGTCAAGGTAAATGTGTGTGTGTGTGTGTCTGTGTGTGTGTGTGTGCCTGCGTGTGTCTGTGTCTCTGCGTGTGTGTGTGTGTGTGTGTGTGTGTGTGTGTGTGTGTGTGTGTGTGTGTGTGTGTGTGTGTGTGTGTGTGTGTGTGTGTGTGTGTGTGTGTGTGTGTGTGTGTGTGTGTGTACCCAGCGCCTGTGAGGTCAGGCGTTGGTGTGTTTCTCCGCAGACGCTCCAACATGTGCTGTCAGGGAGAAACGCTCTGAGAGGATTTGCTAAAGTTAGCTCTGAGTCCTGAGAGGCAGAGCGCGCAGTGCTCCCAGGAGTGTCTAATCCAGCCCCCGCAGCAGGGCCCGCACTGCTCCACGCTACCACAGCCCCCTGCTGTGATACCCAATGCTATCCATAACCTTAATGTGTGTTATCAGGATCCCCTCAGTTATCAGGACCCCAACCAGCCTGCACACCCAGATGCAAACAGAAACCACAGCAGACTCCATAGTATTGGGATGGTGAGTGTCGTCCACGTACGGACACTGTGAGTTCTGAATGCTTTGACTGTACCCGCTCCCATCGGCCTGGTAACCCTAACCCTAACCCTGGCATTCAGCGGTGATCACTGCAGCACACCAGAACCTCAGCCTCCTGCCATACACATGAACGCTAGTGGAGATATCCTCTCCTACACTACCTGTGTGTGTGTGTGTGTGTGTGAGCAGGGGCTCACGTGTGTGTGCGCGTGTGCGTGTGTGTGTGTGTCCCAGGGACAGGAGGGAGGAGGACAGATTTCCGTGTCCCACGCTCACAGTGTGGGTCAAGAACAGCAGGCTGCTGACATACCTGTTGAACTCTGTGTTGGTTGATTAGGTTCCTCCAGTTCACTCTCAAACCATAGAAGATAACCACAGCAGATTCTTCTCAGAAGGTTTACACAATCTGTCTCGTCAGAAGGAGGCAAAAGTTCAGAGACAAGCCGAGACTTCCACAGGTGAGCACATCTTTTAATGTGTTGTTTTTATTAATCTTATTTATTTTTGTTCTTATCATATTGTTATCATTTGAAATATCCTTATCATCATCATTGTCCCATCTGACATGGATTCCAAACAACATAAGCCTGTATGTTCTACGTTGTCTGCATCGAGCAGCAGGTAACACGAGGACTTATATACTCACACTTCTTTGTACATACTTTTTCCAAAACGGTTGTATTCCAGTCTACTGGGTGGAGGACTATTGGTGAAGGAGAGTATAGCTTTGTTTGGGATTAACCCTGTCTGTGTTCCTTAAGTCATTCCGTAAACCAGTGTCTCTCGTTTCTGCTATGGTTGAAGCACTAGCACTGGGCACTATGCTAGGTAATACACAAGCAAATGAATATAAATATAAACTAGAGAGCGAGGTAGATACCTGGCCTCAGTGGGAACCAGTCGCTTAAAAATAGCTGAGTGGCTAAACTGCGATGTGTTGGCTGAGCGTTGGGAGGTAGAGCAGTAGCAGGAACGTTCCCTCATGGCTCCAGGCAGAACAATATCACCCTGTTCTCTTAGCTTAGTCTGACTGGTGCATCGTCATAAACAGGGTGTCATTTCTGGCCACAACAGCTGCGCTAACAAGTGACAAACACACTCTGGGTGTCACTGATATGACCAACATCCATAAAATCCGTGATCTAATTCCTCCAGCCATCAGACGGCTGCCAGCTCGTCAACATTTGTACGCAAACAAAATTTCATTTGATGCCTTATAAGACGAGATGAAAAACATTACATTTGACCCTGTTAGTTAATTTCCCTCCATATTCTGCATCTCGTCGTCACGGCGAGCCAACCCTCACAGCAGTTTAACATTTACTAATTTGATACAAACATTTCTCTGTCAACTAAACCTCAGGTCTATAGACTAATATATGTATATACTGTATAGATATTATATATATATATATATATATATATAGATATATATATATATATATATATATATATATATATATATATATATATATATATATATATATATATATATATAATATAGGTGAACCTCCACTTTGCTGCCTGGTCAGTTTAACCCTAACCCTGGTAGGTTTAACCTACTGTGTGTTAGAATGACCCCTCTTGAGTTAGCTCACTATTTGACATTCTTCAACGTTTAATAACTGTTCTCTAAAACAGAATTAATTGAAAAAAACATCCCCATTAAAAGCAAACATAAAATATCACCAATTAATTAGGGTATGAAAACTTTAGTTGATTGCAGTTGTTTCTTAAGTCCTGGTTAGTTTATAATAAAACATGTGGAAGAAGACCTGGAGTATGCTAGCTTTTCCTTCACCATTCGGAGTAAACTAAACGGTCCTTATTCCAGAAGTCATATAAATGAAAAACCATCTAAGACCCAAATGCAAACATGAAGATTGGAAACTAGTGTTTGTGTGTCCCTGACCTTGGAGTGACCTCTGGATTAAATTAGAAATAAAAAAAATGAAGATAAAAATAGAAATAAAAGAGAATCAAAGAAAAGTC
>OLKM01000338.1:32500-50000 GCA_900291075.1 Melanogrammus aeglefinus
GAAAGGTCAAGTGGAAGGTCAAGTGGAAGGTCAAGTGGAGGCTGATGTCTACTCCATCAGATGGCCAGAGCCCCCTCAGCCCCCCTGCTGCGCTCAGTAACGCTGCAGGGGGGCTCCTCACTGAACCAGGCTGGACCCCCACGGCGGAGCAGGAGCCCAAGGGGTCCCTGGAGGATCGACTCCCTACCCACTGCTCACTGCTCTCTCCTCTCCTCCTCCTTCTCCTCCTCCTCTTCCTCCTCCTCCTCCTCCTCCGCCTCCTCCTCCTCCTCCTCCTCTCCTCCTCTTCCTCCTCTCCTCTCCTCCTCCTCCTCCTCCTCCTCCTCCTCCTCCTCCTCCTCCTCCTCCTCCTCCTTTCCTCACCCCCCTCCCTCACCTCTTCCTCACCCTCTCCTTCCCCCTCTTCCTCCCCCTCCCCTCCCCTTCCTCCCTCCGCTCCTCCTCCTCCTCCCTCCTCCCTCCTCCTCCTCCCTCCTCCTCCTCCTCCCTCCTCCTCCTCTCCTCTCCTCTTCTCCTTCTCCTCCCTCTCCTCTCCTCCTCCTCCTCCTCCTCTCCTCCTCCTCCTCCTCCTCGCCCTCCTCCTCCTCCTCCTCTTCCTCACCCCTCTCCCTCCTCCTCTTCCTCACCCCCTCCCTCCTCCTCTTCCTCCCCCGCCTCCTCCTCCTCCTCCTCCGCCTCCCCCGCCTCCTCCTCCTCCTCCTCCTCCTCCTCTTCCTCTCCTCCTCCTCTTCCTCTCCAGTGCCAACATGCAGAAGCAGGTGGAGGTGAGGATGCATGAGAGCCAGCTGGAGCCGCTGGAGGTGAAGGCCGAGGAGTCAGCGTGCGGCAGCTGCTGCGACAAGATCATGAACAACATGGTGCTGACGCTGACCATCCTGGGTAAACACCACCACCACCTCCACCACCATCAATACACCACCAACACCACCACCACTAACACAACCACCACCACCATCAATACACCACCACCTCCACCACCAACACCAATACACCACCACCACCACCATCAATACACCACCAACACCACCACCACCTCTACCACCACCACCACCATAAATACACCACCTCCACCACCTCCACCTCCACCAATTCACCACTAACACCACCACCACTAACACCACCACCATCACCATTAATACACCACCACCTCCACCACCATCAATACACCACCAACACCATCAATACACCACCTCCACCACCACCACCACCACCTCCACCACCAACACCACCACCTCCACCACCACCAACCTCAATACCAACACCAACACCACCACCCTACACACACACCACCACTAACCCACACACACCACCACCACTCACCACTAACACCACCACCACTAACACCACCACCCCTCTCTCTCTCTCTCTCTCTCTCTCTCTCTCTCTCTCTCTCTCTCTCTCTCTCTCTCTCTCTCTCTCTCTCTCTCTCTCTCTCTCTCTCTCTCTCTCTCCCCCCCTTTCCCTCTCTCTCCCTCTCTCCCCCCTTTCTCTCTCTCTCCCTCTCTCCCTCTCTTTCTCTCTCTCCTTCACCCTCTCTCTTCCCCCCCCCTCCCCCCCTCTCTCTCTCCCCCCCTCCCCCTCTCTCTCTCTTCCCCCCCACTCTCCCCTCTCTCTCCCCCCCCTCTCTCTCTCCCTCCCTCTCCCCCCTCTTCTCTCTCCCCCCCCCTCCCCCCTCTCTCTCTTCTCCCCCCCTCTCTCCCCCCACCCCCCCTCTCTTAGGTGTGTTTCTGGGCTCCATCTCCGGTATGCTGCTGCGTCACATCGCGCCGCTCCCCCCTGACGTGGTCATGATCATCTCGTTCCCCGGAGAGATCCTGATGAGGATGCTGAAGATGCTGATCCTGCCGCTGGTCGTGTCCAGTCTGGTCACAGGTGGGAGCGGGTCTAACCAAGGACCCCCACTGGGCAGCGACTGGTTTATCTGGTGACGCCGCCGGTTCATTTAGACGGAGATGGTGACGGTGAAACAGCTGTCATGAAATTAAATGATAAGAGAGACGCCCCGCTGGCGATGAGCCCGTTTCTCTGTTTGCTATTCTATTAAAACATGTGACAGAATATAGAAGGGAACTCTTAGATCCCAGACACTTGGGGAGTCATGCACACAGCAGAAACCATCTGCTGGTCCGATGGTTGGTGTTCTACGATCACAGATCCCTGATCTCGGTTTTTGGGAGTTGAACACACAGCTGAACAAAGTGTTGTTCTAGGGATCCTAACGTAACCCTTCTAGTGTTCTGGGGAACGTCTCGTATTCAAAAGCCTCTTCTGCATCCTTTATGGATCAGAAACAACAACAGTTCTCCCAGGTTCACTGACCGCGCGTCCTCCATCACACCCCCACAGGACTGGCCGGTCTAGACGCCAAGTCCAGCGGGCGTCTGGGCACGCGGGCCATGGTGTACTACATGTCCACCACGGTGATCGCCGCCGTCCTGGGCGTGATCCTGGTCATCGTCATCCACCCGGGGAACCCCAAGCTGAAGGCCAACCTCGGACACGGCAAGAAGAACGACGATGTCTCCAGCGTGGACGCCTTCTTCGACCTCATCCGGAATCTCTTCCCCGAGAACCTGGTGCAGGCCTGCTTCCAACAGGTGGGTCGCAGTCAGTCCACCGGTCAACAGTCCAGTCAGTCCACCGGTCAACAGTCCAGTCAGTCCACCGTTCAACAGTCCAGTCAGACCACCGGTCAACAGTCCAGTCAGTCCACCGGTCAACAGTCCAGTCAGTCCACCGGTCAACAGTCCAGTCAGTCCACCGGTCAACAGTCCAGTTAGACCACCGGTCAACAGTCCAGTCAGTCCACCGGTCAACAGTCCAGTCAGTCCACCGGTCAACAGTCCAGTCAGACCACCGGTCAACAGTCCAGTCAGTCCACCGGTCAACAGTCCAGTCAGTCCACCGTTCAACAGTCCAGTCAGTCCACCGGTCAACAGTCCAGTCAGACCACCGGTCAACAGTCCAGTCGGACCACCGGTCAACAGTCCAGTCGGACCACTGGTCAACAGTCCAGTCGGACCACCGGTCAACAGTCCAGTCAGACCACCGGTCAACAGTCCAGTCAGACCACCGGTCAACAGTCCAGTCAGTCCACCGGTGAACAGTCCAGTTAGACCACCGGTGAACAGTCCAGTCAGACCACCGGTCAACAGTCCAGTCAGACCACCGGTCAACAGTCCAGTTAGTCCACCAGTGAACAGTCCAGTCAGACCACCGGTCAACAGTCCAGTCAGACCACCAGTCAACAGTCCAGTCAGCCCACCGGTCAACAGTCCAGTCGGACCACTGATGGCCTACCTGTCAGTCTACCTACCTGTCTGTCTACCTGCATGTTGGTCTCCCTACCTGTCGGTCTACCTACCTGTCAGTCTGCCTACCGGTCTACCTACCTGTCTGTCTACCTTACCTGTCGGTCTACCTACCTGTCTGTCTACCTGTCTGTCTACCTACCTGTCTGTCTACCTACCTGTCTGTCTACCTACCTACCTGTCTGTCTACCTACCTGTCTGTCTACCTACCTGTCTGTCTACCTGCAGGACTAAAGACTTTTCGAACACTAGCCTTATCTAACCAGCTGGTCAGGTGTTTAGTGGGAGTGGCCTGTAGGTTGACTGAGGAAACTTTTAAAATCTAGTTGACTGGTATCTCCAAACTGCCTGCCCCAGCTTTAATGTTTGAGTGGCGTCCTCCTCCCCGTCTATCAGATCCAGACGGTGATGACTAAGGTCCCGGTGCCCACCAACAGGACCAGGGGCCCCTCCAGGTTCACCATCAAGAGGTCCCTGCAGTTCAAGGGCGGGATGAACGTCCTCGGTGGGTGAACAACATCATGTGACTGCACCCATTCATGCACACATTCACACGTCCACACATTCACACATTCACACAGCGGGAGAGGCGTCCGGTAGGATCAATGCACCAGCAACTCAATATCAACAGCCCCATATTATTTCTAACTCTTTGGCAGACCTAATGTTGCCCATTGATAACAGTTTTAACATGAACCCGGCCGTCACATGGGTCAGATGCGACGGGGCACATGGTGGGTCCGTATGATGGTGTGATGTTCTGGCAGGTCTGATCGGGTTCTTCGTTGCGTTCGGGATCATTATGGGTAAGATGGGCGAGAAGGCCCGGCTCATGCTGGAGTTCTTCAACATCCTGAACGAGATCGTCATGAAGCTGGTCGGGGCCATCATGTGGTGAGCCCAGCACCCCCTGACCCTGACCCCAACCTCTACACAACCTCTAACCCCAACCTCTAACCCTAACCCCAACTCACCGTGAAGCACGAAGGATATACAGATAGAGATATAAGAATATAAGAATAGACGAATAGGAAATCTATTCGTTAATGTATCGTACAGGGAATCATCCATAGGGATGGAACGACTCTCCCAGTCTTCACTTGGAATGCATTCAGTTGTTGTGTGTATATATATATATGTATATATATATATATATATATACATATATACATATATACATGTGTATTGTGTATATATGTATATATGTATGTGTGTATCCACAGGTACTCTCCCCTCGGTATCGCCTGCCTGATCTGTGGTAAGATCATCTCCATTGCCGACCTGGAGGTGGTGGCGCGTCAGCTGGGCATGTACATGGTGACGGTGATCGTGGGCCTCATCATCCACGGGGGCATCTTCCTCCCGCTCATCTACTTTGTCATCTGCAAGAAGAACCCCTACACCTTCTTCATGGGCATCTTCCAGGCCTGGGTCACGGCCCTGGGGACCGCCTCCAGGTACATAATGATTACCATGGTAACCCTGTAGATACTCACTCTGTGGAGGTAAATACTCACACTGTGGAGGTATATACTCACACTGTGGAGGTATATACTCACACTGTGGAGGTATATACTCACTCTGTGGAGGTATATACTCACTCTGTGGAGGTATATACTCACACTGTGGAGGTATATACTCACACTGTGGAGGTATATACTCACTCTGTGGAGGTATATACTCACTCTGTGGAGGTATATACTCACTCTGTGGAGGTATATACTCACACTGTGGAGGTATATACTCACACTGTGGAGGTATATACTCACACTGTGGAGGTATATACTCACTCTGTGGAGGTATATACTCACACTGTGGAGGTATATACTCACACTGTGGAGGTATATACTCACACTGTGGAGGTATATACTCACTCTGTGGAGGTATATACTCACTCTGTGGAGGTATATACTCACTCTGTGGAGGTATATACTAACATTGTGTAGGTATATATTATATATATACTATACAGTATTTCTTTCTGGGCGCAGTGCCGGCACTCTGCCCGTGACGTTCCGTTGCCTGGAGGAGAACCTGGGCATCGATAAGCGTGTGACGCGCTTCGTTCTGCCGGTCGGCGCCACCATCAACATGGACGGCACCGCGCTGTACGAGGCCGTGGCTGCCATCTTCATCGCCCAGATGAACGGCATCGAACTGGACTGGGGCCAGATTGTCACCGTGAGGTAGGCGACACACACACACACACACACACACACACACACACACACACACACACACACACACACACACACACACACACACACACACACACACACACACACACACACCACAGTCAAACCGGTTCTCATTTTAATCACTACCAGCTGGGGGAGGACTTTGGTATTTCTATCAAACTAAACTCAAGTAATAGTTCTTACCTTTAATACCTTTAAAGATAAATATGACAGAAGAAGGACAATCAGACAAACAGAAAGGTCCCCGAGACGTTGAGGTGCCTCGATCACCGTGACCCACGCTGGACTCGCTGGCGGTTCTGAACTGCTGGAATGTGTCCTTAACATGGGGGGTCATGTTGAGATTATGCTTGGGTCATGTGGATACGTGTCCTGCTCTGGTGCTCAGCATGACAGCCACCCTGGCCAGCGTGGGAGCGGCCAGTATTCCCAGTGCCGGGCTGGTGACCATGCTCCTCATCCTCACTGCTGTGGGCCTTCCCACGGAGGACATCAGCCTGCTGGTGGCGGTGGACTGGCTGCTGTGAGTAGACCCCCACTGCACTGCACTGTAGTGTACTGTACTGTACATTAGTGTACTGCACTGTACTATACATTAGTGTACTGCACTGTACTATACTGTACCGTACTGCACTGTAGTGTACTGTACTGTACATTAGTGTACTGCACTGAACTATACTGTAGTGTACTGCACTGTACTATACTGTAGTGTACTGCACTGTACTGCACTGTCCTGTACTGCACTGCACTGCACTGTAGTGTACTGTACTGTACATTAGTGTACTGCACTGTACTATACTGTAGAGTACTGCACTGCACTGCACTGCACCGTACTGCACTGTACTGCACTGTAGTGTACTGTACTGTACATTAGTGTACTGCACTGCAGCCGTACTGCACTGTACTGCACTGTACTGTTGTGTACACTAGTGTACTGTATGGTAGTGTACACTAGTGTACTGTAGTGTACTGCACTGTACTGTACTATACTGTAGTGTACTGTACTGTAATGCACTGTACTGTACTGTTGTGTACATTAGTGTACTACACTGTAGTGTACTGTAGTGTACTGTAGTATACTGCACTGTACTGCACTGTACTGTAGTGTACACTAGTGTACTGTAGTGTACTGCACTGCACTGTACTGTAGTGTACACTAGTGTGTACTTGTACTGTAGTGTACTGCACTGCACTGTACTGTTGTGTACACTACTGTACTGTAGTGTACTGTACTGTACTATACTGTAGTGTACTGTAGTGTACTGTAGTGTACTGCACTGTAGTGTACTGTAGTGTACTGTAGTGTACTGCACTGTACTGTACTGCACTGTACTGTACTGTACTGTACTGTAGTGAACTGCACTGCACTGTACTGTACTGTAGTGTACTGCACTGCACTGTACTGTACTGTAAAGGTCTGTACTGTACTGAATGCATCAAATCATCCACAAACACTAAACACTAACAATTTTTCCAAGCAGTGTAGAAGAAAATGTTGAGCAGATCTGTGATGGCCTCATGCTGTCCTCTAAGAGCAGGCTGTTACGTCAAGGCCATGGGAAAAGTTGTGAGAAGCATCAGCTGTTGGTGTATCTGTCAACACAACACAACTCTTATTGTGAGAAGGGTAATCATCGAGGGATTTCTTTTGATCCTGCTCCCTTAACGACGCAGGGACCGCTTCCGCACGTCAGTGAACGTGGTGGGCGACTCGTACGGCGCGGGCATCGTGTACCACCTCTCCAAGGACGAGCTGGACAGCTTCGACGCGCAGCAGAGCCGCCCGGACGAGTTCGAGATGGCCAAGACGCAGTTCTACGACAACAACACCAACCACCAGAACCACGCCTACGCCTCGCACCAGCAGGCCACGTTGATAGACGACTGCAAGGTACACTTGACGCTCACAGACATAGAGACCTGCATGTAGCCTCTGCTGCTGGGGGCTGTTCTCCTCTGTGGGCTCTTTCTTACATGTTGACATGCATATGTGTGAATATACTGTTTTATTGTAAATTAATACTTATTTATTTACTCCCATGTTTATAATGTGAAAAAGCAGTTTTTTGTGATACCAGTGTACATTTATTAATAATGTATATATATATATACATCTATTTCTTTATATAGATATATATCTTAATATATAAACCATATTTTTTATATTGCTGTAAATATATGCTTTGTTTTGAAAATCGACTTACAATTTTATGTGCATGAAATCCTAAAGGACTTGCCTATGGTGACTATATATTTTTACTGATCAACTATTCCTTGTATCAGATCATGTTCATTTGTTTGTGCTTCATATGTATTTGTTTCGTTTTTTTAAGAAAGGGTCTGATTTGGACATGTATTTATGGCGCTCTGACCAGGTGACTAGTGGTATGCAAAAAGACTGCTATTTCACAAACCATCCCAATTTAAACATTTTAATCTTAGTCCCCTATGTATTCACACATATTACAGAATATATATATATGATTCCTATTTTTTTACATGTTTTGAATTCCATATGTTGCAATTTTTTCTACAAAACTTGTAAACATCTGTTGGGCAGAGATTCCATAAAATACATGGCCAACCCCAAAATAATGATAACCACAGTTTTGATATTCGAATGTCATCGGCGAAAATCACATTAAAGTTGTCCAACAGTAGCACTGTATTACTGTGGCATTTCTAGAGAAAAACCCAAACGGTATCTCTCACTTCTATCTAGAATTAGATATTTTGGAGCTCCACCAAGGGCCCTGGCCGGGTCCGCGGGGCCCCATGGTCTCTCTGCTGCCAACTAGCGCGTAACGCCGGCCCCCCGAGTCAGATGTGCTCATCGTTGTTACAGGTGACCATGGGCAGGAACGGCAGGACAACAGAGTACTCATTTGTTGAGGAGGAACCGTGGAAACGGGACTAAAGCGGCAGCACCCTGGTTCCCTCCGCTGACCTAACACCCAGCGACATTAAGCCCAGGAGGACAGACCCCCTCGTAGTCCTGAGTCCCACCACGGAGGACCCCCCATGCCGCTCGACGTCTCCCTGAGTCCACCGCTCCGCAGTGTCCTCTCACCCCTCGGCCTTACCCCGTGCTGCTGCGCGGTGTTCGCTGGGGACAAGGGGGAGATGTTCTTTGGATGAAACATCTCCCTTTTATCTTTTATTTACGTGCTGCTTAAAGGCTGATGTGTGGTGGTAGGGAGACCTTTAACAGCAGGGAGCCCCAACACACCGCCTGACCACAAACCAGTTGGACCAGCCCTCCATATCAGAACCAAGGCCACGCTCACTCCTGCTCCAGACACATCTCAGGGGTGATTTTTAACGTCATTATTTGTGGGAATTTCCATCGTTACTAAACTTTCTGCCTTTTCTTTGTAAAAGTGTTGAATAAAGGAAGCCTCTGCTTGGTCAAGTGGGCAGCGCAGCGGAGCTAGTGTGGAAAGGTGCAGGAGGACTTACCTTTGACTCCTTGAGTAAGGGGATTACCCGTGACCTGCGTGTGCACGTGGTCCTAAGTACGGATTAGACTTAGACCTAAGAGGGCTGTGACGTGCGACAGCGTAATTAAACAGCAGCAAACACACACACACACACACACACACACACACACACACACACACACACACACACACACACACACACACACACACACACACACACACACACACACACACACACACACACACACACAGGGGGCAGAGTAGAGGTCGGGCAGGACTCCCTACACCCACACACACTCACACACTGCACACCCCACTTACACACTCACTCACACACTACACACCCCACCTACACACACACTCACACACTACACACCCCACCTACACTCACACACTACGCACAGCTCCCTATACACACACTCACACACACAGCGCTCCCTACACACTCACTAGACACAGCTCAGGTGCTCACCTGTAGATCCATTGATTACATGGAAATCATCCAATCAGGTTGGTTTGGCAAAGGTATGCGCATGTGATGTAAAGTGTGTGTGTGTGTGTGTGTGTGTGTGTGTGTGTGTGTGTGTGTGTGTGTGTGTGTGTGTGTGTGTGTGTGTGTGTGTGTGTGTGTGTGTGTGTGTGTGTGTGTGTGTGTGTGTGTGTGTGTGTGTGTGTGTGTGTGTGTGTGTGTGTGTCAGCGACAAAGAGAGAGAGAAATAGGGTCTTTGGGGTCGGTGGTCCAATTCCCTGCAGGCCGGTGCATTGCTCCTGTGTTGTTTCATGTCTTTGCTTCATGAGTATCTTGCCTTGAAGATGTCGATTGCAGAGGGCAGAGGGTTAGGGTTAGGGTAGGGCAGAGGGTTAGGGTTAGGGTTAGGGCTAGGGTTAGGGTTAGGGTTAGGGCAGAGGGTTAGGGCAGAGGGTTAGGGTTAGGGCAGAGGGCAGAGGGCAGAGGGTTAGGGTTAGGGTTAGGGCTAGGGTTAGGGTTAGGGTTAGGGCAGAGGGTTAGGGTTAGGGCTAGGGTTAGGGCAGAGGGTGTGATGGTGGTGTCATGGCCGCTGATGGAAACAGTGTCCATTAGAATCGCTTTGAATTAGTGCAGAGGACGCCCACTACTGTCTCAAAAAAACTTTTTTTTTTTACTTATGAAGGCTGGGCCTTTCTTGAAAAAAGAACATTTACAAACACACACACTCAATATAAATACGAAATATACCTGGTAAATATAATTTGGATGATCTCTGTGATATATATTTCTAACTGGATTGTTTATTACTTGTTTTGCACTGGCATAAATGTCCATGTTTAAAGTGCCTCCTTGCACTTTGTGTATATATGCAAATATATATATATTTATATAAATATATATGTTGTATAGATATATATTTATATAATGAGATAGGTAAAAGGTCAACTTTACTGTAGCTTCGAAATGATTTGTGATCCTTTGTAAGTTGTTACTGAACAATTAAAAAAATATATATGTATATAGAAAATGAAAATCATAGATGTAGGGAATCTTCTTCCAATTGTAGTACAGCTTTCTCTGGGTGGATTATTAACTGGTTTGTGGGTGTCGGTGTGTGCTCCCTGGTCCTGTCTAGGTAGGCCTACGCTCCTCACGGGGTCACTGGGCGCGTCGAGTGTGGTTTGCTCTGTGGGTGGGATTGGTTTGGTGGTCAATTCATGTTGAACGCTCCAGCGTACACCTAAGTCAAGGCATGTGTTTGTTGTCTCTATCTAAATAAAAAAATGGGAGATCTTGTAATATTACACCGCATTTTTTTATTTGAAGTCTTTGGTCTTTATCTTTATGGTTTCTTTTTTATGGATGCTTTCTCTCCTCTCGCCCTGTTATAAACATACATATCTTCTCTGTCAGATGGTCTGCTCCAACCTTAGTGGACTTGTCTCTGCATATCTGCCAATATTTAATCAGGAGGGTTAAGCACACGCTAGCATGGTCCGTTCTGAATGAAAGGACTTATATGAAGAAACGGATTAAAGAAATAGAAAAGTGGGCTAAAAGTGTGTACACATTTTAATACTTGTGTGTAAATATGAATTCCAACAAATAAATGTTAAATTAAATGCTGGCTTTGATCTTTTGGTTAAAGGGTGTGGCCACACAATATTGTCCGGTTTCAAATACAATTTACACAAAAAATTCTACATGGAAGATAAACTCTGCTGTGAACTAATTAAGTAAGTATTAAAAGATTTCCAAAAGGCACTCAAAAACACAAAATACACTAACAAGGTGAAATATAATACAGCAATACACTGAGCATGATATAAAGAAGCATATTTTACAGTCCCCTTTTATATACAATATAAAGTGAATGAAACAATGCAAAAACACTTTTTTGAGAAATGTTAGTGCAACTCTCACATTTATGACAAGCATTAGGAGGAAATGTTTATGTTGCTATGACAACAGAAAGGTCAAAGTCCAAAGTTTCCGCTAAAAAACAAGCAAAACAAGGCAAAGGCTTCAGGATCAGCTGTGGCCCCGTAGCGGCCCTGGTCCCGAGGCCTGCCCTCCAGGTGGCCTGGGACCCTCGGGGGGTCTCTCTCTGCAGACCTCAGGACAGGCTCTCCTTCTCCGAGATCTCGCTGAGCGCCACCACGGTGTACTCTGCGTCGTGCCGCTCCTCTTTGGGCAGGAACTCCTTCATCTCGTGCCTCTGGTGCTCCTCTGAGCGCCCGGCCCGCTCTGCCTTTATGGTGGCCTGTCTGGGCCCGCTCCACCTGAAGGGCAGCAGGAAGAGTTTGATGCTCAAGTGTGAGATCACGTGTTTACTGGGTACACGTGGTGTAATGAGTGAGTGTGTGTGATGTTCACGCAAGTGCGGTTGTCTGGGTGCGTGTGTGTCTGTCTTAATCTCACCTGTCTTTTGTAGCGACCGCAATGATGATGAGAACCAGCGCGGCCACGCCCACAGTGGAGCCAACGATGAACATCCAACCTGCGGGCGAACCCAAGCATGACCGCCGTTAGGAGATACCCAGCCTCCAGCTGCTTCAACATCTGCTCCAGCTAACGTCACACAAGGTCCATTTATTTCCTTTGTTACTCACCAGAGCTACTCGCCGCTGCACCTGGCTTTGAATGCGTGGCCTCGTCTTTGGGGGCAACGAGCTCTGCAGTCAGGTGAGGCACACATCATGAACATGTTAAAGAGAGACATGGACTTATAGCGACTGCATGGCTTCCGTTGGACGCCTCATGTCGTCTCTGCCCAGGGCCTTACCGCGGTTCAGAGGCATGCTCGCGCTGTTCTCGATGCGTCTGTCGGCCATCGCCGAGCTCTGGGGTTCATCCACCGGGAGGTCAATGGCAGGTGGTTTAGTAGTGGAGCTCTTGGGTTCCTCCACCACGATGGGGATCACAGGAGACGTTGTAGTAGAGGTCTGGGGTTCCTCCACCACGATGGGGATCACAGGAGACGTTGTAGTAGAGGTCTGGGGTTCCTCCACCATGATGGGGATCACAGGAGACGTTGTAGTAGAGGTCTGGGGTTCCTCCACCACGATGGGGATCACAGGAGACGTTGTAGTAGAGGTCTGGGGTTCCTCCACCACGATGGGGATCACAGGAGACGTTGTAGTAGAGGTCTGGGGTTCCTCCACCACGATGGGGATCACAGGAGACGTTGTAGTAGAGGTCTGGGGTTCCTCCACCACGATGAGAGTGTCCGGAGATGTTGTAGTAGTGCTTTGGGGTTCCTCCACCACGATGAGAGTGTCAGGAGATGTTGTAGTAGTGCTTTGGGGTTCCTCCACCACGATGAGAGTGTCAGGAGATGTTGTAGTAGTGCTTTGGGGTTCCTCCACCACGATGAGAGTGTCAGGAGATGTTGTAGTATTGCTCTGGGGTTCATCAGTCACGGTGGGGGTCACAGGAGACGCTGCAGTGGGGGCGGCCGGGAAGGGGCTGGAGGCTGGCGGAGGTGGAGACATCCATCGCGCCTGCCGTGGTGCTGGGAGTTTGGGTGGTGAGACTGGGAGTTGTTGCCTCCTCCATAAACAGGTCGCTGCCAGATCCAGACCCAGAACCTGATCCAGATCCAGATCCAGATTCAGACCCAGACCCCTCCTCTTCCTGGCTGAAGAGTGCGGTGGTGTTGGGGGGGGCTGCCGTGACCAGGTGCAGGTGTGGCCATGTGAGGTAGGGGCCGCCGCTGGCCTCCTGCCCTCCGCTGCCCTCCTGGGTTCCGCTGGCCTCGGTCAGGTCGGACCAGTCTGCTGAGAGCTCTCGGTCGAGTCCCCCGCTGGCGGCGCTGGAGAACGAGTCCTCCAGGATGAAGCCATCCGTCATGGCCTCTCTCAGGAAGTTGGCCGGGACATCTGAGACGATCAGAGGAAAAACACAACAGAGTGTTTACCTACAGGGTCACGCTGCAACCTCACGCCAAAGGAAATCTACTGAGCTTTCATGTCGCCGACCTTCAGTTAAGAGATCACACACCTTCCCTTGAGGGGCGAGTGGGGACCTGTCCAGGTGTGTTGGGAAGAGAGGCCCAACTATTGATTCATTGTGACTAATCATCTTGCGTGTGTGTGTCTCTGTTTGTGAGGGTGTGTTTGTGTTGGTCTGGGTGTGTGTACACGCATCATAAAGGTGAGGCTTTCATATACAAACCATAATCCCTGTGATCCAAAGCCTCCACTCAGCATCTGGCCTGATCACACATCGGAATGAGTCACCTGTTTTGACTTCCTTCAAGAGCTGTCTTGATTATGACGAAAGGGATTGGAGCCAAAAAGGTCACAGTCCACAAGAGCCACGGCCTCCGCTGTTGGCTCTTATCCTAAGAGTTACCAAAGAGATTCCACGGAATCTCATCAAAATTAAAGGCACCCTTGAAAATAGCTTTTTCAACTTGGGATCATTTCCAGCCACATTATTTTCCTAATCAACAGTAGGCCTGTTCTGCCAAACAACGTTTTGACCATTGTCATGTTGAACATGTTCCACTAGACCAGGGCTTTTAACCTCGGGATGTCCTGAAATGTCTGATTTATTTATTGATTTAAAAAAATATATTGATTTAAAAAAAAGATCAATAAATAAAATGCAGCAAATATCTGAGCTGGCCCATCTTAGAGTGCTGCGGTCACGTGGCTGCACAGTTACATTACTTGAGTTCCCGCTCAATAGTGAAGAAAATTCCATTTCTTCAGCATTTCTTAAAGGAATAATGTCCAGGATTTCCTCGCTGTTGTTTGTTTGCGGTTGAATAGCTTTATTGGTATAGAATTGTTTTTTCAGAAGAAAAAAAAGCTTGGAAATAACTCATTTCATTCAAATGTTCACTGTGGCCAGTGATGCTGCAGGACTCTTTTCTGTCTGTTTTTTTCATAATTCCCTATGAGAGATTGCGTGCTCAGCAGGGCTTTTCATTTTCAGCCTCGTGAATACAGCCATCAGAGAACATAAAATTGTCAATTTGTGCACTTATCCTGGCTACTCTGTATTTGTTCACAGTATAAGAAACATGTTCAAAAAATAATTCTAGAAATGTCTCTGGGGTCGCCAGTAATTGTTGATGTCAAAATGGGGTCACAGCCCAAAAAAGGTTTGGAGCCGCTGCATTAGAGGATCGCCTGCTCTGTCTCTGGCGGTGTGTTGGGGATGGGCTCTGATCCAACAGGGTTTCTGCAGGGGACCGATCCAGTTGTGTACTAGCATGTTCTGAGCAGCAGATACTGTAATTATGTTTGAACTATGAAACCTGGCTGCGAGCACAAAGAGCCGGGATTATGTTTGTATGCATAATTATGTTGTTAAGGAGGGCATAATCAGGCTTGTGGTTGGAAAGGTCAAAGGAGTTAACAAGGTGAGAGATCCACCTCTCATTGAAGTGATCGAAAGGGGCTGTCTCTAACAGATCGACGTTCTCACAAGTCGTCTTGCAGCAGTACCCCACGATGTGTTCTGCGTGGAGAAGCGTCAGATCAGACTCCCTCCTCTCTGTCCGGCTAAGCTGCGGCCTCTCAGCGCTCGGTTCCAGACCGGCAGAGCAGCTTCTCACTGGGCTTGGGTTTCACTTTGTTCAGGATCTACGCATTAATGCTCCTCCTGGAGCCGCTCAGCACATTTTTACAAAGACGTCTATGTGCAGTCGGACCGGCACGCGGAACCTGCGCACCCCAAAAATGTAATCGGACCTGGGAATTCTCCTGGATAGAGTCTGGGCCGCTGGTGAGGCCTGAAACACGAGGAGCGCCGGAGCCGGAGCGGGCCCTCGCTGGCTCACGAGGCCCAAAGGCCATCTCAAGGAAGTGACTTGGATTCCAGGAGCCTTTTAAAGTACAGCTTCTTTTTTTTTTCAACTCCGAAAATCAACTAAACGTATTAAACTTCTTAGTAATGGAGATTAAACAACCCCATTATTTCAGCTTTGAAGAATTCTAGTTATTCTTTAGTCTTTATTTATGATATCTTTTTGGAAGAAATGTACATAAAACAACACTGTACCAAGGAAATGTGCCATTATACTATTATATTAATATAGATAGACACCATAGATAGATGGACAAAGATAGGTAAATAGATATATCGACAGTTGGTAGATATAACATAGATGGCAGAAAGAAAGCCGGACGGACAGACAGATGGACTCACCGTTAACGGGCATGAGGCGGACCAGAGGCAGTAGCGCCAGCAGAGCCAGAGTGAGGAGGCTGCGAGCCGTCTTCATGGTGAGAGCTGGATGAGGAGGAAGTAGCACAGAGTCTGGTGGAAGGAGAATCCTGAGGAGATGTGAGGTGCTGGAACCTTTGCCTCTTTTTATGCTCAGCACCTTCTGCGTAGGAGAGCCATCAGAACAAAAAGCTCTGTGACACCGTAGAGGCGGGCACACTGAGGCTACGCCCACGCTCTGCCCCGTACCTGGAGCCACTTCCTCCTTCCTCCTCTCTCCTGAGTCACCTTGGGCCAGCAGCCCTCACACGACACACAAGGAGGTAGCTGAGTATAAAACCATGTCTGTACACATCGATGAAGCCTCACAGAGTCCCTAAGGTAACTGGCCAAAGGTCGGAGATAGATCAAACTATATTGTTGTCAATGGCCATTAAATAGAGTGAATTGTAAAAACTGGAGGAATTCATCTATCATCAGCCAAACATTATACGATTGGACGACTATAAAACAAAATGGTTCAACCGAACATGGCTGCACAATGTCTTAAACGACACAGAACATACACGTAGTACTACACATGGTAGTACTGGCCTACCACACATGGTTGAACTAGCCAACTACACATGGTACTAGCCTACTACAGATGGTACTACACATGGTAGTACTGACCTACCACACATGATAGTAATAACCATGGTATTACACATGGTAGTACTAGCCTGCTACACATGGTAGTACTAGCCTACTACAGCAGTACTAGCCTGCTACACATGGTAGTACTAGCCTACTACAGCAGTACTAGCCTGCTACACATGGTAGTACTAGCCTACTACAGCAGTACTAGCCTGCTACACATGGTAGCACACGCGGTAGAATTAGCCCCCACACACACACACACACACACACACACACACACACACACACACACACACACACACACACACACACACACACACACACACACACACACACACACACATACATGAAAGCGCTTTGGGTACCTATAAAAGCAATCAATTATAATTATTAAACAAATGAATCACCTTTGGGATCCCCTGTTTGATGTGGGGCGCTTCATTTGGATAATTTATTACATGTCATACCATGCTAATCCGATCCATCTAACCTGCTGGTTTCAAACACATGCTCCTGCTCTGACGCACCCTCGACATGGGAATCAAGCGTCGAGTTATGTTGCTGCTGCAGGCCACTGACTCATGACTCATGCCATGATTAGTACTCAGATCATACAACCTGATAGGGATCTGTGTGTGGGCATAGGCCTGTCTCATCTTGCCCCCACACCTCCATCAAATTCACTTTTTTCCGTCTGGGGAAAAGGAAATTACACAATAATGCAAATGCAAACGACATGGTATGATGTAAGTAGCTGTAACTGATATTCCCAATGTTGGATACTGTTGTGTATGTGTACACACAAAACACAAGCACACACACACACACATCCACACACAATCATACACACACACACACACGTACACACACACACACACACACACACACACACGGTATTATCCTGTACTGTGACCTATATACATACATGCATACAGACTATGCTATAAAGGTCTATCATGTACACACACACACACACACACACACACACACACACACACACACACACACACACACACACACACACACACACACACACACACACACACACACACACACACACACACACACACACACACACAAACAAAAAAGCAAAAACACAGTGTGCCAACTGTGACGTACACACACCCGCACACACACGTTCTGAAACTGAGGAGGAAACAACTCCAACTGGTTGATCTTTGGGAATCTGGACTTACCTGGAATCAGTCAATCAGATAACCTCTCTGGGTATGAAGTCAGAGTCAGTGGATTCAATTGAATCAA
>OLKM01000338.1:55000-95661 GCA_900291075.1 Melanogrammus aeglefinus
TGTGTGTGTGTGTGTGTGTTGTAGGTGATGTCGTCTCTGTGTGTGTGTGTGTGTGTTGTAGGTGATGTCGTCTCTGTGTGTGTGTGTTTAGGTCATGTCGTCTCTGTGCGGCCCGGGGGATGGCGTTCTGCTGGCTGGCTTCACTCTGGAGGCGGTCACTGAGCGCACCAAACAGGCGGTACGTCCTCGTATGACTCTCCCCCCCCCCTCCTCAGACTGGGACCCCTGGTCGCGGTGCTGGAGCTGGCTCTGGAGCTGGCTCTGGAGCTGGCTCTGGAGCTGGCTCTGGAGCTGGCTCTGGAGCTGGCTCTGGAGCTGGCTCTGGAGCTGGCTCTGGAGCTGGCTCTGGAGCTGGCTCTGGAGCTGGCTCTGGAGCTGGCTCTGGAGCTGGCTCTGGAGCTGGCTCTGGAGCTGGCTCTGGCTTTATTCCAGAACCAGTACAACCACAGGTCGTCCTTTACACGAGAGGGGGTGCTGCTGTACTGAACACCAGCCCGGCTGTGGGGGGCCGTAGGTACAAGGCTGGTGTTCAGTACAGCAGCACCCCCTCTGGTGTGATACTGCTTTTATACAACAGTTCTGCAAGCACCATTTAACAGTCATAAGCAATAGGGGTGTGCCAAACAAATCGATTCATATAAGAATCGCGATTCACATTTACTACGATTTAGAATCGATATGAAATGGCCCAAAATCGATTTAATTTCATAACTTTTTTTTGTGTTTTTTTTAATGCTACTGAGATATATTAATGTTTGGTGCAACAGTTGTGTTCCACATGATATTTTTGGTACTGAAACATTCCTGTGAAATGATAATGCATCTTGTTCAACTGTACCATTTGTATTACACAGAAGCACTTTATTTTTGTTCCTACTTATTTTATAGCTGTCTTCTTAGAGTACCAGTTGTGGTCCACACACAGTGGAGAAGGCACTGTCCTTAGAGTTTAAAAGGCAGCAGGTTTAACTGCACTGTTTTTTTAATACTAATAATAATTTGGTTAATTAAGCAATGTGTGTTATTGCTTTTATGCAACAGTTACAACAATTCCATCTAAGCATGGATAAATGTTTAAAACTTAATACATGTGAAAAAGACACTTTAATGTCTCAGTTTTTCATTCTGTCTTGCAAAGCAGACTGGAGCAGATCATGACACACCTTTAGATTGAAGCAGAAATCATTATGAATCAAATTATTATTTGTTTCTTTAATGATTTTTCTGGCTCCGCCAACACAAATAGATCTTCAACTGGACGTGGACTGAACTGTAGCCAAGCAACACTGAACACACTAGCGTGCTACGTTGTAGAGGTATACGCGTTACGCTACGTTCCCTTCGTCCTCTTCTGACGACGGAATTCAACTCAAATGTTATGTCTGGAAACATGTTCATCTGTGCTGTGCACAGTTAGTTACAATCTACGCTATATAAAGACTGTTAATAACATTAACGGTTATGAGAACAGCTGTACAGTAGTGGACATGTAAAGTTGGAGGTCTGGTGCTGTTATACGATAACAACACTCATGGAATGCCTCCTGACTAATTATTGTTGGAACGAACTGTTGTATAAAGCAGGTTAACTATCAGCCCGATGGTTAAGCCAGGTGAACTATCAGCCAATGGTTAAGCCAGGTTAACTATCAGTCTGTTGGTTAAGCCAGGTTAACTATCAGCCCGATGGTTAAAGCAGGTTAACTATCAGTCTGTTGGTTAAAGCAGGTTAACTATCAGCCCGATGGTTAAAGCAGGTTAACTATCAGCCAATGGTTAAAGCAGGTTAACTATCAGTCTGTTGGTTAAAGCAGGTTAACTATCAGTCCGATGGTTAAAGCAGGTTAACTATCAGCCCGATGGTTAAGCCAGGTTAACTATCAGCCCGATGGTTAAGCCAGGTGAACTATCAGCCAATGGTAAAGCCAGGTTAACTATCAGCCCGATGGTTAAAGCAGGTTAACTATCAGCCCGATGGTTAAGCCAGGTTAACTATCAGCCCGATGGTTAAGCCAGGTGAACTATCAGCCAATGGTAAAGCCAGGTTAACTATCAGCCCGATGGTTAAAGCAGGTTAACTATCAGCCCGATGGTTAAAGCAGGTTAACTATCAGCCTGATGGTTAAGCCAGGTGAACTATCAGCCAATGGTTAAGCCAGGTTAACTAACAGCCCGATGGTTAAAGCAGGTTAACTATCAGCCCGATGGTTAAAGCAGGTTAACTATCAGCCCGATGGGTAAAGCAGGTTAACTATCAGCCTGATGGTTAAAGCAGGTGAACTATCAGCCTGATGGTTAAAGCAGGTTAACTATCAGCCCGATGGTTAAGGCAGGTTAACTATCAGCCCGATGGTTAAAGCAGGTTAACTATCAGCCCGATGGTTAAAGCAGGTTAACTATCAGCCCGATGGTTAAGCCAGGTGAACTATCAGCCAATGGTTAAGCCAGGTGAACTATCAGCCCGATGGTTAAAGCAGGTTAACTATCAGCCCGATGGTTAAAGCAGGTTAACTATCAGCCTGATGGTTAAGCCAGGTGAACTATCAGCCAATGGTTAAGCCAGGTTAACTATCAGCCTGATGGTTAAAGCAGGTTAACTATCAGCCTGATGGTTAAAGCAGGTGAACTATCAGCCTGATGGTTAAAGCAGGTGAACTATCAGCCCGATGGTTAACGCAGGTTAACTATCAGGCCGATGGTTAAAGCAGGTGAACTCGGAGGTAGTGAATAGTTAGCTGACAGCTGTGCGGCCCCAGGCCTGGTGAGGTTCACGAGGCAGTGAATCAATCTTCTCTGCTGCAGGAATGTGGGCCTGGATCCAATAGAAGCTGCTGATCTAAACTGCAGAAGAGATATTTACTATGTTTGTCAGAGGACTAATTTATCTCGGTTAAGATCTTGGCATGTCTTGTGAGAAGCACTTATTTAAGTAAATTATCATCCAAGATTTGGTTGACGATTTCACATAGTTTATTTTATGGATTAGTCAATGAATGATTGGATTTATCTATAACTGATGTTATTAACAGAGCACTAATCTGAGTTTAAGAATTTTGACCAGATAGTGATTTGTGACATCATTATTGATATGATAATGTATTGAAACGATATGATCATACATAATGACCCAGTGTAATGCTACTGGGATTGGAGCTGAACAGTGGCGTCCTGTTAGGTAGTCAATATGTGATGGATGGTTTAGACTCATAACTCCCAACGGGAATATATCTCCGTCAGACATCTCTGGATTGAGAATCACAATGAGTCCAAACATTACTGGAATAAATAAGAAGGCACTTCCAGAGTCATTCCTATCTATGGTGATCTAGTTTGATGAACCCAACATGTTAGTGATCTGTTAGTCAGCTGGGGTCAGGTCTCTTCTCCTTTGGCCCCTGGGGTGGTCTTCCTGTAGACCGTGAGGGCCCAGCTCTGAAGGTCTTAAGGGCTGGGCCCTTAATAACTATTGCACCTCACCAAAACTATTCACATGGAATGGAACCATAAATGGATATTATAAAAACAGGTAGTATGATGGTAATATGATTTTGTTAGTATGGGTTGGATAGCGGCTGTAGGCATAAGGGTACCATCGATTCTGTTCTAACGGCAGGCCGCCTGGCGCTCTGCTAGTGCCGCTTGGTTCTGCGGGTTTGTCCTGAAACTGGTTCTGTGGAACTGTGGAGCGGAGCGTGCATGAGTCTGCCTCACTCTGAGGTCACGTGCTCACTGCCTCTCGGAGCCCCGCCCTGACCAGGGACAAGAGCCACATGTGGCCCCCTCATGGGGTTCAGGGGTCAGCCGGGGGCTCCCAGTGGACCCCGACACTCAGACCAGAGGACTCAGACCAGTGGACCATTGGACTCAGACCAGTGGACCAGTGGACTTAGACCAGTGGATTCAGACCAGTGGACCAGTGGACTTAGACCAGTGGACTTAGACCAGTGGACTCAGACCAGTGGACTCAGACCAGTAGACCAGTGGACCAGTGGACTCAGACCAGTGGACTTAGACCAGTGGATTCAGACCAGTGGACTTAGACCAGTGGACTCAGACCAGTGGACTCAGACCAGTGGACTCAGACCAGTGGACGTGGACCAGTGGACTCAGACCAGTGGACTCAGACCAGTGGACTCAGACCAGTGGACTCAGACCAGTGGACTCAGACCAGTGGACTCAGACCAGTGGACCAGTGGACTCTGACCAGTGGACCAGTGGACTCTGACCAGTGGACCAGTGGACTCTGACCAGTGGACTCTGACCAGTGGACTTAGACCAGTGGACCAGTGGACTCTGACCAGTGGACCAGTGGACTCTGACCAGTGGACTCTGACCAGTGGACCAGTGGACTCTGACCAGTGGACCAGTGGACTCGGACCAGTGGACTCGGACCAGTGGACTCGGACCAGTGGACCAGTGGACTCAGACCAGTGGACCAGTGGACTCAGACCAGTGGACTCAGACCAGTGGACCAGTGGACTCAGACCAGTGGACCAGTGGACTCTGACCAGTGGACTCTGACCAGTGGACCAGTGGACTCTGACCAGTGGACCAGTGGACTCGGACCAGTGGACTCGGACCAGTGGACTCGGACCAGTGGACTCAGACCAGTGGACTCAGACCAGTGGACCAGTGGACTCAGACCAGTGGACCAGTGGACTCAGGACCAGTGGACTCAGACCAGTGGACCAGTGGACTCAGACCAGTGGGCTCAGACCAGTGGACCAGTGGACTCAGACCCCAGGGGTTCTGACCCAGTAGGCCTACCACACTCTTCTCTCTCCTCTCCTGTCTAGAACACGCACCAGTCTGTCTGTAACCCGTCTGTCTGTGTATCCTCTCTAGAACACGCTCCTGTCTGTCTGTAACCCGTCTGTCTGTGTATCCTCTCTAGAACACGCTCCTTTCCTCGTACATGTACATGTGTTTATGTGTGTGTGTGTGTGTGTGTGTGTGTGCAGGACCGGGAGCACCCCCGCCTGCTCATCCCGGAGCTGTGTCGTCTCTTCTACCAGCTGGGCTGGGTGACGGGCACGGGGGGCGGGGTCAGTGTCCGACACAGGTGGGTCCGCCCCCCTCTCTCCAAACAGGTCAGGTCAGGTTCCGGCCCGCCAGCTCCACCGCGTCCTCTGCTGCTGTATGTCGCTTTATTTACTTCCATCGCTGCGCTGCACGCCCCTCCGGCGGCACTTTTTAATTAGATATTAGGAAACAGAAAACCTTTTGCGCGCATCTGATGTGACTGTTAACACGCACCCAGAGTTCAGCTCTGAAGACTGAAGCACTCGCTGTCCTAACCGAAGAAGCTTCTGCATCCTCTGACAGCCGTTCAGTGGCGACATGGATCTCATCTGACGACAATGGATTGATGACGCTTCATTAAGCCCAGAGTGCACCGAGCATGACTGCCAAGCACAACCGAAAAACCAGAGGGCCTCTGTCCTGACACGCCCGTGGACTCCGCTCTTTCCACTGCGCTGTTTTGTTAATGGAAATGGATCTACATGCTGCTATTGGGGTCAGGGAATGTTCTCAGGAACTGAATACCAAAATGTGGTGGAATGTACCAGCATTCTAGAACATGTTCTGAACATCATTGTGTTCTTTTGATATTGCCTCCTGTTTTAAAGGCCATGTGTATGTGAAACCAGGGTAGATACATGATTGGCGCGTTAATATCAAGGCTGGGTCTGGAGGTGGCTGCAGAACTCTGTGACCCAGGAGACGAGATGCTGACCTCAATGATCCTCTGGCCGCCTGTGGTGCTCTGTCCCAAATGAGAGTGGAACCACATCCTGCTTTAAATGACATTAAATGAACTGTTATTTTATTGAATCTCTTAACCCTATTATGCTCATCATTTCTGTCTCAAAGGGCCAATCTACTTTATTACTCCCTAATGCGCCCGGACACAGAGCCTGCCATCCCATAATCTGCTGTGCTTTAAACATCGCGCCTCCCATAATAATCTAACATTAATATTCTTCTGGTCACCCCCCCTCTCTCCAGAGACCACATCTACATCGCCCCCTCAGGGGTGCAGAAGGAGAGGCTTCAGGTGGGGACCCTTACAGTCAACAAGAGTTACAGACAGACAGAAGACTTACAGACAGACAGAAGACTTACAGACAGACAGAAGACTTACAGACAGACGTGTTACAGACAGACAGACCGAATAGTTACAGACAGACGTGTTACCGACAGACAGAAAGAAGAGTTACAGACAGACAGACGTGTTACCGACTGACAGAAGCGTTACAGACAGAAGAGTGACAGACAGTAGAGTGACAGACAGAAGAGTGACAGACAGAAGAGTGACAGACAGACTAGTTACGGAAGTGTACAGACAGACAGAAGAGTGACAGACAGACAGAAGAGTGACAGACAGTAGTTACAGACAGACGTGTTACAGAAGCGTGACAGACAGAAGAGTGACAGACAGAAGTGTGACAGACAGAAGAGTGACAGACAGTAGAGTGACAGACAGAAGAGTGACAGACAGAAGAGTGACAGACAGAAGAGTGACAGACAGACTAGTTACAGAAGAGTGACAGACAGAAGAGTGACAGACAGACAGAAGAGTGACAGACAGTAGTTACAGACAGACGTGTTACAGAAGCGTTACAGACAGACAGAAGCGTTACAGACAGACAGACTAGTGACAGACAGACGTGTTACAGAAGCGTTCCAGACAGAGGAGTGAGGAGCAGTGACAGACACATTGGTGGAGCTGTAACCTGCTCCGCTCACTGCTTCAGTTCACCGCCGTCTGTCTAAGTTCCCTAAAGCGGCGGTTTGGCTGCAGGCGCTCTGAGCGTCGGCGGATTTGCATACGAATACAGAAATTGTTTTACACTGCAGGTTTAAGCAGGCATCGTTTTGGAGCTCTATTGTAACTGTGTGTGTGTGTGTGTGTGTGTGTGTGTGTGTGTGTGTGTGTGTGTGTGTGTGTCAGTCAGAGGACCTGTTTGTGTGTGACCTGGAGGAGAGGGAGATCAGCAGTCCTCCTGACTGGAAGCAGCTGCAGAGGAGCCAGTGCACCCCCCTGTTTATGAACGCCTACACCATGAGAGGTGAGCCCCCCACCATGAGAAGCAGGCTGCCCCCACCATGAGAGGTGAGCCCCCCCCCATCATGAGAGGGGAGCCCCCCCTACACCATGAGAGGTGAGCCCCCCACCATGAGAGGTGACCCCCCCCCTACACCATGAGAGGGGAGCCCCCCCCATGAGAGGTGACCCCCCCCCTAACACCATGAGAGGGGAGCCCCCCCCCATCATGAGAGGGGAGCCCCCCCTACACCATGAGAGGGGAGCCCCCCCCTACACCATGAGAGGGGAGCCCCCCCTACACCATGAGAGGGGAGCCCCCCCCTACACCATGAGAGGGGAGCCCCCCCCTACACCATGAGAGGGGAGCCCCCCCTACACCATGAGAGGGGAGCCCCCCCCTACACCATGAGAGGGGAGCTTGAGCTGACGGTGTGACGAGAGGTGCTGCTGGGTGTTTAGTCTGAGGGACCGGTGAATGTCCTGGGTGGTCTCGTGGGTTCATGCCCCCCCTCCCGCTGTGTCCAGGGGCGGGGGCTGTGATCCACACCCACTCCAAGGCCGCCGTCATGGCAACGCTGCTGTGTCCTGGCAGAGAGTTCAGGATCACGCACCAGGAGATGATCAAGGGCATTCGGAGGGGGACCTCGGGCTCCAACTACAGGTAGGTGGTCCGAGAACAACATCTCTGGGCTTCACTGGTAGACACTGGTAGGGCTGGCTCTGGGTGACTGGTGCAGGGCTGGTTCAGTGTCTCGGGGCTGGTTCAGTGTCTCAGGGCTGGTTCAGTGTCTCAGGGCTGGTTCAGTGTCTCAGGGCTGGTTCAGTGTCTCAGGGCTGGTTCAGTGTCTCAGGGCTGGTTCAGTGTCTCGGGGCTGGTTCAGTGTCTCGGGGCTGGTTCAGTGTCTCGGGGCTGGTTCAGTGTCTCGGGGCTGGTTCAGTGTCTCAGGGCTGGTTCAGTGTCTCAGGGCTGGTTCAGTGTCTCAGGGCTGGTGACTGGTACAGGGCTGGTTCAGTGTCTCAGGGCTGGTTCAGTGTCTCAGGGCTGGTTCAGTGTCTCAGGGCTGGTTCAGTGTCTCGGGGCTGGTTCAGTGTCTCGGGGCTGGTTCAGTGTCTCGGGGCTGGTTCAGTGTCTCAGGGCTGGTGACTGGTACAGGGCTGGTTCAGTGTCTCGGGGCTGGTTCAGTGTCTCAGGGCTGGTTCCAGTGTCTCAGGGCTGCGTTCAGTGTCTCGGGCTGGTTTCAGTGTCTCAGGGCTGGTTCAGTGTCCTCGGGGCTGGTTCAGTGTCTCAGGGCTGGTTCAGTGTCTCGGGGCTGGTTCAGGTGTCTCGGGGCTGGTTCAGTGTCTCGGGGCTGGGTTCAGTGTCTCGGGGCTGGTTCAGTGTCTCGGGGCTGGTTCAGTGTCTCAGGGCTGGTCACGGTGTCTCAGGGCTGTGTTCAGTGTCTCAGGGCTGGTTCAGTGTCTCAGGGCTGGTTCAGTGTCTCAGGGCTGGTTCAGTGTCTCAGGGCTGGTTCAGTGTCTCAGGGCTGGTTCAGTGTCTCGGGGCTGGTGACTGGTACAGGGCTGGTTCAGTGTTAACTAGCAGGCAGACAGACCTGCCCTTGGCCTGGCTTCAGTGGGTGATGGTGCAGGACTGGCGTTTGAAGCTTCATGACTAACACTTAGAGAACCGCTCCCATAAATGGAGCTTCTAGTTTTTACTTTGTTCTTTGAATGAAACTTGTTCTTTTGAAATGATCAATGATAATTGGAGTGATAATATGATATGCCCTGCTGATTGTATTATGAGCAATGCTAAAACGTCATCCTCTAATCCCCCCCAGCTACCAGGACACTCTGGTGGTCCCGATCATCGAGAACACGCCGGAGGAGCGGGACCTGAAGGAGCGCATGGCGCGCGCCATGGAGGATTACCCAGAAGCCTGTGCGGTCCTGGTTCGGCGCCATGGAGTCTACGTGTGGGGCGAGACGTGGGAGAAGACCAAGACCATGTGAGCCCTGGGGCCGCGAGGACCGCCCACGGCCCACGGCCAGAACCTTCCAGTGGTTTAGAGCTATTGAGCCTGGTCTGTTAGGGTCTGTGGGGGTCTGTTAGGGTCTGTGGGGGTCTGTTAGGGTCTGTGGGGGTCTGTTAGGGTCTGTGGGGGTCTGTTAGGGTCTGTGGGGGTCTGTTAGGGTCTGTGGGGGTCTGTTAGGGTCTGTAAGGGTCTGTTAGGGTCTGTGGGGGTCTGTTAGGGTCTGTTAGGGTCTGTGGGGGTCTGTTAGGGTCTGTGGGGGTCTGTTAGGCGTCTTGTGGGGGTCTGTTAGGGTCTGTGGGGGTCTGTTAGGGTCTGTAAGGGTCTGTTAGGGTCTGTGGGGGTCTGTTAGGGTCTGTAAGGGTCTGTTAGGGTCTGTGGGGGTCTGTTAGGGTCTGTGGGGATCTGATGGGGTCTGTGGGGGTCTGTTAGGGTCTGTGGGGGTCTGTTAGGGTCTGTAAGGGTCTGTTAGGGTCTGTGGGGGTCTGTTAGGGTCTGTAAGGGTCTGTTAGGGTCTGTGGGGGTCTGTTAGGGTCTGTGGGGATCTGATAAGGTCTGTGGCGGTCTGATACGGTCTGTTGGGGTCTCTGAAGGTCTGTGGAGGTCTGTGGAGGTCTCTGAAGGTCTATAAGGTCTGTGGAGGTCTCTGAAGGTCTATAAGGTCTGTGGAGGTCTCTGAAGGTCTATAAGGTCTGTGGAGGTCTCTGAAGGTCTATAAGGTCTGTGGAGGTCTCTGAAGGTCTATAAGGTCTGTGGAGGTCTCTGAAGGTCTGTGGAGGTCTCTGAAGGTCTATAAGGTCTGTGGAGGTCTCTGAAGGTCTGTGGAGGTCTCTGAAGGTCTGTGGAGGTGTGGAGGTCTCTGAAGGTCTGTGGAGGTCTCTGAAGGTCTATAAGGTCTGTGGAGGTCTCTGAAGGTCTATAAGGTCTCTGAAGGTCTATAAGGTCTGTGGAGGTCTCTGAAGGTCTATAAGGTCTGTGGAGGTCTCTGAAGGTCTATAAGGTCTCTGAAGGTCTATAAGGTCTGTGGAGGTCTCTGAAGGTCTATAAGGTCTGTGGAGGTCTCTGAAGGTCTATAAGGTCTGTGGAGGTCTCTGAAGCTTGTTCTGTCGAGGTTTGTTGGTGGGTTCCACGTGTCCTCTTCTGTGTCCTGGTTTAAACCGGTTTCTGCTCGTGTTCCCCAGGTGCGAGTGCTACGACTACCTGTTCGACCTGGCCGCCCAGATGAGGCGCTGTGGGCTGGACCCCGCGGCCACGCCCACAGGAGAGGAGGGCATCGTCTGACCTCAGCGCACCAATGAGCAGCAGCCGTGGACTGAGAGCAGCCACTCAGGGACCACCAGCAGGTCCTCCGGTGGACGCGGGGGTCTTAAGGGTCTCACCAGTCTCGTTTGGGTTCTGGACGCACGCCCTCGAAGCACCTGAGGACCTGTTCTGAGCTGTGGGAGAGCACCTGAGCACTGAGTGAGGCCCTCGGACCGGACGCTGTTCAGCTCCAGGTCAGCGCCGTACGGATCAGAGCTGGGTTGGAGTCTGGGGTCAGAGGAATAGAAATAAAAGTGGATTCGTACCATGACGTGGTGTGTGTGACTTGACCTTTAACCTCTCCTGAATGGATGACTTCTTGTGCAGTTTGGAAGTCATTTTGTTAACATGGAGTCATGACATGTTCATTACGCACATTAACATTTTGGCTATCCTTTAGTTTTATCGTGAAATTGGTCACACTAGGCTTTTATCAATAAAGCTAAATCAGGAGTTATGGATTGACTCATCAATTGATTAAGAGTTTTGAAGCTAGGATTATTCCACATGACAACAGTGTGTTGGTTTCTGTTTGGGTGAGGTTGTGTTGTTGAACAGACCGGAGGCCAAGTTAGAGAGTGGGTAATGACGTACGTTGTGCTTAACTTGTTAGTTCACGTAAACCGTAAGTGTTTCTGGTGGATGACGCACCTCCACCGGGCAGGAGCTGGTTGGTACCACCCCCTTAGTCCACCCCCGGCCCCACCCCAACTGTTTCAACAGCCAGCTGATCACGGTCGCTACAGCGCTCCACCCCCAGGCTCCAGACGCCCTCCTGACTATTGTAACGCCTCCTCTTGTAGCTCCTCCCCTCTAGCTCCTCCCCGTGTAGCTCCTCCCCGTGTAGCTCCTCCCCCTCTAGCTCCTCCCCGTCTAGCTCCTCCCCGTGTAGCTCCTCCCCGTGTAGCTCCTCCCCTTCTAGCTGCTCCCCTCTAGCTCCTCCCCGTGTAGCTCCTCCCCTTCTAGCTCCTCCCCCTCTAGCGCCTCCTATTCTCACGTGTCTTATGCCTCCTGAAGGAGATAGAAGAGAAACATGCCTTTGTAAAATGGTGTGTTCCTCAGAGAATGTGTGTTTACGTTCCTGAGACGAATAAATCAGTGAAAGATGCAGAACAGCTAAAGTGCTGTAGTGGTTCCTGTAAATCAATAAATTATATTCCGATTGCATTAAAGTGTTTGGCCGGCTTATCTTTGGACAAAAAAAGGGGCTCATTTCTGAACCATATTTTTAAGGATATTGATTAAAGTGTAAACGTGTTTTGTGATTTTGAGGCACAGTAAAAGCCTTGTGACAGGCCAAATGGAGATATAAATTAACATTATTGACATTCAAACACGAGCAATCTTAGAAGTGTCAGCGACGTCACATGTGGAGCCCTGGAGCGTATTCCCAGCGCTCCTCAGGGTTTAACGGAGCTAATGCCACAGGGTTCCTCCTGTGGGGACAGAAGAATGGAAGGACAGAATGCAGCGTTCAGACCAGCGTTCAGGAAAACAGCTCATAGACGGTCCAACATGAGGCGTGGTGATGGAGATCACAGCTCCATACAGACTGGGAGGACTGGGAGAGACCACAACAGGTAAAAGCATAAGCTACTGGGGCCGGTCCCCTTGGGCCAAGCGGCTGTAGACTTGATCATAAAACCAGGAAATTAGAATACATTCTGGTTCAACTTGTGGGGCCATTGACTTTCTGTGGCGACAAAGCAGAAGTTGGATCCAACTAAAAACTCTAGATATGTATTTATTATATTTATATATGTATCTTTGTGTATTTCATATGCATATTTTAGCTAAACCTTTTTATTTCAAATACGTATTTGCCAATTTCAGATACTTGATGTAAAAACACTGATACACTGTGATACAGGCAGTTTGTGTGGAGTGTACCACCATGTCTCAGTATGTTCAGATTGTATTATTAAAGTTTGGCCTTCCTGTGGTCAAGGTTTTCCTATCCTGAAGGTCTTCCTCTCTAGACATGAAGGTCTTTCTCTTCATTTGGTGAAGGTCTTTCTCTGCTGAAGGTCTTCTCTAGATGTGAAAGTCTTCCTCTGGTAATGGTCTTCCTCTGGTGGACCTGAAGGTCTTCCTCTGGTGAAGGTCTTCCTCTCTAGACGCGAAGGTCTTCCTCTCTAGACGTGAAGGTCTTCCTCTCTAGACGCGAAGGTCTTCCTCTCTAGACGCGAAGGTCTTCCTCTCTAGACGTGAAGGTCTTCCTCTCTAGACGCGAAGGTCTTCCTCTCTAGACGTGAAGGTCTTCCTCTCTAGACGTGAAGGTCTTCCTCTCTAGACGTGAAGGTCTTCCTCTCTAGACGTGAAGGTCTTCCTCTCTAGATGCGAAGGTCTTCCTCTGGTGAAGGTCTTCCTCTGGTGAAGGTCTTCCTCGTACTGCAGACTGACCGGGACCCGCTCTAATAACATGGAGCTGGGCTTCTGCTGCTGCTGTGGAGCCAATGGGCTGATCTGTTGACCAATGGGCTGATCTGTTGACCAATGGGCTGATCTGTTGACCAATGGGCTGATCTGTTGACCAATGGGCTGATCTGTTGACCAATGGGCTGATCTGTTGACCAATGGGCTGATCTGTTGACCAATGGGGCTGATCTGTTGACCAATGGGCTGATCTGTTGACCAATGGGCTGATCTGTTGACCAATGGGCTGATCTGTTGACCAATGGGCTGATCTGTTGACCAATGGGCTGATCTGTTGACCAATGGGCTGATCTGTTGACCAATGGGCTGATCTGTTGACCAATGGGCTGATCTGTTGACCAATGGGCTGATCTGTTGACCAATGGGCTGATCTGTTGACCAATGGGCTGATCTGTTGACCAATGGGCTGATCTGTTGACCAATGGGCTGATCTGTTGACCAATGGGCTTGTAGAAAGCTGCTTGTTGAGTGATGCTGATAATAAGTTTCATATTCCTCAGGGATTCATATTCCTCAGGGTGTTCACAAACGAGAATGAATTGTGTGAATTGTGGAAGACATGTTTGATCCAAAGATGACATCCAGTGGATGCCTCATGAATCACATGACCCCTTTCATGGAGACTGGCTTTGTAGCCATTGCTGATCACCATTTAAAGTAGAAACACTGACTTCATACAAGCACAGAAAGACAAATGTACTGCTACAAATATTGGTGGTAAACTGTTTGTTTGCCTTGTGTTAATTATTCAAACCATCGCTAGTCTGCCAACCTGGCGCTCCTTCCTCGTGTTCCTCGTTCTTAGCGTTCAACATGACGTTTCCCTTTGTCTTTATAAATCTTTGTTGACTGGAGTCTGCAGCCAGCCCGCTCTAATAAATATTCAGAGTATATTTAGTGTAGCCTAGATTCTGTAGCCGAGCCCCTCTGAACCCGTTAGCGTAGCGCGCTACCTGGGTCTCCTCTGACGCCCCCTCAGCTGGCAGCGCTGGGAGCCAAACGCTGGCATTCAGAGGCCCCAAAGCAAATGGATTCAGGGAGGGTGACAACCAATTCACTGAATGGATTTGCAAGGAGACTTAGCCTCTCCTTGGCACGTGCCTCAGCATGTCAGTTCAGTTCACCGAGCTATTGCCATCAGAGTTGTGCTAACACGGCTCACCGTGAACAGCACAGGCAGTAACCGGCGTGATGTGATTGGATGTTCTGGATATGACCGCACACATCATCTAGTTAGAGATATGGTTATTATAACCATCTGAATCAACTGGTGGGGAGCAGAAGAGACAACACAGGCTGCTGCTGTTCCAGTGGATTGAGGTAAATCATCATCTCAATGTGAAGTTTAATCAAATCATTTAAAGCGGTCGTAGGAGGATTGAGCTGAATGGAGAGCAGATTCTACACACTGAAGTGTTCACCAACCTGTGGCAGAGCTGTGAGTGTGATAACGCTCTGTGGATGAGATTATCCCTGAACCAATCAGGGAAAACATGCCCTGATTGGTTGGAAATGAGGCGGGAGTGGCCTAAACGGTCTGATCCAGAGAGGGGCCCAGCCCACTAAGAGCCGACACTACTCACAGACCAGTGCTCCCCCTAATGGCTGACGGGTGACTAGGACAGTTATTGCAAATTACACTCAAATAATAAGTAATAATAAGTACAATCCTACCTGCAGCATCTCTAGCATTCGATCAACAGCCATGAACAACGATAACGATGCACAACATGAATATCTACATCATTGATTCTACACTTGTAGGCTATAAATACTTTGTTTCTATTGACCTGGTTCTCATTATTGTGTTTCCTAAGTTATGGCAGCAAGCATTATGGGGCGTTCACACCAAAAGCGTCTGACGCGAAAAAATCGCTTGAAACGCTTCTATCGTATAAATGGCTTCTATCGTACATTCATTGCCTGTAGAATTGCTGCTCAATTCGCGTCAGACGCCTTTGGTGTGAACGCCCCATTATGTTATCGTTTCAATGCTAATTGAACATAATTTAACACTTTTTTTGCAATATGTTTGTTACTTTATCCATTCATACATTCACTACAACCTCTATTCTAGTCCATCCCCAGAAGCTGTCTGTTCCCGTCGGAGCGCTACGGCAGGAGTCGGTTGGACGCTGCATGGAGCGACCTCTCCACAGTGTGCTGAAGTACCCGTGCGCTCGGTTCCTCGGTCCAGTCCACCAGCTGTTGGTTGTTTCTGAAGCTATGAGGGACGGACTGGGCCGTGTTGGGTCTGACAGGAGGGGCCGCTCTTCATGACCACCACATGTATTTACAGTCCTGTCCTACGCTGCTGTACAGTCCAGGGGGTTAACCCGGCCCAAACACTGTTGTAGTGACTCGGGGTTTATTATCTTTCATGTCTTTTTTTTCTGATCAAAATACGTGATGTATAGTGATCCACGTGGTTAACCCGGCCCAAACACACAGTTGTACAGTGAGCTTACACACCACACACACACACACACACACACACACACACACACACACACACACACACACACACACACACACACACACACACAAATTGTAAGCTTTCCTTAAAGAATAAGTCTAATATATTAGCATTGCAACAGAGTTTGTACAAAAAAAAAATCCATTGCATAAATTCCGGGAAAAAAACAAACAAAACCAAAATCAAATCATCGCTGTCCAAACATGGGTCACCTTCTGGATCAGGGTCCCCTTTAAACGGAAAACATTTCCCTATGGGGACAGAGGGGGATAGAGGGGGACAGAGGGGGACAGAGAGGGGACAGAGGGATAGAGGGGGACAGAGGGAATATAGGGGGACAGAGAGGGGATAGAGGGGGACAGAGAGGGGATAGAGGGGGCCAGAGGGGATAGAGGGAAGAGGAGACAGAGAGTGGATAAAAGAGGGGGACAGAGGGGCGATAGAGGGAATATAGGGGGCCAGAGAGGGGCCAGAGAGGGAATAGAGAGGGGACAGAGGGGGACAGAGAGGGGACAGAGGGGGATATAGGGGGACAGAGGGGAGGGATAGAGGGAGGACAGAGAAGGGCGATAGAGGGAGGACAGAGGGGATAGAAGGGATAACAGTTTGAATGCTTCAGTACTGCTACTACTACTACTACTACTACTACTACTAATATTGCTGCTACTACTGATACTACTACAACTACTACTACTACTATTGCCACTACTACTACTGATACTTCTACTACTGATACTACTACTACAAGTACTACTACTCCTGCTACTACTACTACTGATACTGCTACTACTACTATTACTTCTACTACCACTACTACAACAACTACTACTACTACTGATACTTACTATTACTTCTACTACCACTACTGCAACAACTAATACTGCTATTACTACTACCACTACTACTGCTACTGGTACTACTACTACTACTACTACTACTACTACTACTGATACTACTACTACTACATACTACTACTAATACTATTACTACTGATACTGCTACTATTACTACTACTACCACTACTACAACAACTACTACTACAACTACTATTTACTATGACTACTACTACTACTACTAAGCTACTACTACTAGTACTACTACTACTACTACTACTACTGCTGCTACTACTACTACTACTACTACTACGACTAATACTACTGCTACTACTATATATATATTTCATTTATATTTATATATAGTAGCACAATTTCCGCGATGCCCACGACACGTCAGGGGGTACCCTAACCCTACACTGTAGAGGGGGTACCCTAACCCTACATTGTAGAGGGGGTACCCTAACCCTACACTGTAGAGGGGGTACCCTAACCCTACATTGTAGAGGGGGTACCCTAACCCTACACTGTAGAGGGGGTACCCTAACCCTACACTGTAGAGGGGGTACCCTAACCCTACACTGTAGAGGGGGTACCCTAACCCTACACTGTAGAGGGGGTACCTCTAAGTACCTAACCACCTACACTTAATAGAGCGATTACAGGCTACCCTAACCTATACACTGTAGAGGGGTACCCTAACCCTACATTGTAGAGGGGGTACTCCTAACCCTACATTGTAGAGAGGGTACCCTAACCCTACACTGTAGAGGGGGGTACACTCTAACCCTACATTGGTAGAGGGTGGTACCCTAACCATACATTGATAGAGGGGTACCCTACCCTAACCCTACATTGGAGAGGGGGTACCCTAACCCTACATTGTAGAGGGGGTACCCTAACCCTACATTGTAGAGGGGGTACCCTAACCCTACACTGTAGAGGGGGTACCCTAACCCTACATTGTAGAGGGGGTACCCTAACCCTACACTGTAGAGGGGGTACCCTAACCCTACATTGTAGAGGGGGTACCCTAACCCTACATTGTAGAGGGGGTACCCTAACCCTACACTGTAGAGGGGGTACCCTAACCCTACATTGTAGAGGGGGTACCCTAACCCTACACTGTAGAGGGGGTACCCTAACCCACATTGTAGAGGGGGGTACCCCTAACCCTACACATTGGAGAGGGGGTACCCTAACCCTACATTGTAGAGGGGGGTACCCTAACCCTACACCTGTAGAGAGGGGGTACTCCTAAACCCTACATTGTAGGGTGGTACCCTAACCCTACATTGGAGAGGGGGTACCCTAACCCTACATTGTAGAGGGGGTACCCTAACCCTACATTGGAGAGGGGGTACCCTAACCCTACATTGTAGAGGGGGTACCCTAACCCTACATTGTAGAGGGGTTACCCTAACCCTACACTGTAGAGGGGGTACCCTAACCCTACATTGTAAAGGGGGTACCCTAACCCTACATTGGAGAGGGGGTACCCTAACCCTACATTGTAGAGGGGGTACCCTAACCCTACATTGTAGAGGGGTACCCTAACCCTACACTGTAGAGGGGGTACCCTAACCCTACACTGTAGAGGGGGTACCCTAACCCTACACTGTAGAGGGGGTTTTGCTCAGGTTTGAAATAATTCATTTGAACCTTCCACGTCTGTTTTTAAGGTAAAGTCATCAGTGTTGTATCTATCAGCGCCTCCGTTACCCTTCAGCTCTGCCAGGTGGTTGTTGATGAGGATGACCTCGCTCTTCATCTCTCGTCGTGTTCCTCTGATGATGAGGATGACCTCGCTCTTCATCTCTCGTGTTCCTCTGATGATGAGGATGACCTCGCTCTTCATCTCTCGTGTTCCTCTGATGATGAGGATGACCTCGCTCTTCATCTCTCGTGTTCCTCTGATGATGAGGATGACCTCGCTCTTCATCTCTCGTCGTGTTCCTCTGATGATGAGGATGACCTCGCTCTTCATCTCTCGTGTTCCTCTGATGATGAGGATGACCTCGCTCTTCATCTCTCGTGTTCCTCCTGCACTGTCCCCCTCCCTCGACTTCCTGATTCCCACCTCAAAACCCGAAGCCCCTTCGTTGAGTCTGATTGCGGTGCGTCGTAGCTCACCTCAGCGCGGTCCTCTGAGCCTCAGAGAGAGATTCAGAATGTGGCCCCAGATCATTGATTCATGATTACGAACCATGTTCCTCCTCCTTACCATCCTGGAGCGCATGACATCGTTTCAGGGAAACTGACGGGAAAATGGAAGTTTTTCTTGCAGTCTCACATTGTTCTGGGGATATTCTAATTGTAAGTACTTTGTTCGATTTATTTTTGACCTCCTTAGAACCGGAGTCTGTAAATAATAGACTTGTATCTGTCTTCATTGGCAGTGTTTACACCGTGTCTCTCATCCCCTCTCCATGGATTACAAACGGGAAACTGCCTCACACAAACTTCCACACACTGCACTGCGACAAGAAGGATCAGTTTGTCACATTATTCCCTGAATGTCCAGACGTTCTGTCACACAGAGCTCCCCTCTCCTCCAGAGCCTCATACATAGTTTCTAAGTTGTTCTGAATAAAGTTGTTGCTGGCAGGTCCCCCCATGGATCACTTCACATGACAGACTGAGCCTCAACTGTATGGAGCCTCTCGGTTTTCATCCTGCAAAGCAATGAGGAAGGTTAAGGATAGAGGGCCTTCAGAATGTGTTTATGACCATGTGAATGAGATGAATGAATGATATGAATGGAATTTCTAGATTAATGAATGAATGGAAAATACAATGAACATAAAACGTTCCAGTTGAAACTGTGAACCATGAACATCCTCTAAAACCACTGACACACTGAGACCATCGCTCACCTCGCTGCCCTTTCTCTGGAAAACACATTCCCATTCTCACTGAGGAATAATAGTAAACCCATCAACAAAATGAAATAGTTTCCGATACCTCATACTGCACAAATCCAATTCCCTTTAGTCTGGGAAAATACCAATTTAAGACTTGCAGGAGAAGGAAGGACAATGGAAGAGAACCGAAGGAAGTCTTGTTCTAAGCGTATGATATATCCGGCTAACTGATACTTGCCAAGATGTAACTATTAAAAAACAGGGTCAGCAGAAAATGATTTTACTTGAGGCTGGAAGAGAGCCCACGCCTCCAGTCTTTTGATGTTACGACGTAAATAAAGACTGAGAATCGTGTTCTGCAACGAAAAATAACCAAATAAGTCAAAGTGAAGGTGCAGACATGGTTAGACCGGTGAGGAAGCGCCCGTGCTGCAGTCCCATCTCCAGCCTTCGGTAGAGCGCTGACGGGTGTGAGGACAATGATACACGGTTCTTCTACTTGAAGCATCATGGTGTCATAATGTTATGTTGACCTGATGATGAGTGGATCTGCACCACCATCAAAGCCTGCTGTCTCCAGAGCTGGGACCACAGGATCTCTTCTTCCTCTGGATTCATTCCCTTGCTTGTTTATTCTTATTTATTCTTTTATTTCGGGGGGGATGTTTTCTTCCATCCTCTAATTTTTTTCTTCCTGTTTTTCCCGCTGATCCTGCGACTATTGATTGGCCAGAGCTCTGAAAGATTGTGGGATGTGCGTGGGTGTTTATGATCCTCTCCCACCCTATGAAGTGCTTAACTCCAATCAATCTTAACTCCCTTCTTAAGGAGATAACGCCGGCCATGAGGGCGCTATCCATCTGTGGACCAGCCCCCAGGTGGTCCTTAGTCACGCTGTAAACTCCCTACTCACTGGGGGGGGGACTACCGGTCTGTCTACCGCTGGACAGTAGTCTGTCACCAGCCGGACAGACTACTGTACTGTCTGTCCACCACTAGTCTGTCTTCGGCCAAACAGACTACTGTCTGTCTGTCTACTGTCTGGACAGTAGTCTGTCTGTCTGTCTGTCTGTCTGTCTGTCTGTCTGTCTGTCTACTGTCTGGACAGTAGTCTGTCTGTCTGTCTGTCTGTCTGTCTGTCTGTCTGTCTGTCTGTCTGTCTGTCTGTCTGTCTGTCTGTCTGTCTGTCTGTCTCTCTGTCTGGACAGTAGTCTGTCTGTCTGTCTGGACAGTAGTTTCATTGGTATGGTTTGGTACAGTATGGGTTTGTAGTAGTTGTAGTTTGGTATGGTACTATGGTATGGTATGTATGGGTCAGGTGTAGTTTGGTTGGTGTGGTATTGCATGGTACTATGATACAGGTTTTGTTTGGTATAGTATGTGTTTAATCACAGGTACAGTGTCAAAGGCCTTCAAAGACCATATGTTTATTACAGCAAGAAAAAAATCCCTTTATAAGCAAGGAAGAAATCTAGAAGAGGAAGGCAGAATGGGGGATCCCTCCTTTCACATTTTTTTATCAATTTGTTTATATATATTTGTATATATGTGTGTTTATACGTGTTTACATATAGCGATAGAGAGAATACATCCAATATAACACGATTATATCATATCTAAGAAGAATATATGTCATAAACAGTCCATGAGCCTGTGATGCGGATATCACGCCCCGTATCGTAATGTGATGCAGGTGCTTCAATATGGTGAAGGCAGGAGGATAAACGTCGACGTGTTGACGTGTTGCATTATCAGAGCTGAACGCGGCGCTACAGAGGACTCCTCATCGTGAATGGATGACCACACGTCTCTGACAGCTCTGTGTGATGTGTGATCTCCATCTCCAGCGTCTCAAGGCCCCCCACAGCTCTGACCAATGTGACCCCTGACCCCTCATCAGAACGTCTCTGTGTGTCCCCGGGGAACCAAAGGACTCATGAGGAGCCCTTCTCTCTGCTGGAGACCTCAGGTGTCACCGTCTAACTGGTGGAGCTGGAGCCTCAAACACAAGACTACAGGAATGACCAGACCAGTAACAACTGGTCTACTGGAAGACTACTGGAACGACCAGACCAGTAACAACTGGTCTACTGGAAGACTACTGGAACGACCAGACCAGTAACAACTGGTCTACTGGAAGACTACTGGAACGACCAGACCAGTAACAACTGGTCTACTGGAAGACTACTGGAACGACCAGACCAGTAACAACTGGTCTACTGGAAGACTACTGGAACGACCAGACCAGTAACAACTGGTCTACTGGAAGACTACTGGAACGACCAGACCAGTAACAACTGGTCTACTGTGGAAGACTACTGGAACGACCAGACTAGTAAACAACTGGTCTACTGGGAAGACTACTGGAATGACCAGACTAGTAACAACCTGGTCCACTGAAAAGACTACTGGAACGACCAGACCAGTAACAACTGGTCTACTGGAAGACTACTGGAACGACCAGACCAGTAACAACTGGTCTACTGGAAGACTACTGGAACGACCAGACTAGTAACAACTGGTCTACTGGAAGACTACTGGAACGACCAGACTAGTAACAACTGGTCTACTGGAAGACTACTGGAATGACCAGACTAGTAACAACTGGTCCACTGGAAGACTACTGGAACGACCAGACCAGTAACAACTGGTCTACTGGAATGAGGCAAAAACGACAACAGAATCTAAATAACAGAATCTGCAGATATGCCTCACTTCGAAGATCACCCCACGAATTGTATTCAATTGTGTGCAATCATGCAATGCGGCCTAACATTGAGTAATGTCTGCTGCTGGTCTGTGAGAGTTTACCAAACATAATTTTGTTGTATGCCTTCAATGACAATTAAAGGGTCTTATGTCTGACAATGAATACTGAGTTGATGTTACGCCAACGTGCATGATGTCAGTAGTAATATGTAATGTGTGGCTGGCATCCAGCAGCTAATCGAGACGCTAATCGATCATGAAGCATGATGAGTAGATATGACGAGTGCGCTAGTGATCACTGGTCTTAGGCTTCTGCACAATATGGGGATGAAACATCAGCCTGAGAATGAGATGAATTACTGCTACACCTCGCCCCGCGACCCGTACGCTGTTCTGCATGCAGTGTTCTTACACCACCCTCCTGTATCTGCAGTTTACACCACCCTCCTGTATCCGCAGTTTACACCATCCTCCTGTCCTCAGTTTACACCACCCTCATGTATCCTCACTTTACACCACCTTCCTATCCTCAGTTTACACCACCCTCCTGTCCTCAGTTTACACCACCATCCTGTTCTCCAGTTTACACCACCCTCCTGTTCTCCTCAGTTACACCACCCTCCTGTTCTCCTCAGTTTACACCACCCCCCTGTTCTCAGTTTACACCACCCTCCTGTCCTCAGTTTACACCACCCTCCTCTCCTCCGTTTACACCAACCTCCTGTTCTCAGTTTACACCACCCTCCTGTTCTCAGTTTACACCACCCTCCTGTATTCTCAGTTTACACCACCCTCCTGTATCATCAGTTTACACCAACCTCCTGTTCTCCAGTTTACACCACCCTCCTGTCCTCAGTTTACACCACCCTCCTGTTCTCTTCAGTTACACCACCCTTCTTTCCTCAGTTTACACCACCCTCCTGTCCTCAGTTTACACCACCCCCATGTTCTCAGTTTAAACCACCCTCCTGCCCTCAGTTTACACCACCCTCCTCTCCTCAGTTTACACCACCCTCCTGTTCTCAGTTTACACCACCCTCCTGTATCCTCAGTTTACACCACCCTCCTGTTCTCTTCAGTTTACACCACCCTCCTGTATCATCAGTTTACACCAACATCCTGTATCATCAGTTTACACCACCCTCCTGTTCTCAGTTTACACCACCCTCCTGTATCCTCAGTTTACACCACCCTCCTGTTCTCTTCAGTTTACACGACCCTCTTGTTTCCTCAGTTTACACTACCCTCCTGTATCTTCAGTTTACACCACCCTCCTGTTTCCTCAGTTTACACCACCCTCCTGTTTCCTCAGTTTACACCACCCTCCTGTTTCCTCAGTTTACACCACCCTCCTGTATCTTCAGTTTACACCACCCTCCTGTTCTCCAGTTTACACCACCCTCCCGTTTCCTCAGTTTACACCACCAGGTTTGTGCGAGCAGCAACAGCCCAGAGGCTCTCAACAGAAGCTCCGCCTGACCCTGTTTAGCACCGTAATACCTCCACCTTATCCTCTGCTGCCAAAACCTCTCTCTCCGCCCTCATGTTTATGCTAATCACTCGCTTAATTATAATCCAAAATCAGAGCTTTACAGGAAGTCACGTGACCAGCACTCGGCGCAGCGTTTTGGAGGTCATTCAAATTAAATGAGACATAGTGTAATTAATCAAGAGTAATATCTGCTGGAGAACAGCGCTGCCACGCAGCCATGTTCACCAGGGGGGAGGTGCCTAGGAGGGGGGCGGGGCGCGGTGTGGGCCCATTGGTCTGGGGGTGTGGGCCCATTGGTCTGGGGGTGTGGGCCCATTGGTCTGGGGGTGTGGGCCCATTGTTCTGGGGGTGTGGGCCCATTGGTCTGGGGGTGTGGGCCCATTGGTCTGGGGGTGTGGGCCCATTGGTCTGGGGGTGTGGGCCCATTGGTCTGGAGGCGGGACCCATTGGTCTGGAGGCGGGACCCATTGGTCTAGAGGCGGGACCCCATTGGTCTGGAGGCAGGACCCATTGGTCTGGAGGCGTGACCCATTGGTCTAGAGGTGGGACCCCATTGGTCTGGAGGCGGGACCCCATTGGTCTGGAGGCGGGACCCCATTGGTCTGGAGGCAGGACCCCATTGGTCTGGAGGCGGGACCTCATTGGTCTAGAGGCGGGACCCCATTGGTCTGGAGGCAGGACCCCATTGGTCTGGAGGCGGGACCCATTGGTCTGGAGGCGGGACCCCATTGGTCTGGAGGCGGGACCCATTGGTCTGGAGGCGGGACCCATTGGTCTAGAGGCGGGACCCCATTGGTCTGGAGGCGGGACCCCATTGGTCTGGAGGCGGGACCCCATTGGTCTGGAGGCGGGACCCATTGGTCTTGTGGGTCTCTGCACACACTCTCTTCAAGGGTTAACATCTGGAACCATCTGCTTGCTTCCTGTTAAAACAGATGGGGCTAAATGATGTAATGAATGGACGTCTGTCTTGTTGTCCCTGGCTTAAGGGGGCTCTTAAGACACCCAGATCCTGACCCCATGTGGTCCGGCTCCTCCCAGCAGAACTCGTCTGATCTGAGGCGATTGTGTCTGTGATGGTGGCTCCGGACTGGTCCAGCCGGAGGAGAGTCTTGCCAAAGGGTGACCTTTTATTGAGGTCAGTTAGGAGAAATGTTTTAAAACCTCTACTACCTTGGTCGTTAATGGTTAGGGTTAGGGAGCCAACGATGGAAGCAGAGTGAGAGTCCCCTGAGCAGAGGGAGGCGGGGGTCCTGTCCTATGAACAGACCTCTGTAAAAACGGTCTGATGGTGAAATGTTTGTCGATGAACAATAGACGCTTATTGCTGCCTTGTTGTGGCCATTGTATCGATTTGAATGAAATGTAAATTGGCTACAGAACCCTTTTTTGGATGTTTTTGTATGCTGTTGAAAGCAGAAAAGTGATAATAACATGCTGGTTTATTGTCATTCCTCCTGGATTCCTCCTCAAAGGAGGAGACCCTCACACTGTATTCTAGCACTGACCCTGGTCGCCTCCATAGGTTATGGCTGGCAGCAGCAGAACATGACTCAGCATTAAAGACCAGCCGGGGCAATGAACAGAGACAGGTAATGAACAGAGCCCAGGTAATGAACAGGGACTAGATAATGAATAGAGACCAGGTAATTTTTGTCTTACAAGAAGGTTGTTTCATATCTGGTTGTAGGTGAGTTTGGTTACTAAGATTCCTAGTGTTAAGAATTACGATTGCTTGTTCTAACTTTCCATCTGTTACTGCAGTGTGATTTAGGCCTGTGTTGTTGTGATCAGTTAAGCGGCCGTTCTTGCTAGTTTCTGCCACTTGGGAGGGGGGAACAAAAGCCTTGATAGCTGGACGGACCTAAGTCTGCCTATTTAGCAGAGTCAAGAAGCTGAGTAAACTCAGTATAATACAATTTGTCTTCCAAGAAGGTTCTTTCATGATCTGGCTGTAGGTGAGTTTGGTTACTAAGATTCCTCTAGTGTTTAGAATTATGATTGCTTGTTCTAACTTTCCATCTGTTAAGCGATCGTTCTTGCTGGTTTCTGCCACCTACGGTGGGAACAAAAGCCTTGATAGCTGGGCGGAGCCAAGTCTGCCTGAGCTACCTTGCCCACTTAAGGGTTAGCTATTATTGGCGTCAGCTGTAGCGTCAGGACCCAGCTAACGAAGACCCGGGAAACAAAGACTTAGGGAATCTCTCTGTGGGAGTCAAAGCCCATGAAACAAAGACTAAGCGAGGCTCTCTGTGGGAGTCAAGACCCGGGAAACAAAGACTTAGGGAGTCTCTCTGTGGGAGTCCCTCGAGGAAGCCCGGGGAGCCCAGCTGCCCTATTGTAGCTATGTGTCGTAATTCCCTCCTTGTCAGGATATCGGCCTGTAGACGGCGTTACTGTAGCTCTGCTCGGGGCAGTAACCCGTCTAATCTGCGCCATCCATCTACCCTTACTTACACTGACCATGAGGTGATGGGAGGACTCTGGAACCAGACCAGCACGATCCTCACCCCCTCCTCCTCTGGCTGGCCGATCCTCTGCGGACTTGTAGAACAAAGTTGCGGGCAGCTGAGAGGAAATGGAAGAGATCAGACTGTCCTAATGATCTATCCCACTATCTTTTCATTCTTTCTGATTTCACCTCTACTGTGTCAACAACCAAATCTGCCTTCTACCGGACCAAAATCAACTCCTCCGCCTCTAACCCCAGGAAACTGTTTTCCCTGTTTTTGACCCTCCTCAACCCTCCCTAACCCCCACCTCATTCGTGCCTTACTACTGATGACTTTGTTACCTACTTTACCCAGAAAGTGAAGGACATCAGCTCCTCTTTCATCTCTGCCTCCATCCAGAACTATAGACCGGTATCTCTTCTTTCATTCCTCTCTAAAACACTGGAACGTGCCATTGCTAACCAACTGTCCTCCTATCTCTCATCTAACAACCTGCTCGACCCTTACCAATCCGGCTCTCCTTGCAGTGACTGAGTCCCTCCGTGCTGCCAGAGCCTCATCCCTCTCATCAGTTTCTTGCTGAATTTGGCATCGCTGAATCTGGTCTTTCCTGGTTCACATTCTACCTGATGAACCGCACCTAACAAGTGACATGGAATGGCTCCCTGTCCAAACTTTGCACACTTGAAACTGAGGTCCCTCAAGGCTCTGTACTGGGGCCTCTTCTGTTCTCCCTCTATACCAGATCTCTGGGCTCTGTAATTGCATCACACGGTGTTACGTGTCCCTCCTGTTCCTGTTCTGTTATGTGTTAACTGTGCCCAGGTGTAGGTCCTGAGTGGGAGGCGGGGCCTCCCCTATAAAAGCCCTACAAACCTGCCATGGCGAAAGCTTCTTACCGAGAGATTTGCTGGACGCGTTCGCCTTGTTACCTGCCGGTGCAACCGAGTCCATTCCCCTCTTGTTGCCGCTACCAGCGCTATTTGTTTTTCGGCATAATTGTTTGCCTGTTTTTGTTATACGACCATTTTTCTGCTAATAAACCCCCTAGATTTTGAGCCCTTTGTGTTGCCCTTTTATGTTCGGTTTCAGCCGTAACATAATTGGGGGTTCGTCCGTTCTTTAAATGGACCATTTTTATATAAGGCTATTTTTAAACCTTGTAAGTATAGTATGCACTATGCATTCCTGCTTTACATTTTTTTTTTCATAGCTTGAGACTTTTTTTTTTTCTTAACTTGTCTCGCAGGCAGTGGCCTGCAGTTTGAGTTAAATTGAATAGCCTACTCGTTAAAATGAATTAATTGAAAAGTATTGGCACAAGTATGAATGCATCACGATGAGAGTGGATCCAAGTTGCAAGTGCAACTCAATTAAGTATTGTGGGCCGATATTTGCTGTTTTTGAATGGTGCTACTACATAGATTTAGTAAAATGTGTGATAACCTGTGCCGTGCTCTTCCCCATGGGCCCAGTGCACAGTATAAGTATATATATTTTTTTTTGACATCTGTTTAATTATGAAGTCTTTAAAGAGTTCTTGTTGATGTTGTAGGCTACGTGATCGTACCGTAAATGGCGACAAGTCACCATCTTAAGGGGGGGAGTGTTACGTGTCCCTCCTGTTCCTATTCTGTTATGTGTTAACTGTGCCCAGGTGTAGGTCCTGAGTGGGAGGCGGGGCCTCCCCCTATAAAAGCCCTACAAACCTGCCATGGCGAAAGCTTCTTACCGAGAGATTTGCTGGACGCGTTCGCCTTGTTACCTGCCGGTGCAACCGAGTCCATTCCCCTCTTGTTGCCGCTACCAGCGCTATTTGTTTTTCGGCATAATTGTTTGCCTGTTTTTGTTATACGACCATTTTTCTGCTAATAAACCCCCTAGATTTTGAGCCCTTTGTGTTGCCCTTTTATGTTCCTTTTCAGCCGTAACACACGGCTTTTCTTATCACTGCTTTGCTGACGACACTCAGCTATTTCTCTCTTTCCCCTCATCTGATAAAGCCCTGATTGCAACACGCATATCGGAATGTTTGGCGGACGTCAGCACCTGGATGACTGCCCATCACCTGAGGCTTAACCTCAACAAAACCGAGTTCCTCCTAATCCATGGGAAAGATTGCCCACACATGGACTCTGTATCACTGTATCTCCTTCTCCAACTGCCAGAAACCTGGGTGTGGTATTGGACAATCAGTTATGCTGCAACGCAAACATCACTGCGGTGGTTCGATCGTGCAGATTTGCTTTACAACAGCCGCAGAATCCGGCCCTTCCTCACAAGGGAAGCAGCTCAGCTTCGAGTCCAATCACTGGTCATCTCCCGCCTCGACTACTGCAATTCACCCTGGCTGGACTTCCTGCCTCTGCGATTAAACCTCTGCAGCGCATCCAGAATGCGGCAGCGTGCCTCGTGTTCAACCTACCGAAGTTTTCCCATGTGACCCCCCTCTTCTGGGACCTCCACTGGCTCGCTGAATTAACTCGCATCAAATTGAAGACGATGGTACTGGCATACAAGGCAGTCGATGGAACTGCCCCTGCCTACCACCAAGCATTGCTAAAGCCACACACCCTAGCTCGATCCCTCCGCTTAACTACCTCAGCTGGATGTCTGGTACCGCCATCCCTAAGAGCTAGCAAAGGTCGTTCAGCAAAGTCACAACCTTTCTCGGTTTTGGGACCTCAGTGGTGGAATGAGCTCCCTGCCGTTCTCAGGACCGCAGAGTCGCTCACTATCTTCCAAAAAAAACTCAAGACTCGCCTGTTCAGAGTCCACCTCGACTCTGCATAGCCACCCTCCCCCCTCTGGCCACCATTGTACACTGTATTGTGTTGTATTGTATTGTATTGTATTATAGTAGTACTTAACTGTGTAGCAACTGCAGTAGCTGCAATCATTGCTGTAACATGGGGAATTGGCTAGCCTAGCGATTGTTGTACTTGCACTTGGTTCTATGAACATCCTTTCTGTACCGACAGCGATATATTGTTGCACTTCTTATGACAAATGTACTTATTGTAAGTCGCTTTGGATAAAAGCGTCTGCTAAATGCCCTAAATGTAAATGTAAATGAACGGAGACCAGGTAATGAATAGAGTCCAGGTAATGAATAGGGACCAGGTAATGAATAGAGACCAGGTAATGAATAGAGACCAGGTAATGAATAGAGACCAGGTAATGAATAGAGACCAGGTAATGAATAGAGACCAGGTAATGAATAGAGACCAGGTAATGAATAGAGACCAATTAATGTGCACCAGAGACAGGGTAATGTGGACTAGAGAGCAGGATTATGTGCACCAGAGACATGGTAATGTGCACCAGAGGCAGGATAATGTGGACTGTCTCTAGTCCAGACAGGGTAATGTGGACCAGAGACAGGGTAATGTGAAGTATAGACAGGGTAATGTGGACCAGAGACAGGGTAATGTGGACCAGAGACAGGGTAATGTGGACCAGAGACAGGGTAATGTGGACCAGAGACAGGGTAATGTGGACCAGAGACAGGGTAATGTGGACCAGAGACAGGGTAATTTGGACCAGAGAGAGCAGGTAATGTGGACCAGAGACAGGGTAATGTGGACCAGAGACAGGGTAATGTGGACCAGAGAGAGCAGGTAATGTGGACCAGAGACAGGGTAATGTGGACCAGAGACAGGGTAATGTGGACCAGAGACAGGGTAATGTGGACCAGAGACAGGGTAATGTGGACCAGAGACAGGGTAATGTGGACCAGAGACAGGGTAATGTGGACCAGAGACAGGGTAATGTGGACCAGAGACAGGGTAATGTGGACCAGAGACAGGGTAATGTGGACCAGAGAGAGCAGGTAATGTGGACGGGCCTAGCTCCTCATAAACACTACAGAAGCGCTCTGATGGTATTTAGGCCAAACGTGACGGGAATGCTCTGCTCAGGCGTCATGCAGTCCTGATATAGACCTGCTCATCGACTAGAAGTCAAGCCGCTCGCTTTGCTCTCTGCGTGGGACTCATCTCCAGGATATCTTCTGCTTTGAGGGAGGGGGGGCAGATAATATATTCAACCCAGGCAGACAGAACAAGTGCTGAGGGACAGCAGTCATTTGAATAATTAAAGAAGCTACGTAGTTCCTCTCTCCCCCCCTCTCTCTCTCTCTCTCTCTCTCTCTCTCTCTCTCTCTCTCTCTCTCTCTCTCTCTCTCTCTCTCTCTCTCTCTCTCTCTCTCTCTCTCTCTCTCTCTCTCTCTCTCTCTCTCTCTCTCTCTCTCTCTCTCTCTCTCTCTCCTCTCTCTCTCTCTCTCTCTCTCCCTCTCTCTCTCTCTCTCTCCTCCTCTCTCTCTCCTCTCCCCCTCCCTCTCTCTCCCTCCCTCTCCTCTCTCTCTCTCTCTCTCTCTCTCTCTCTCTCTCTCTCTCTCTCTCTCTCTCTCTCTCTCTCTCTCTCTCTCTCTCTCTCTCTCTCTCTCCCCCCCCAATCCTTTTTTTTAACCATCAATCTTTTTATTTTTTTGCATTTTTCCACTCCTTGAAGTTTGTCCCAGAAAGCATTCTGGGACATGACTTCCTCAGCAGCCAATCGGCAGCCCCCAACAGACGGATGTAAGATACCAGAGGAAGACTTTCCCATTCAAAGGAATAAATATAATGCACAAATTGTTTTTGACAGCAATGAGGCAAAAGGGAGTCCTGGTGATGGAGGATTGATCAAGCAGAGGTTTTGTTTGTTACATAATTACACTCAAACTGCCTCATATCTCTTCATGTGCTCACTGGCTCAGGGACCGAGGGTCAATGTTTAAGAACAGCAAATGTCTTTTGTAGGTTTCTGTGGTTTCATGAAATAATATTAATCCAAAATGTCCATATTCTGCCTCCGAACTTCAATAATTAAAAATGAAAAGAGTGAATGAATCATACCTGAAATGGATGGTCTTAACCCAACTGTGTGTGTGTGTGTGTGTGTGTGTGTGTGTGTGTGTGTGTGTGTGTGTGTGTGTGTGTGTGTGTGTGTGTGTGTGTGTGTGTGTGTGTGTGTGTGTGTGTGTGTGTGTGTTTGTGGCTCTTGGGCGGGACGCTCCGATTGGCTCTTAGTTATCAGCCATGTTTTGTCCAAAGGTTCATGTTCTTCACTCTGGTAGGTCACCTGGTCTGAGGTCATGTGACGTAGGGTCAGCTGGTCTGAGGTCATGTGACGTAGGGTCAGCTGGTCTGAGGTCATGTGACGTAGGGTCAGCTGGTCTGGGGTCATGTGACGTAGGGTCACCTGGTCTGAGGTCATGTGACGTAGGGTCAGCTGGTCTGAGGTCATGTGACGTAGGGTCACCTGGTCTGAGGTCATGTGACGTAGGGTCAGCTGGTCTGAGGTCATGTGACGTAGGGTCAGCTGGTCTGAGGTCATGTGACGTAGGGTCAGCTGGTCTGAGGTCATGTGACGTAGGGTCAGCTGGTCTGGGGTCATGTGACGTAGGGTCAGCTGGTCTGGGGTCATGTGACGTAGGGTTAGCTGGTCTGGGGTCATGTGACGTAGGGTCAGCTGGTCTGGGGTCATGTGACGTAGGGTCAGCTGGTCTGAGGTCATGTGACGTAGGGTCAGCTGGTCTGGGGTCATGTGACGTAGGGTCAGCTGGTCTGGGGTCATGTGACGTAGGGTCAGCTGGTCTGGGGTCATGTGACGTAGGGTCACCTGGTCTGGGGTCATGTGACGTAGGGTCAGCTGGTCTGGGGTCATGTGACGTAGGGTCAGCTGGTCTGGGGTCATGTGACGTAGGGTCAGCTTGGTCTGGGGTCATGTGACGTAGGGTCAGCTGGTCTGGGGTCATGTGACGTAGGGTCAGCTGGTCTGAGGTCATGTGACGTAGGGTCAGCTGGTCTGGGGTCATGTGACGTAGGGTCAGCTGGTCTGGGGTCATGTGACGTAGGGTCAGCTGGTCTGAGGTCATGTGACTCTGGTTATCTTTCTCCACTCTCAGGAGACTTCTATAAGAACATTGATATTGGATCAAAACTTAACTAAAAGGCTGATTATAGAATACTTTAAAACCACATCTCCCCAATGCCCAGACTGCGTGTTCTTATATAAGTGATATTTGTATGAAATATAAGCAGATTAAAAGATTGCTACAAATAGACACATAGATACAGAGAGGTATATATATATATATATATATAATATATATATATATATATATATATATATAATATATATAATATATATATATATATATATATATATATATATATATATATATATATATATATATAATATAATATACACATATATACACACATATACACTGCTCAAAAAATAAAAAATAAAGGAGTGGTTCTGAAGGTGGTGACCACAGACCACTTCTCAGTTCCTATGCTTTCTGGCTGATATTTAGGTCACTTTTGAATGCTGGCGGTGCTTTCACTCTAGTGGTAGCATGAGACGGAGTCTACAACCCACACAAGTGGCTCAGATAGTGCAGCTCATCGAGGATGGCACATCAATACGAGCTGTGGCAAGAAGGTTTGCTGTGTCTGTCAGCATAATGTCCAGAGCATGGAGGCGCTACCAGGAGACAGGCCAGTACATCAGGAGACGTGGAGGAGGCCGTAGGAGGGCAACAACCAGCAGCAGGACCGCTACCTCCACCTTTGTGCAAGGAGGAACAGGAGGAGAACTGCCAGAGCCCTGCAAAATGACCTCCAGCAGGCCACAAGCTGCTCAAATGGTCAGAAACAGACTCCGTGAGGGTGGTATGAGGGCCCAACATCCATAGAAGGGGGTTGTGCTTACAGCCCAACACCGTGCAGGACGTTTGGCATTTGCCAGAGAACACCAAGATTGGTAAATTCGCCACTGGCGCCCTGTGCTCCTCACAGATGAAAGCAGGTTCACACTGAGCACATGTGACAGACGTGACAGAGTCTGGAGACGTCGTGGAGAACGTTCTGCTGCCTGCAACATCTTCCAGCATGACCGGTTTGGCGGTGGGTCAGTAATGGTGTGGGGTGGCATTTCTTTGGGGGGCCGCACAGCCCTCCATGTGCTCGCCAGAGGTAGCCTGACTGCCATTAGGTACCGAGATGAGATCCTCAGACCCCTTGTGAGACCATATGCTGGTGCGGTTGGCCCTGGGTTCCTCCTAATGCAAGACAATGCTAGACCTCATGTGGCTGGAGTTTGTCTGCAGTTCCTGCAAGACGAAGGCCTTGATGCTATGGACTGGCCCGCCCGTTCCCCAGACCTGAATCCGATTGAGCACATCTGGGACATCATGTCTCGTTCCATCCACCAACGCCACGGCGCACCACAGACTGTCCAGGAGTTGGTGGATGCTTTAGTCCAGGTCTGGGAGGAGATTCCCTCAGGAGACCAATCCGCCACCTCATCAGGAGCATGCCCAGGCGTTGTAGGGAGGTCATACGGGCACGTGGAGGCCACACACACTACTGAGCCTCATTTTGACTTGTTTTAAGGACATTACATCAAAGTTGGATCAGCCTGTTTTTCCACTTTAATTTGGAGTGTGACTCCAAATCCAGACCTCCATGGGTTATTGAGTTTGACTTCCATTGATGTTTTTTGTGTGATTTTGTTGTCAGCACATTCAACTATGTAAAGAACAAAGTATTTAATACAAATATTTCATTCATTCAGATCTAGGATGTGTTATTTTAGTGTTCCCTTTTTTTTGAGCAGTGTATATATGTATGTATATATAATATATATATATATATATATAATATATATATATATATATATATATATATATATATATATATATATATATATATATATATGTGTGTGTATATATATGTGTGTATATATATCTATATAAGTTAAATCAACTTAAGTACAACTCACTAGTTTTGTAGTTGCATCAATAAAAAAACTTATGTTACTTATAATGCTATTTAATTTTAATCAACTATTGAATTTATGTAGTATTGAGTTAGATAGCAATATCTATTTAAGTGAACTTATTGTCTTAGTTGTCTTAGCGTACAATTTCAAGGCAGCTTGGACGATCAAATTTTTAAGTTGAAACAACAAGTTTGGGTTTACAGTCTATATTGATTCAGGCCTATGTCCATATAGAACCTGAATGATGTGAATAAAGGAAACAACACAGGAAACAGACGATGCTGTTCGGATCCACCGAGGAATCAACTTTATTATTCAATCAGGACCAAAAACTGAGACACAGATTAATGAGTTAACTGTTGATATTCAGTGATGGCCGTCATTACTCAGTAATTCACGGGTCTCGTTTCTAGGAGACCTTTGAGATCCTTGCTCATATGATGTGTGGCCTGAGATCACGGAGCAGGCTGAGCGAGACGCCTGTAGGGGGCGCCCCCGTCAGGCAGAAACCACGTGACCCAGAGACATCAGATCACAGCCTCAGCATCACTCTTATTGATCACCGAGAATTGACGACTTCTAAGAGATTTCAATCTGCAGTCAGTAAGTCAGTCCGTCAGTCCGTCATTCAATCAGCCACTCAGTCAGTCAGTCAGTCAGTCAGTCAGTCAGTCAGTCTTCCAGTCCGTCAGTCCGTCAGTCCGCCAGTCCGCCAGTCCGTCAGTCCGTCAGTCCGTCAGTCCGTCAGTCTGCCAGTCAGTCAGGTGGTGGTCACCATCAGTCTCAACCCAAACACACCGGGATCGCGCCCGCACATCCACAACGGCGCGCATGCACACGCGCACGCCATCCCACGGAGACACACAGAAACGCACACACACACACACACACACACACACACACACACACACACACACACACACACACACACACACACACACACACTCACTCACTCACTCACTCACTCACTCACTCACTCACTCACTCACTCACTCACTCACTCACTCACTCACTCACTCACTCACTCACTCACTCACACACACACACACACACACACACACACACACACACACACACACACACACACACTAAAATACACACAGCCCACGCGTGCGCGGATGAGATGTACTCGCGCGCTGAGCGCGTGCACCGTGCTCGCGGTTCCGGTCCTGCAGCAGAAGCGGCGCTGAGGACGCCGCGCGCCTCCGGTATTACAGCGCGTGAGATGGCGCCTCGCCGCGCGGAGAGACCGTCTACCGGGAGGAGTGATGAGGAAGAGAGCGTCTCGTGAAGGACCGGACCGTGTCGTCTCTTGAAGGACCGGACCGTGTCGTGGTGCTCTGCTCGGACCATCGCGCCATACGGGCTTCAATCTAGAACCTCCTGTTCGGTGTCCGCTTGGTGGTCGGATCCCCTCCTCCTCTCTCTGGACGCAGCGCTCCTCGCCCGTTCTGGCTCCTTATCGATGAGCAACGCGGACGGATCGATTAGCAGCACGGCGATCCGCTCTGAGAACTAGTCCCGCCGCCTCGTGGATCCAATCAAACGTCTTTGGTTTTTCTCTCCTCTTCGCGTCCTCTTCTACCCTTTTTACCGCCGAGGAGCCCTCGGTCTTTTTGGACCGCGAGGGGTTCAGGGAAAAGGAGCCGTCCGCAGTCTCGATCCCCTTCAGAAACTCTGCGGGTTTTCCCCCGCGGAATACCAAGTAGAGGAATGGTGGCTCCTCGTCGCCTCTCTCCTCACATGTGATCCTCGATCTGCAGCAGTGGCCTGTGAAGACAGAAGCCTTGCTCATGGACACCTGGCTGTATGGCCATTGCTGAACCGGGGGACCGGGCCCCGAGGGACAGCTTCTACCTTGATCTCAGTCTCCATCTCATTCATTCGACGGAAATGCGTGAGTATCTCTAACATATGACCGAACACAGCCTGCTGAGACTGATTGGTCGCATGACTCCTGATGGCTTCGGCCCGCGCGTCTGGCGGGCTTCGATCCAGACACGCACTGTTGCGATTTAATGTCACGCACCCACTGCTCATTAGAGTTGTCGCATGCTTTTCTAGTGCGGTGGTGTGTGTGTGTGTGTGTGTGTGTGTGTGTGTGTGTGTGTGTGTGTGTGTGTGTGTGTGTGTGTGTGTGTGTGTGTGTGTGTGTGTGTGTGTGTGTGTGTGTGTGTGTGTGTGTGTGATGGAAGATAAAAAGAGAGAAAGAGCCCCCCCCCCCCCACCCCCTCGCGTGAAAGAGAAAGACAGATGGAGATAAAGGTGGGGGGGGTTGGCTGGGTCGGTGGTGGAGGTGTTAGGGGTTTAGGTGGGGGTGGTGGTGGTGGAGGTGTTAGGGGTTTAGGTGGGGGTGGTGGTGGTGGAGGGGGGGGTTCAGGTGGTGGATGGTGGTGGTGTGCGTGGTGCTGGTGGAGGCGGTTGGGGCTGGTGATGTCCTGAGTTGGTGGAGGTAGGGTGGAGGTCCGTTTTGAGGACATGGTCTCTGAGAGCCAGACGTCATCAGCATTACTCATTCAGCTCAGGTATTCTCGGTGTTCAGTTTGTTGGGGAGCGAGGCTCTGTGTGGGTCATCATGTCCCTGTTCGGTCAACGTGCGATGACTTCCACATCTAGGAGGGTTTCATTCATATGGATGGGTGGTGTTACAGTAGGGAGTGGGGGTCTGAGGGGGTGGTTTAGTGGAGGAGGAGCTGTCAATCAGCGGGGCGCTGAACTCATCTCTGAACTTAACAGAGGTGGAGGTGGAGGAGGTGGTGGTGGTGGAGGTGGAAGTGGTGGTGGTGGTGGTGGTAGTGGTGGTGGAGGTGGTGGTGGTGGTAGTGGTGGTGGTGGAGGTGGTGGTGGAGGTGGTGGTGGTGGTGGTGGTGGTGGGTGGTGGTGGTGGTGGTGGTGGTGGTGGTGGTGGTGGTGGTGGTGGTGGTGGTGGGAGTAGTGGTATTAGTAATGGTGGTGGAGGTTGGTGGAGGTGGTGGTGTTGGTGGTGGAGGTGGAGGTGGTGGAGGTGGTGGTGGTGGAGGTGGTGGTGGTGGTGGTGGTGGTGGTGGTGGGTTGGTGGTGGTGGTGGAGGTGGTGGTGGTGAAGGTGGTGGTGGTGGTGGTGGTGGAGGTGGTGGGGTGGTGGAGGTGGTGGAGGTGAAGGTGGTGTTGGTGGTGGTGGTGGTGGTGGTGGTGGTGGTGGTGGTGGTGGTGGTGGTGGTGGTGGTGGTGGTGGTGGTGGTGATATTAGTAATGGTGGTGGAGGTGGTGGTGGTGGTGGTGTTGGTGGTGGTGGTGGTGGTGGTGGTGGTGGTGGTGGTGGTGGTGGTGGAGATGGTGGTGGTGGAGGTGATGGTGGTGGTGGTGGTGGTGGAGTGGTGGTGGTGGTGGAGGTGGTGGTGGTGGTGGTGGTGGTGGTGGTGGTGGTGGTGATGGTGGTGGTGGTGGTGGGGTGGTGGTGGTGGAGGTGGTGGTGGTGGTGGAGGTGAAGGTGGTGGTGGTGGTGGAGGTGGTGGTGGTGGTGGTGGTGGTGGTGGTGGTGGTGGTGGTGGTGGTGGAGGTGAAGGTGTTTTGTGGAGGAGGAGCTGTCCAGCAGTGGGGTGCTGAACTCATCTCTGAGCTTAACAGAGGTGGAGGTGGTGGAGGTGTTGTGGTCGTGAGGGTGGATGGGGGTGGTAGTGGTGGTGGAGGTGGTGGAGGTGGTGGAGGTGGTGGAGGTGGTGGTGGTCGTGAGGGTGGATGGGGGTGGTGGAGGTGGTGGAGGTGGTGGAGGTGGTGGAGGTGGTGGTGGTCGTGAGGGTGGATGGGGGTGGTAGTGGTGGTGGAGGTGGTGGAGGTGGTGGAGGTGGTGGGTGGTCGTGAGGGTGGATGGGGGTGGTAGTGGTGGTGGTGGAGGTGGTGGAGGTGGTGGAGGTGGTGGTGGTCGTGAGGGTGGATGGGGGTGGTAGTGGTGGTGGAGGTGGTGGAGGTGGTGGAGGTGGTGGTGGTCGTGAGGGTGAGGGTGGATGGGGGTGGGGGGGGTGGTAGTGAACTCACCCCTGATCTGAACACAACAGGTAGTGACCCTGTGGGAGCAGGGTGCACCAGGCCTTGGGCCAGGAGCACAGTGAGGTCTGACCAAGCAGAACCAGCATGTGGGCTGTCTCACCCTCAGTGGGGCTGTCTCACCCTCAGAGGGGCTGTCTCACCCTCAGTGGGGCTGTCTCACCCTCAGTGGGGCTGTCTCACCCTCAGAGGGGCTGTCTCACCCTCAGAGGGGCTGCTCACCCTCAGAGGGGCTGTCTCACCCTCAGTGGGGCTGTCTCACCCTCAGAGGGGCTGCTCACCCTCAGAGGGGCTGTCTCACCCTCAGTGGGGCTGTCTCACCCTCAGAGGGGCTGTCTCACCCTCAGAGGGGCTGTCTCACCCTCAGAGGGGCTGTCTCACCCTCAGAGGGGCTGTCTCACTCTCAGAGGGGCTGTCTCACCCTCAGAGGGGCTGTGCTCACCAAGGACGGTTCCTGAGGAGCTCCACAGTTCCGTGTGCGCTGGTGTCTCTGCACCAACTGTGCACTCATTTATTTTTGGACTGGCCTGTCGTAATTTGGAATGTCAGCAGCAACACTTCACCACAGGTGGCTGCTCTGTGGTCCTCTGGTTCTCCGGTTCTCCGGTGCTCTGGTTCTCTGGTTCTCTGTGATCGTCTGGTTCTCTGGTTCTCTGGTTCTCTGGTGCTCTGGTGCTCTGGTTCTCTGGTTCTCTGTGATCGTCTGGTTCTCTGGTTCTCTGGTTCCTCAGACCTGCTTTACAACTGCCCCTCCTGCTCTCCTCTTTAAAGCGTCATGTTGAGAGGCGGTGGTCTTCAGCTCGCTACCAGGTGTAAGGTCGGGATACCTTGAGGTTCTGATGATGAACTTCTTCAGAATATATCTCTACCGATGGAGCGACACCATCTGGGACTCCTTAAGGATGCAACAACGGCGGTTCAGTTTGTCAGGTGCGGTCTGAACACTGCTGTCAGCCGGCTCTGACCCTTGCTGACTGTGGGGCGCACCGTCCAGGAATCAAGAGGTCTCTCCGTCTCCAGCGCTCTCCGACGCCATTGGACACGCTCTGTCCTGGTCTTAATTCATGCGCATGTGATGCTATGGGGCACATCAAGGTGGCAGTGACTTCTGAACACACATTGGGATTGTGGCCCGTCTGATTGGCCAGACAGAGAGCGCCGGTCTTCAGGCATCAGTACAATATGAACTAGATACTCCGTCCTTCTCCAATACCCTCGGTCCTGGCTAACCCAACAGGTGGGGGCTCACCCAACGGGTGATGGCTCACCCAACAGGTGAGCCATCACCTGTTGGGTGTAGACACTAAGCTATCGCTGCAGCCGTGCTTTGAGCAGTGAAGCTCAGACTGCTCACATGATGGCTAATCTTTCATCACAAGGCTGTAATCAATACATGTTCATGGGTTATCTGTACGCATATGGAAGGTTTGACTCACCATTGGTCTTTTACCAATAACAATTAACTTAACAGACATTATGGACAACCTTGATACTGTATCACAGTGCATCAAATACACAGCCATCGCTCCTGCCCCCAGGGGGCCTTGACGTTCTGAGCTTCACAAATCCTGATGTGACAGCGAGATGGAGGAGATACGGATTAATTAGAAGAACACATTGGTTCACAGTCTCAGGTGGCGCATTGTGGGCCCGTCATAGCCTCCTGCGGGCTGCGGCTGTGTGGTGTGTGAGTGGTGTGTGGTGTGTGAGTGCGTGCTGGTGACACCAGCCTCAGTGTTCAGACGGAGAGCAGCTGGGATCAGTGCTCTAAGTTCTAGAGTTTGTAGAGCATCCTGCAGTCACTGGGAGGAGGAAAGGAGGACAGAAAGAACAAAGCAGAACACAGTGAAGAGATGGACCTCAAAAGGACAGACAAGGAAATGTCAGTGAATAAACGGACTGACACTTTGTAGACGTGACATATTGAGGGGCTAGCACAATGTAGTTAGAGTCCCTGGACGCAAAGAGCAGGCAGCACATCATTTAAAACACCAGATGCTCTGAATAAATGAAGAGAACTGCTGTGGTGTGACATTACCTAATTCTAAAATAAATTCACCTTATATAAATATTGGAAAGTGCTGTTTTGAAAGTGTTGGGGGTAAAGCTGCTGATTCATTTTCAAAGTCTTCCAATCCACTCTGTTGCATATATGCTGATATTGGTAATGGATGGAACCATCTCTGGGGCCGAGGGAGGGTTGGTGTGTTGCTCCATCACTTTATATTATTCATATTGTCATCTTGGCCTTTGCACAACACTGTGTGTACGATGGAATCCGGTGGTCTTTACAGTGCAGTGTGTTCTCCTCAGGCTGAACACCGGGACTACAGACAGACTGTTACTGTAATCTCTGTCTGTCTGTTACTGTCTGTCTGTCACTGTCTGTCTGTTACTATCAGTCTGTCACTGTCTGTCTGTTACTATCAGTCTGTCACTATCTGTCTGTCACTGTCTGTCTGTTACTATCTGTCTGTCTCTGTCTGTCTGTTACTATCTGTCTGTCTCTGTCTGTCTGTTACTATCTGTCTGTCACTGTCTGTCTGTTACTATCAGTCTGTCACTATCTGTCTGTCACTGTCTGTCTGTTACTATCTGTCTGTCACTGTCTGTCTGTCACTGTCTGTCTGTTACTATCTGTCTGTCACTGTCTGTCTGTTACTATCTGTCTGTCACTGTCTGTCTGTTACTGTCTGTCTGTCACTGTCTGTCTGTTACTATCTGTGTTAATATCTGTCTGTTACCATCTGTCTTACTGTCTATAGCAAACGTTGTTTGCAAATTAAAACACACATACTTGGGTGTGAGATTTTGTACCTGTATTGGACTATGTTGCTGCCATTTGCGGTACATGCATATATTGTGTATGGTGTATATATGTGTGTGTCTGCACTACTGACGCTAAGTACAAGTGGATTCTAGCTCTGGGTTAGACTGTGGCTCCTTGCAGCGGACTCCATTTTGATAGATGGCCCCCATATCTCGCTGGTACCTCCTCCAGAAAACACATGTTTGTGTCTAGTCAGAAGACAGTCTGATCGCAATGAGCTGGACCGCTGGGGCATGACAGAGTCCAATACACGGCAAGCAGAAGAGGAGAGAGAGAGGGGAGGAGAGGAGAGGGAGAGAGACTCAGAGAGAGAGGGCCAGAGAGAGAGAGAGAGAGAGAGAGAGAGAGA
>OLKM01000338.1:96220-106851 GCA_900291075.1 Melanogrammus aeglefinus
GGGAAGAGGGGGAGAGAGAGAGAGGGGGAAGAGAGAGAGAGAGAGAGAGAGAGAGAGAGAGAGAGAGAGAGAGAGAGAGAGAGAGGGGCAGAGAGAGAGGGGGGGAGAGGGGGAGAGAGAGAGAGGGGCAGAGAGAGAGAGAGAGAGAGAGAGAGAGAGAGAGAGAGAGAGAGAGAGCAAGAGGGGCAGAAAGAGAGGGGGGAGAGGGGGAGAGGGAGAGAGGGAGTGGGGATGAGGCAGGGGGAGACGGAGAGAAACAGAGAAAGAGAAGGAGAGGGAGTGGGAGAAAGAAAGAGATAGAGAGAGGGGGTGTGAGAGAGATGGAGGAAGAGAGGGGGCAAGAGTGAGTAAGAGAGGTAGTTGGAGAGACTGAGCGAGAGGGGGAGGGTGTGAGACATGGAGAGGGAGAGAGACAAAGAGAGTGAGGGAGAGAGAGAAACTCGGTATTCACGGTCGCAGCTAAAGTTACGCATTTATGCCCCAGAAAAGGGATTATCCAAGCAACCCTGCTCCAAGTCATTCATCACTTCTCATATTTAAATCGATGGATATTAAAAGCCCTAGGGGAGTTAATGGCTATCTACAGTCTTGTGTCAATGCCATTTTGATGCATATATCCAACATAATCCAATAAAACAATTGGAATTGAAACTTTAACAGAATAGTTCATAGGTCAAATACTCCAAAATATCTGAATCAGAAATAATGATTATCCCCCAATGGAAATAGGGCGGAGAAAACAAAAACGGTTAATGTAAATAATTAATTATTAAAAATACAGTTTTCCCCTCAAACTCTTTTTCCTCAAACAACCAACGACACACAGCAGCCCGACCCTAGAACCTGTTGCTCCTGATAATGAAGACCACAGACTGTCCACTGGTTTAATACAGTGCTGTCCACTGGTTTAATACAGTGCTGTCCACTGGTTTAATACAGTGCTGTCCACTGGTTTAATACAGTGCTGTCCACTGGTTTAATACAGTGCTGTCCACTGGTTTAATACAGTGCTGTCCACTGGTTTAATACACTGCTGTCCACTGGTTTAATACAGTGCTGTCCACTGGTTTAATACAGTGCTGTCCACTGGTTTAATACAGTGCTGTCCACTGGTTTAATACAGTGCTGTCCACTGGTTTAATACAGTGCTGTCCACTGGTTTAATACAGTGCTGTCCACTGGTTTTAATACAGTGGCTGTCCCAGACTGGTTTTAATACACTGCGTCTACACTGGTTTAATTACAGTGCTGTCCACTGGTTTAATACAGTGCCTGTCCACTGTTTAATTACAGTGCTGTCACTGGTGTAAATACAGTGCTGTCCACTGGTTTTAATACAGTGCTGTCCACGTGGTTTTAATACAGTGCTGTCCACTGGTTTAATACAGTGCTGTCCACTGGTTTAATACAGTGCTGTCCACTGGTTTAATACAGTGCTGTCCACTGGTTTAATACAGTGCTGTCCACTGGTTTAATACAGTGCTGTCCACTGGTTTGCTGTCCACTGGTTTAATACAGTGCTGTCCACTGGTTTAATACATGTATGTATCGGTGCTGAGAGCTGCCTGAGCTGCTTAGTTCAGTTTGTCCTAGTTCACCTACCGCACTGTTTACTACTGCATCTGTTGAGTTCACCTGCTGTTTACTACTGGATCTGTTGAGTTCACCTGCTGTTTACTACTGGATCTGTTGAGTTCACCTGCTGTTTACTACTGGATCTGTTGAGTTCACCTGCTGTTTACTACTGGATCTGTTGAGTTCACCTGCTGTTTACTACTGGATCTGTTGAGTTCACCTGCTGTTTACTACTGGATCTGTGGCTGCTTGTAATCTTGCAATCAGCAATCATCTGCAGCCCCAGACATTAATATGGAGAGCAGGCTGAGGAATCCGATACTCCTCTCTACCGTCACTGCAAACAGCCGATACAAACAAATTAGGGCCCAAGCCGTCGTCTGAACCTGATGCTGCCTTGTCATAGTGCTCGCTCTTTTACTTTCTGCGTGTATTTATTTATCCATCGCACTAATTCCTACGATCGCTTGTGTGGAGGCAACATGCTTTTGGGATTCAGATAAAAATCAATGGTTGCAGGAGCGCTTGGCAGCCATTCAATACTAGAGTTTGTATTGTCCTTGAATCATCGTTAAACGTGGTTTGATCATCTAAAATAATGAATTAAATGATCAAAATATCAGGGTTGAAACGTCAAAGAGAAGGCTTAACTCGTTTTTGATTGTTACTTACATGTCCTTATACTTTAATTTAACTTTAATTTGACAGTTTATGATTGTTTTTCAATTCATAAGCATTTTGGGATATTTATCGACGTCCTGTCAGTTCCCCCATATTTATCGTGACAATTAATGTTCCATATGGCCCAGCCCTGGGTAACAATTAGGAGAATGACGGACAGGATGTCAATCATTTTAGGTGCGGCTGAATCAGAACACCAAACTGAACTTCCATTCAAAAGATATGGAACCTAAAAAGATAAAGGCCAGCTCTCAGACTATATTGTGATCTGCTTATCGGTCTCGCTCTGGATCGGTACCACTGCTTCCCCTTCTTACTGATACAGGCCCTGGGAGAATTAGCCTAATAGCTTAAGTAATCATGGCCATGATGAGTCTCTATCTCTCTGTTGAATGCTCCACTATCTCTCTTTTCAACCACTCTATCACTCTGGCCTCCCATTTATCTAATTCCTGCCTTATCGTTACATATCTGCTGCCATGGTCCTTTCACTGTCTGGGCGTGCTGCGTCCCAACACACAGCTCTCCATGTGACTCGCTGATTAACGAGGAGCCCTGGCGCAGAGGAGCCATTTTGTTTTGCTACAAATATTCAGCTTTGGTATTTCTTCCTTTGAAAGGAAAAAAGGAAAGAAGAAAACATCCATTGTGGAGAGGGAAGAGTTGTTCTTAAGGCTAAAAGCAGTTGTAAACAGTGTCAACTCGAATAATGCTCCAGCAGGTTTGAGGCTGACAGGACTCTTTATGAGTTCCCAGCCACCACCGCCACACGTTTCCTTTGGTGGTGGGAGCACCGGCAGTGGTTTAAGGCCGTGATGATCCTTTTGAACATGTTTCGTCCTGTTGCCTGACACAGATATCTTATTGGTGGGACTCAATGGCTGGACGTCGGGCCTTTTGTCTACAGTTTAGAAGGTGTGAATAAAATAAATCAAATGCTTTAACGAAATATAAAAAAGGAATTTATTCCACGACTTCTCATGTCCAGTATTTGGGATACTAGCATCTCGGATAGTAGCTGGGGGTCTGTTGATGTAATGCAAACAAACATGGAGTCAAACACCAAAACCAAAGCCACCGCCACAAAAAAAGAATGCAAGAAATGTTGAAACTGAGTCTGATAATATTTACTATGAAATTGAAATAAGTTGCAAAATAGGTGCCAGTTAATGGCCATATTAAAGACATCATTGTTTCCGTTCAGTTTATAACCAATTTGAGTGCTTCTAAAATGGCCGCCAACAGCAGCCGCAGTGTTGACCACGATAGTCCTGTTGGCCAAGACCCTGATCTTGGCTACGCCCTCTTTATCTCTTCATCATTCCTCTTTCATCCTTCATTCATTCTTCAATTGACTCCCAGGAGATGATTATCCATGCTAACCAATCAAACACTTCCCAATCAACTGATGAGATGCACAGTACACTGTTTCAGACAATCCCAGATGGATATCACGGCGAGTACACCACTCTAATCCCGTCTAATCCTGCCAGGACAGCCACTGGATGACTGGTTCTGTCTGAATTTTTGTGTGTTGTGTTGGACTGTATTCAACACATTGTGAAAAGGAATCATGGAAACTAGATCTAGGAAAATGACACAATGACCGCCATCACCAGCACACATTGTCCCGTTGAAAACAACTGAAGGCAGAGCAATCTTAAATAATTAGGCCCACTCATAATTAACTCGGCCCAGAATTGATTAAAATACTGCAGCAGTCGCTGATTTCAAATCTGTATTACAAGTAGACTCAGCATGAGGTGCATCCATTGATGAATAGCATCTGAGGAATAATAGCTTCTGACTAATATTAAAGTCTACAGAGGGTGAATGCTGCAGGCCTCTGGTGTCAGGGGCAACGGTGATCATGTTGGGTTCACCGTGATGCCTGCCAGCATGGCTGCACTGGAAGACAACGTTAGTCCTCATTCCTTCACTTCATCTCCAGCTATCTTCTGATTGTGTCTCCAGTTCAGTTGTTCAGTGGTCTCTGTCTCCTGGTCTCTCTCTCTTCCTGGTCTCTGTCTCATGGTCTCTCTCTCCTGGTCTCTGTCTCCTGGTCTCTGTCTCCTGGTCTCTCTCTCTTCCTGGTCTCTGTCTCATGGTCTCTTTCTCCTGGTCTCTGTCTCCTGGTCTCTGTCTCCTGGTCTCTCTCTCCTGGTCTCTGTCTCATGGTCTCTCTCTCCTGGTCTCTGTCTCCTGGTCTCTGTCTCTCCTGGTCTCTGTCTCCTGGTCTCTCTCTCCTGGTCTCTGTCTCCTGGTCTCTCTCTCCTGGTATCTCTCTCCTGGTCTCTGTCTCTCCTGGTCTCTGTCTCCTGGTCTCTCTCTCCTGGTCTCTCTCTCCTGGTCTCTGTCTCCTGGTCTCTCTCTTGGTCCCTCTCTCCTGGTCTCTGTCTCTTCCTGGTCTCTGTCTCCTGGTCTCTGTCTCCTTGTCTCTCCTTCCTGGTCCCTGTCTCCTGGTCTCTGTCTCCTGGTCTCTGTCTCTTCCTGGTCTCTGTCTCTTCCTGGTCTCTGTCTCCTGGTCTCTCTCTCCTGGTCTCTCTCCTGGTCTCTGTCTCTTCCTGGTCTCTGTCTCCTGGTCTCTCTCTCCTGGTCTCTCTCCTGGTCTCTGTCTCTTCCTGGTCTCTGTCTCCTGGTCTCTGTCTCCTGGTCTCTGTCTCCTGGTCTCCCTCTCCTGGTCTCTGTCCCTTTCCTGGTCTCTGTCTCTTCCTGGTCTCTGTCTCCTGGTCTCTCTCTCCTGGTCTCTCTCCTCCTGGTTCTCTCTCTCTTCTCCTGGTCCTCTGTCTCCTCCTGGTCTGCTCTTCTGTCTCCTTGGTCTCTCTCTCCTGGTCTCTGTCTCCTCCTGGTCTCCTGTCTCCTGTCGTCTCGGTCTCCATGGTCTCTCTCTCGCTGGTCTCTCTCCTGGTCTCTGTCTCCTGGTCTCTCTCTCCTGGTCTCTCTCTGTCTTCTCACCTGGTCTCTCTCCTCATGTCCTCGCCTCTCTGTCGCTCCTGAACTCCTTTCTCCTGGTCTCTGTCTCCTGGTGTCTCTCTCCTGGTGTCTCTCTCCTGGTCTCTCTCTCCTGGTATCTCTCTCCTGGTCTCTGTCTCTTGGTCTCTGTCTCCTGGTCTCTGTCTCCTGGTCTCTCTCTCTTGGTCTCTGTCTCCTGGTCTCTGTCTCCTGGTCTCTCTCTCCTGGTCTCTCTCTCCTGGTCTCTGTCTCCTCCTGGTCTCTGTCTCCTGGTCTCTGTCTCCTGGTCTCTCTCTCCTGGTCTCTGTCTCCTCCTGGTCTCTGTCTCCTGGTCTCTGGCTCCTGGTCTCTCTCTCCTGGTCTCTGTCTCCTGGTCTCTCTCTCCTGGTCTCTGTCTCCTGGTCTCTGTCTCCTCCTGGTCTCTCTCTCTCCTGGTCTCTGTCTGCTCCTGGTCTCTGTCTCCTGGTCTCTCTCTCCTGGTCTCTGTCTCCTGGTCTCTGTCTCCTCCTGGTCTCTGTCTCCTCCTGGTCTCTGTCTCCTGGTCTCTGTCTGCTCTTGGTCTCTGTCTCCTGGTCTCTCTCTCCTGGACTCTGTCTCCTGGTCTCTCTCTCCTGGTCTCTCTCTCCTGGTCTTTGTCTCTTGGTCTCTCGCTCCTGGTGTCTCTCTCCTGGTCTCTCTCTCCTGGTCTCTGTCTCCTGGTCCCTGTCTCCTGGTCTCTGTCTCCTGGTCTGTCTCTCCTGGTCTCTGGCTCCTGGTTGGTGCTGGGGGTGGTGTTGTCAGAGGGGGTGTTGGTGTCAGAGGGGGTGGTGGTGTCAGAGGGGGTGGTGTTGTCAGAGGGGGTGGTGGTGTCAGAGGGGGTGGTGGTGCCATCGGGGGTGATGGTGTCAGAGGGGGTGGTGGTGGTGACAGCGCTACGGGGAGTGGAGCAGCCGGGGCTGGGGGTGGCGGCGGTTGCCAACGTCAGCCCGCTCAGGGCAGAGCAGCATGACCAGAGCCTCCAGCCTCGGGAGGAATCCCTGGTCTCACATCTCACGTTCTGCTGCTCTAAAGACACTGTGGCCTCCAGCCCTCTGAAGGCACTGCGGCCTCCAGCCTCTGAAGGCACTGCGGCCTCCAGCCTCTGAAGGCACTGCGGCCTCCAGCCTCTGAAGGCACTGCGGCCTCCAGCCTCTGAAGGCACTGCGGCCTCCAGCCTCTGAAGGCACTGCGGCCTCCAGCCCTCTGAAGGCACTGCGGCCTCCAGCCCTCTGAAGGCACTGCGGCCTCCAGCCTCTGAAGGCACTGCGGCCTCCAGCCTCTGAAGGCACTGCGGCCTCCTTCTCTAAGAGTAGAAACGAGCGGACCAATCAGCAGGAGGGGAGGAGGGTCTGCTCCAAGCAGCCACTCGGCCGCAGAACAGAAGAAACGGTAGAGGAAAGGTTACAAGGCCACGTCCTTCGAGGCCACAGCTATAGTCACAACTATAATGACATTCAGTCAAACGAGGACACTGGCGGCCTCCTCCAGGCTCTCTGAAGGACACTGCGGCCGTCCAGCCCTCTCTCAAAGGCACTGCGCGCCTCCAGCCCTCTGAAGGCGCACACTGCGGCCTCCAGCACTCTGAAAGCAAACTGCGGCCTCCAGCCCTCTGAGGACACTGCGGCCTCCAGCCTCTGAAGGCACTGCGGTCCTCTCCAGCCTCTCTGAAGGCACTGCGGCCTCCAGCCCTCTGAAGGCACTGCGGCCTCCAGCCTCTGAAGGCACTGCGGCCTCCAGCCCTCTGAGGACACTGCGGCCTCCAGCCTCTGAAGGCACTGCGGCCTCCAGCCCTCTGAAGGCACTGCGGCCTCCAGCCCTCTGAAGGCACTGCGGCCTCCAGCCTCTGAAGGCACTGCGGCCTCCAGCCCTCTGAGGACACTGCGGCCTCCAGCCTCTGAAGGCACTGCGGCCTCCAGCCCTCTGAGGACACTGCGGCCTCCAGCCTCTGAAGACACTGCAGCCTCCAGCCTCTGAAGGCACTGCGGCCTCCAGCCTCTGAAGGCACTGCGGCCTCCAGCCCTCTGGAGGCACTGCGGCCTCCAGCCTCTGAAGGCACTGCGGTCTCCAGCTGGCCTCCAGCCTCTGAAGGCACTGCGGCCTCCAGCCAGCCTCCAGCCCTCTGAAGGCACTGCGGCCTCCAGCCAGCCTCCAGCCCTCTGAAGGCACTGCGGCCTCCAGCCTCTGAAGGCACTGCGGCCTCCAGCCTCTGAAGGCACTGCGGCCTCCAGCCCTCTGAAGACACTGCGGCCTCCAGCCTCTGAAGGCACTGCGGCCCCCAGCCTCTGAAGGCACTGCGGCCCCCAGCCTCTGAAGGCACTGCGGCCTCCAGCCTCTGAAGGCACTGCGGCCTCCAGCCCTCTGAGGACACTGCGGCCTCTAGCCTCTGAAGGCACTGCGGCCTCCAGCCCTCTGAGGACCACTGCGCCCGCAGACCAGCCTCTGAAGGCACTGCGGCCCGCCCGCCTCGTGAAGGCACCTGCGGCCTCCAGCCCTCTGAAGGCAACTCCGCGCGCCTCCAGCGCCTCTGAGGCTCACTGCGGCCTCCAGTCCCTCTGAATGGCACTGTGGGCCGGTCCTTCTCTCTAAGAGTAGAAACGAGCGAACGAGCGGACCAATCAGCAGGAGGGGAGGAGGGTCTGCTCCAAGCAGCCACTCGGCCGCAGAACAGAAGAAACGGTAGAGGAAAGGTTACAAGGCCACGTCCTTCGAGGCCACAGCTATAGTCACAACTATATATGATATTCAGTCAAACGTAAACATGAGATCTGGATCTCTCACAGGGATCAGAGATGGCTTATGGTACCTGTGGCCTGTGTTGAATGAATTCTATTTCATACATTAACAAACAGTGTTTGCACCCTTTTGAAAAATGCAGAATGCATTTTACTGTTTGTTTGTGTTGGAAAGTTCAGCTAAAGCTGATATTGAGGACGTGTTTGTCAGATAAACAATATGGGAGGGAGAGGAGGGGAGAGAGAGATAGAGAAGGAGCGAGAGAGATGGAAAGGGAGAGAGAGAGAGAGAAGGGAGAGGGAGAGAGATGGAGAATCAGCAGCTAATAAAACACTGGTGTGGAACGAGATCTTGTTAAAGACCAACTATCAATCAGACACCAGGGTTAAACGTGACCTTATAATCATATCTCTGATAAATACTCATAGTCTAGGGCATTGGTCCACTACCAGTACCCTGGTCAAGTCCCAGTACCCTGGTCCAATGTGTCCTGGTTCTATCTGTCCTGTGTCTATGTGTCCTGCGTCTATGTGTCCCGGTTCTATGTGCCCCGGGTCTATGTGTCCAGGGTCTATGTGTCCCGGTTCTATTGGTTCTCGTGGAGTGCCGGGCCTTAGTCCTGGTCCTCTGTGGTGGTCCCCCTCCTGCCCTCCTGTCCTGTCCTGTCCCCAGATGGGGGCCTGTGGTCCTCTGGTCTGTCCTCCTGTCCTGTCCTCCTGTCCTGTCCCCAGACGGGGGCCTGTGGTCCTCTGGTCTGTCCTCCTGTCCTGTCCTCCTGTCCTGTCCCCAGACGGGGGCCTGTGGTCCTCTGGTCTGTCCTCCTGTCCTGTCCTCCTGTCCTCCTGTCCCCAGACGGGGGCCTGTGGTCCTGGTCTGTATCCTCTCAGCTGTCCTCGGCCTGTCCTCCTGTCCTGTCCTCCTGTCCTGTCCCCAGACGGGGGCCTGTGGTCCTCTGGTCTGTCCTCCTGTCCTGTCCTGCTGTCCTGTCCTGCTGTCCTGTCCTCCTGTCCTGTCCCCAGACGGGGGCCTGTGGTCCTGGTCTGTATCCTCTCAGCAGCCTCGGCCGTGCTGCGGTCCCAGCGATGAGGAGGGAGAGTGAGTGGACTACTGATGAAGACGGGAGGCCTGTGCTCTGGTCCATCTCATATTCATGAGCCAAATGGTCACATTGTAATATTCATGAACAAATTAGACGTTCAGAAACATCAGAGGGAGCAGATCGAATGCGGACTGCAGAGGATCCATTGGCAGCACTGCTTTCCATTTCACAGGCTGATTTATTTATTGTTGTCTCCCCTCGTTGGGACTGGAGCTCAGAGGACTCAGAGCTCCAGTCTCCCCTCGTTGGGACTGGAGCTCAGAGGACTCAGAGCTCCAGTCTCCCCTCGTTGGGACTGGAGCTCAGAGGACTCAGAGCTCCAGTCTCCCCTCGTTGGGACTGGAGCTCAGAGGACTCAGAGCTCCAGTCTCCCCTCGTTGGGACTGGAGCTCAGAGGACTCAGAGCTCCAGTCTCCCCTCGTTGGGACTGGAGCTCAGAGGACTCAGAGCTCCAGTCTCCCCTCGTTGGGACTGGAGCTCAGAGGACTCAGAGCTCCAGTCTCCCCTCGTTGGGACTGGAGCTCAGAGGACTCAGAGCTCCAGTCTCCCCTCGTTGGGACTGGAGCTCAGAGGACTCAGAAGCAGGGCTTGATGTCCTCCTCCAGCCATGAAGGGCCTCCTGCCTCGAGACGCTCAACACCTTCTGGAAGTGGAGACTCAAAACATACAACCCTAGACAATAGAAATTAGATCAGGACTCCATGTTGGATCATGACATTTAATTAAAGCACAGATTGTGGAATTGTGGGAACACTCCGGTCCAATCGCCTTGCAGTAGCTTCAGTGTTAGCTCCAGCATGGGGAGAGGGGGTTAGCATGGCGGCGGGCTAACTGGAGGATAAGAAACAAGGGCACATAGAGAGAGAGAGAGAGAGAGAGAGAGAGAGAGAGAGCGAGAGAGAGAGAGAGAGAGAGAGAGAGAGAGAGAGAGAGAGAGAGATGGGAGGGAGAGAGAGAGAGAGAGGATGGAGGAGAGGGAGAGAAAGAGAGACAGAGGGAGAGGAGAGAGAGAGAGAGAGAGGGAGGAGAGAGGAGAGAGAGAGAGAGAGAGAGAGAGAGAGAGAGAGAGAGAGAGAGAGAGAGAGAGAGAGAGAGAGAGAGAGAGAGAGAGAGAGAGAGAGAGAGAGAGAGAGAGAGAGAGAGAGAGGAAGACATAGAGAGAGAGAGAGGAGGAGGAGACGAGAGAGAGAGAGAGAGAGAGAGAGAGAGAGAGAGAGAGAGAGAGAGAGAGAGGAAAGAGAGAGAGGTGTGAGGGAGAGAGAGAGAGTAGAGAGGGATAGAGGAGAGGGAGAGAAAGAGAGACAGGGGAGCGAGAAGGGGGAGAGGAGAGAGAGAGAGAGAGAGAATCAAGAGGAGGGGCGAGAGGAGGGACAGGGGAGAAGGGAGGAGCGAGATGGGGGGACGAGAAGAGAGAGAGAGAGGAGAGAGAGAGAGGAGAGAGAGAGAGAGAGAAGAGAGAGAGAGAGAGAAGAGAGAGGGGAGGGAGAGAGGAGAGGGAGGGAGAGAGAAGGAGAGAGAGGTGGAAAGAGAGAGGAGGGGAGGGAGAGGGCGAGAAAGGGAGAGCGAGGGATTA
>OLKM01000338.1:111988-130033 GCA_900291075.1 Melanogrammus aeglefinus
GCGAGACGACGAGAGAACGAAGACTGATCGAGACGATAGAGAGGATGAGAGGAGAGAGATGAGATGGGGCGCAAAGGAAAGGAGAGAGAGGAGAGGAAAAGATTTTGGAGGATGAGGGAGAGAAAGAAGACAGAGGGAAGGAGGGAGAGAGGAGGAGGGGGAGAGGAGATGAGAGAGAGAGAGGAAGAGAAGAGAGAGGAGGAAGAGAGAGAGATCGAAATGAAGAACGAGAGGAGAGAGAGAGGATGAGGAGAGGAGAGAAAGCAGAGAGAGAAGGGGAGGAAGATGAGAGAGAGAGAGAGAGGAGAGAAGAGAGAGACGAAAGAGGAGAGAAGAGAGAGAGAGACGAGAGAGAGAGAGAGATTGAGAGACGAGACGAGAGAGGGAAAGAGAGACGAGGGAGGGAGAGAGAAGAGAGGGATAGGGAGAGGGAGAGAAGAGAGACAGGAGCGATGAGGGGAGAGAGGAGAGAAGCAGAGATGTGAGGGCGGGGAGGGAGCGAGAGGGAGGGCGAGCGAGATGGGGAGAGAGAAGAGAGGGAGCGAGAGGGAGGGAGCGAGATGGGGAGAGAGAGAGAGAGAGGAGAGAGAGAGAGAGAGAGAGAGAGAGAGAGAGAGAGAGAGAGAGAGAGAGAGGAGAGAGAGAGAGGGGAGAGGAGAGAGAGAGAGGGATAGAGGAGAGGGAGAGAAAGAGAGAGAGAGGGAGAGAGAGAGGGAGAGAGAGAGAGGGAGGGAGGGAGGGAGGGAGCGAGAGGGAGGGAGCGAGATGGGGAGAGAGAGAGGGGGGTAGAGGCTTTGTTCTCGTCAGCAGTAGAGCAGCATCAGTGCATCCCTTCAGGCTGAGCCATCCTGGAGGCCCTGCAGCCGAGGCCTGAGGTGGAGGCTGTGTCTCTGACCCAGAATCAGGGGAGACGCTGGCACCCCTCCACACCCCCAGACCCTCTAGGACTGTGTGTGTGTGTGTGTGTGTGTGTGTGTGTGTGTGTGTGTGTGTGTGTGTGTGTGTGTGTGTGTGTGTGTGTGTGTGTGTGTTTGTGTGTGTTTGTGGTGTGTTGTGGGTGAGGGGGAACACACCACACAACAACTCCCCCCCCATCTGAGAGGCACCCGTGTTGCTTGTGATACACGGCAGATCGAGACCTCACAACAAATTAGTGTTTACTGGTGGCTGGACTCGCGCTGATCTCAGGGCGCGCCTCCACGCCTGACAATAAATTAGTATTTAGCATATTTCCGGAATTACAGTGGGCCGTCTTCATTATGGTAATGGCGTGGCACTCTAACATATTTCGCCATTAAGTAATCAACACATTTTACGGACAGACAAGGCTTTGCTCGCTCCATAAAAGTAATCAGGGCTCAGAGAACATTGCATTATTTCAATATTGTAATTACTTTCCATATGGCTCTGTGTGTTGACCGACGCCGGGAGCTAAACCCTGACGTCACCTTTGAGCTCTCCCTCTAGGAGGGATTAACTCCACCCGGGACCCTGGTCCCAGAGCCCTACCTGATCAAACCCACCAGAGACCAGCGCCCTGTTGAACCCAGAGCCCTACCTGATCAAACCCACCAGAGACCAGCGCCCTGTTGAACCCAGAGCCCTACCTGATCAAACCCACCAGAGACCAGCGCCCTGTTGAACCCAGAGCCCTACCTGATCAAACCCACCAGAGACCAGCGCCCTGTTGAACCCAGAGCCCTACCTGATCAAACCCACCAGAGACCAGCGCCCTGTTGAACCCAGAGCCCTACCTGATCAAACCCACCAGAGACCAGCGCCCTGTTGAACCCAGAGCCCTACCTGATCAAACCCACCAGAGACCAGCGCCCTGTTGAACCCAGAGCCCTACCTGATCAAACCCACCACAGCCCCTGCAGCCCTGGTCGGATCACATGTGACCGAACAGAGGAACCGCTTGTCAGGAGAACAAGTGATCTGCAGAGGAGCAGAGAGGGGCCTCAGCCTGAAGCAGAGCTAGGGAGGCAGAGTTAGCATTAGCCGGTCTGAAGCAGCGTTAGCGTTAGCCAGTCTGAAGCAGCATCAGGGTTAGATGGTCTGAGCGGCGTTAGTATTAGCGTTAGCCGCTCTGAGCAGCATGAGCATTAGCCGGTCTGAGCAGCGTTAGCATTAGCCGGTCTAAAGCAGAGTTAGCATTAGCATTAGCTGCTCTGAGCAGCGTTAGCGTTAGCTGCTCTGAAGCAGCATTAGCGTTAGCCGGTCGGTCAGCAGCGTTAGCATTAGCGTTAGACGGTCTGAAGCAACGTTAGCGTTAGCCAGTCTGAAGCAGCATCAGGGTTAGATGGTCTGAGCGGCGTTAGTATTAGCGTTAGCCACTCTGAGCAGCATGAGCATTAGCCGGTCTGAGCAGAGTTAGCATTGGCCGCTCTGAGCAATGTTAGCGTTAGCAATTAGCCGCTCTGATCAGCTTTAGCATTAGCCGGTCGTTGAGCAGCGCTGGCAGTAGCCGCTTTGAGCAGATTTAGCATTAGCGTTCGCGTTAGCATTAGCATGAGCATTAGCTGGTCTGAAGCAGCGTTAGCATAAGCATTAGCCGCTCTGAGCAGCGTTAGCTTTGGTGATAGCGTTAGCCGGCCTGAAGCAACGTTAGCAGTAACGTTAGCTGCTCTGAGCAGCGTTAGTCGGTCGGTGAGCAGCAGATAAAGAGGAGCACTCCAGAGGAGCAGCCCGCGGTGGCGGAGTGCTCCTCTGTAGACACGCCCACCGATACGGATCATTGAATTATTGGGCTCCCCGCTCCCCTCGGAGCTCAAGGTTAATTGTCTGAGATGCACCCGAGCTCGAGGGAGTGGAGAGGAGTCGCACGCCACAATACTGCGCCTCCTTCCCCTCGGTGTAAAGATTGTGCATTCAAGCAGCGGTTCTCATCAGGCTGTAGCTCTCCGACAGGGTCCCCCCGGCCAGACGTATGAGGCCCCTGTTTGGTATGAGGTCAGCACCGTCTCCTCCTGCTGCGCCGCAAACTGCTGAACCTGAAGGTGTTCCTGATGGTGTACTCCGCCGGATCCTGGTGGGTCCCCCCCATCCCAGTGGATCCCAGTGTGGCTCCTGGTGGGAGATTAACCGGACGTTTTGCGCGGCAGAGACGCTGATGCCGGCCGCTCAGACATCGGCCTGTAAGCACATGTCAGCCGTTTAGAGGATTGCTTGTGTAATGCAATCTGTATTCATGCTTACAGAGGGGGGAGTGGGGAACGAGGAGGGAGTGGGGCTGAGGGGAAGGAGGTGGGTGAGGGAGTTGGAGGGTGGGCGGCAGAGGGGGAGAGAGGTGGAGGGAGAGGAGGAGAGAAGTGAAGGAGAGAGGTGAGGGGGAGTGTGGTGAGGGGGGTGGGAGAGAGGGTGAGGGGGAGAGAGGGGAGGGAGGAGGTCGGGTGAGGGGAGAGGTGGAGAGGGTGGGTGGGGAAGAGGGGGCAGAGGGGTGAGGGGGGGGTGGGCAGAGGGGGGTGAGCGTGAGTGGGAGAGAGGGGTGAGGGGAGGAGAGGAGGGGGTGAGGGTGGTGTGGATGTGGGGAGGAGGGGCAGAAGGGTGAGGGAGGGTGGGCAGAGGGGGTGAGGGGGGTGGGGTGAGAGGAGGAGAGGGGGGATGAGGGGGCAAGAAGGTAAGGGGAAGAGGAGGAGGTGGTGCAGGGTGGCTGGGGAGAGGGGCAGAGGGGTGAGGGGGGCGTGGGGAGAGGGGCGAGAGGGGGGGTGGGGAGAGGGGGAGACCATGGCCATGTCTTCCATGTGTCGCTCGTGGCTCCACCGCGGTCTGTCATGTCGTGGACACGCAGAATAGAACCATCAACCAGACATACACAAGCTGTCGCTGATAACTTCCTGGAAAAAAGAAATATAAGACTGCATATATTGTTGAAAAATGTATTTTCCTTCATTTATTTTGATATATATAAAATATACTCATATAACATATGAATGAAGACTCAAGATAAATGTTTGATTCAGAGCTCTGCAATATGACACATCATTCTCACCTATTTAATTGCACTTGATTAATGAATGCGACGCACAACGAGATAACCATCGCTCCCCAGACCATTAATGGACCCACCAGCTAATACATCAGGACTTACAGGGGGTGTTAGGGTGGAGGTGTCTGTGCTGAAGCATCGCTACACCTCCCATACACCACCCCTACACCACCCATACGCCACCCATACACCACCCCTACACCACCCCTACACCACCACTACACCCTCCCTACACCACCCATACACCACTCCTACACCACCCATACACCATCCCTACACCACCCCTACACCACCGCTACACCCTCCCTACACCACCGCTACACCATCCCTACACTCTCCCTACACCACCAATACACCATCCCTACACCCTCCCTACACCACCGCTACACCACCAATACACCATCCCTACACCCTCCCTACACCCTCCCTACACCACCTCTACACCCTCCCTACACCACCGCTACACCCTCCCTACACCACCGCTACACCATCCCTACACCACCTCTACACCATCCCTACACCACCGCTACACCATCCCTACACCACCGCTACACCATCCCTACACCCTCCCTATACCACCGCTACACCACCACTACACCCTCCCTACAACACCCTACACCATCCCTACACCACCGCTACACCACCCTACACCACCCATACACCATCCCTACACCACCCTACACCTTCCCTACACCACCCATACACCATCCTACAGAACGTTTTGGGTTAGAACCTTCTAGCCAACCAGGCCGACCTCACTGAGCTCTGTACCTTAACCATCCTGCTGGTTACATTAGTTCAGTCCTGTACCTTAACCATCCCGCTGGTTACATTAGTTCAGTCCTGTACCTTAACCATCCTGCTGGTTACATTAGTTCAGTCCTGTACCTTAACCATCCCGCTGGTTACATTAGTTCAGTCCTGTACCTTAACCATCCTGCTGGTTACATTAGTTCAGTCCTGTACCTTAACCATCCTGCTGGTTACATTAGTTCAGTCCTGTACCTTAACCATCCCGCTGGTTACATTAGTTCAGTCCTGTACCTTAACCATCCCGCTGGTTACATTAGTTCAGTCCTGTACCTTAACCGTACCGCTGGTTTAATGGATGGTTTGTCGACCGACCATACTATAGATTAATATCTACTTCAGCATGATGGCCTTATGTTCCTTAATACTTTAAGTGTTATAGAGAAACGCAAAACAATCCAAGTGCATTTTCAGTAGGGTTAGGATATGCTTTGAGGTGTTGAGCAGTCTGTTGTGCATACCTTAGAGACGTCATGTGGTGTCACCTTGTTTTGCCGCACACAGTGTGCGCTCCAGGAGGACTGTAAGTGTGTCACTAAGCATACTTATGAGCACACATCATATCAGTGGTTCTTTCCCAGTGGTACGCTGCTTAAGATGTTCTTCTTTAATACATCAGGAATACTTGGCTGGAATACGAGTTCAACCAATCCCCTGCCTCTAATACACACATATAATTACATATAACACATATATCATATAATAACAGTGTAATTCAGTTCAGTTTATGCATCAGGACACGGGGCATACTCTGAGACGTGTCAGTGGGATGTGTGTGTTGGGCTGGAGCTCAGAAAACGGTCTCTTCGTGTCCCTGTCGCCCAGCAGAGTAACGACTGCTCGAGGAAGAGAAGAGCTAACTGCATCATGCTAGCTTTGCACTTTCTTGCATTAAGTCCAACGTAGTGGCAGAAGCGGGTATCATATCATCAGATGTCTGAATTAATCCTCATCAGTTAGTAAGTTAGTTAGTTAGTTAGGTGGGTAGCTACTTACTTAGTTGCTCAGTTGCATGTTTATCTCATTCAATGGTCAAGCTGTCTCCGTTTCACTAGACATGGAGAATTAGCTCATTAATTATGAACGGAGTCCTCACGCTCAGGGCTCTGAGTGCTTCCCCCCCTTCCCCTTACACACACACACAGAAATGCTTCCTCATTTTATTTGTCCAACACTGATCCTGGTCCTCAGTCTTCCTCCTCCCCCACTGTTGAGATCTGATTATCCCCAGTGTGAGGATGTCTTTAGCGTTGAGCAGGAGGACAAAGTCCAGGTGAACTAGGTGGAGAGAGGGGGGCAGGCGCGAGCAAAAGGAGAAGGGGAATAGATATGAGGAGGTGTGAGGCATGTCAGGAGGTGAGAAGAAGAGTAGAAGACTGCGGCGTTGCCCGCGTGCCCTCGGTGCAGAACACATTTAATAAGCCACCGAGTGCAGATGAATGGGATTCTATTGTACTACCGTGGCTAAATATATACGGCGCAGTATACATCACTGGCTGCTGATGGCTGTGCGGGATCTAGGCGGCGGCGTCTCATCGTAGTGTGTTGCATAATTCCACTGATTTATAAAAGCCCTCTTCAGTTGCAATTTGGAGGTGGAAATACGTTATTGTGGAATGGCTTTTGTGTAATTCATTTGACCGCGGTATCGTTTCTCTTTATTAAAAGTCAGCTGGATAATTGTATGAGTGGGAGTTACTTCATAAGTTATCAACGTATTCTTATCATAAGGATTTATTCATTTTATGAATCGATGTAATCTATAGAGCTACAGAACAGCTAATCTAAATAGACGATGCGTCTCAGGAGAATGTGGTATTTTGGTGATGTCAAGGAAACACGATGAAGAAACAGATACGTGACCCGTGGTTGTCTTTTAAACGTCTGCCAGAAGTGTGAAGAAAGGGTCCAGCAGCTAGTGAGCGGTGGTGTTGAACCAGCAGCTAGTGAGCGGTGGTGTTGAACCAGCAGCTAGTGAGCGGTGGTGTTGAACCAGCAGCTAGTGAGCGGTGGTGTTGAACCAGCAGCTAGTGAGCGGTGGTGTTGAACCAGCAGCTAGTGAGCGGTGGTGTTGAACCAGCAGCTAGTGAGCGGTGGTGTTGAACCAGCAGCTAGTGAGCGGTGGTGTTGAACCAGCAGCTAGTGAGCGGTGGTGTTGAACCAGCAGCTAGTGAGCGGTGGTGCGTTGAGAGGCAGACGGATGGTGGAGCGGTGGTGCGTTGAGAGGCAGACGGGTGGTGGATGCTGTCTCACCTGGTGCCTGCAGTCCGGCAGCAGGCACCAGGTGAGAAGGGACTTCTGAAGGAACTTCACAAAAACACCCTTAATATTAGTAAGGAACTTGGCTGAGGATGTCTATATTCAATATATATATATATATATATATATATATATATATATATATATATATATAGAGAGAGAGAGAGTAGAGAGAGAGAGAGAAGATAAGAGAAGAGAGGGGAGAGAGAGAGGAGAGAGAGAGAGAGAGCCCCCCCCATATCCCTTTTCATTTCCCAGGTCTGTCACAGGGCATATAGCCAAAAATCAAGACACACCCCCCCCCCCGCCCCCGCCCCACAGATCAAAGCTCTGCCAGCGTGAGACTTTAAATGTGGTGCCGAAGCGTGTTTTTTACAAATGTGTTGACTGCCTTTTGAATAATTACCGTTTCCAGCTTTGATTTCTCCCGCTGACTTTAAGGAGATCTCCCAGGGAGCCTCCTGTGTCTTCTGCTGAATTATCAAAGCAGATTAGCAGAGAAAGAAGCAATACTCTGACACTAAAACCATACAGACAAACCATGGCCTCGCCCAGCCTCAGCCTCAGCCTCAGGAACATGTTTCTGACGGTCGCTTATCTTTAGAAGTCCCCTTAATCCTCTTACCCCTTCAACCTGAAGACGATAATTACAGTCATCTGCTACGAGTGAATTTAATTTCCCCGTACATATCCCCACCGCGGGGGGGGGGGGGGCGTGGTGTGATTCTTCAGCAGTGGGCTGAGGACTCAGGTGTGTTCTGCGGCTGCAGAGCTCAGGTGATGTACCGTTCAGCCTCAGTGAGATGCTGAGGCTCATAATTAAAAGGAAGGCAGCAGCAGCATTAAGTACTGCTTCATAACGGAGCAGTGATAGAACAATGGGCCAGAAGAGACAAGGACCATTCTCCTCTTTCCCCAAGAAAGAGACGGCGAATAGATGGACTTTTAAAGAGGCCGACTGTGTTAACGTGATACCCTGAATAAATCAGGGTCTCTCTGAGCCACGATGGGGTCGGTAGGTGGAGGAGCTTGTCTCAGACAGCGTGGCCTTATGGTCGGGTTGGGGGGTGGTGGTTAGGTAGATCGGCCCGCTGGTGTAGGACTTGACAGGAGATTGAGTGCTTCAGATGTGAACCTGCATCCAAACCATTTAACAGCAGTGCAGTGAACCCCCTGTGGAGCGCTCGGTCCGCTGCAGCGGTCTACCCCCGTGGACCCCAGAGGGCAGCAGGGTCCCACAGGGATCGGCACGCTATCAACACGCTGTTCAGCCTTTCATCGCTACATTACAAAACCTTTGTTGTGGCCGTCTGAGCATCACATAGCAATGCAAAAACCTTTCTTCAGTCTGCAGGATGCAGAACGTAGAGAAGTTAGGAGGAGACTACGTGACATATGAACAGCACACAGTAGAAGACCGCCAGGGCCTTCCCTTACATTAACTCCCCTTCCCTTACCTTAAAGGGAACCCGTTTTCTAAGATCAGAGAGTCCGGCTTCAACTGAGTGTTGTGGACCGATCAGCCTCTGCCAACACTGACCTCCGACCGTTTGGGCGAGAGGCCGTCCAAAACACACGTTCTACACAGTGCATCTCATTTGAGAATATGAAATGGTTTAGTGAGATGGTTTTAGTGAGATGGTTTTAGTGAGATGGTTTTAGTGAGATGGTTTTAGTGAGATGGTTTTAGTGAGATGGTTTTAGTGAGATGGTTTTAGTGAGATGGTTTTAGTGAGATGGTTTTAGTGAGATGGTTTTAGTGAGATGGTTTTAGTGAGATGGTTTTAGTGAGATGGTTTTAGTGAGATGGTTTTAGTGAGATGGTTTTAGTGAGATGGTTTTAGTGAGATGGTTTTAGTGAGATGGTTTTAGTGAGATGGTTTTAGTGAGATGGTTTATCCATCAGGGATTCGGTTAATCGAAACTTTCCCTCTGATTGTTGATATGTTTTTGTGAGACTACTCAGCTATCCACCAAACACCATCGCTGACTTCACCAGGGAAACTCTGACAACAGCTGAATAGTAACCTTCGTATCCATTTAGAAAAAAGAGAAAAGCATTCATGATGGAGCGAGTAGCTAAGTGAAGAGGAGCCTGAACTAGACCGGGCTGGAGCCGTTTACTTATTTGCTGCATATTGATTAATATCTCAGACCCAGTTGCTGTAGTAGATGTGTGTGTAGATGTAGGAGTGTGTTTGTGATTCAGAATGACAGCCCTTGTGTAATCAACATATTTAGAAAACAGATTCTCTCAATGAAATGCACAAAAGTACGCTCAAAGATCCATGATCATGTTGAACATGTGATCCATTCTAATCGAAACCGAACATTCTTATAGGTTAACGTATCAAATCTTCATTCGCATGAATTAGCTTCAGTGGCAAGCCTGTGTGTCTTCTCTCCCTCTCGCTCTCTCTCCTCGCTCTCTCTCTCTCGCTCTCTCTCTCGCTCTCTCTCTCTCTCTCTCTCTCTCTCTCTCTCTCTCTCTCTCTCTCTCTCTCTCCTCTCTCTCTCTCTCTCTCTCTCTCTCTCTCTCTCTCTCTCTCTCTCTCTCTCTCTCTCTCTCTCTCTCTCTCTCTCTCTCTCTCTCTCTCTCTCCTCTCTCTCTCTCTCCTCCTTTCAGGAACGCGGTCATAGCAGCAGATTGGTGGCTCTGCCAGTGACTTGAATACTAAGCACGCCCGTGTCGTCCAGGTCTGTCTTAATCCTCAGAGAGGTGGCGCCTCCATGCCGGAACACGAGGCTCCCTCAGAATTATTTATCCAACGTAATTATCATAATGGAGGCAGCGTGCGCTAATACGTGAATGGAGATTGAATTAACACTTGAAAGGCGACGTGCGTCTCCGTCTCTCGGTTGAGCGGCGTGGTCGCTTGATGCTCCGCCTCCGTCCACCAGCTCTCAGGTACTTACTGATTTATTCAGGAATAGATCTAGAGTCAGTCTAGTTTATATTCTTGTATAAATGAAGGAGTTCTCAGTATGGCTCGTGGAAGAGGAGGCACCAGGTCAACCGTTCATCTTCTCTGCCGATACCTAATAAATTGGCCGTACTTACACTTAGCAACGTCATAAACTGTGATGTACCAGTGTTTACTGGGTGGATAATGAGCCCAATAACAAAGGAACGCGTTCAGCTATGATTAGCTCTTGGTGGTTTAGCGCCACACTTAAGCACACCTTGCTACGTGGGAGCTAAGTGAGGCAGCCCCGCCCAGTCACGAGATGCTCCTCTGTGAGGATCACGGCTGATTGGTGGTTTGATCATCTTCTCCTCCTGGATTCTCTACGATGAGAAGCTGAACCAGAAGACATGTTGTTTCAGGAGCCTGCAGTCTCATCTCAGATCAGAGAATAAAGTGATTATGGTCAAGACGGACGAGGGAGAGCGATTAGACTAAGGAGGGTACATTTAATTTTGAGGCATATGTTCAGACAATCCAGTGGAAATTAAAGCCCACAGACGGTGGGTTCAGCGCCTCAGCCCGTCTCTGTAGGGTACCCCGTGGTCCACTCGTCTGCCTTTGTCTGTAGGCTCTGTCAGGCCGTCTGTCCATCGTATTACCGTGACTTCAGCACAATGCCGATAGAGTGCTGAGGTTTAGTGCATCAACCCCGGCAAGAAGACTGAACGTTTTGGGTTTACTTGATTTCTATTTTCTGTTTTTTCATTACAGTGAAAAATAAATACTGGTAACAGGTTACTGCCAACATTCTAGACTGATCCGCTACAGCTGCTATAATGACCATTTATTAATAACTCGTCTGACCAATGGTCAGAGTTGGACTGCAGGCGAGGTGGACTCTGGGTGGCCGAGGGGTTTCATGTTGGTCATGGCTGCTGGGTTCTGTAAACAATGATTGGCTGCTAACAGCACACACATTAGTTAACTATAAATAGATGTGTGTAAAGGTTTCAAATCAACAACTTGTTTTTGGCCACTGTAGAAACACTCTTATTAAAAGGTTTTCTCTGGGTACCATGTCTCTGTACAGACAGGGAACTGTACCAGGGAACTGTACCAGGGAACTGTACCAGGGAACTGTACCAGGGAACTGTACCAGGGAACTGTACCAGGGAACTGTACCAGGGAACTGTAACGAGGAAAAGGTTTTGGTTCCTGGCTCTGCCGTCACCCCCGGGAGTCCTGCCTTAACGCAGTAGCTGGGTCCTAGAATAATTCATTACATCTTTTTAAAACATGATATACTCTTTAACAAGCTCAAGGTTATTATCGTTTTAACTGTCTTACATCGTATCTCATTTATAACCAATTAAGTGACCCAGAGGTTTTATAAGTATTACCACCAACCCTGGTAGGCTACGTTGTTGTTCCCTGCCTTTAGTTTGTGTTTTTCCACTATACTCCACTGTGTCAGTATAATAGCAGACACTATGAATCGTACAAAGCAACAGTAGTATCACTTTTTAACTTAAAAATGATCCAGTCTCTAAGAAAGCAATTCAAAATAACAGATGGAGTTCTTAAAGTATGTGCCATCAGCAAAGAATCGGAATAGTAAGCAAGGACAACAAACCACAAAGAATGCTATGTGCGTTCCAGTAAAACCAGTGTGCAAAACACAGACATCAGATGACCCAGTGTAAAGAGTAGACCTACACTGGTACATACTGGTGGCATTCAAACAAGAGCTCTGATCCATTTGATCGAACTACACATTAGTGAAGATACTGTGCATTTCCTCGCATTAAACGGCTACCCTAATCAACATACGAAGCCCATTGTGCAGAATACAAAGACTGCGAGCCCAAATGGAGCGTCCCTTAATGAAGTCAGCAGCACCATTAATGGAGCAGAAAGGTGCTTTATTGGTGGCGACGTCTGGAATCTGTCGTCTATCATGTGTCGCGGCCTCCCTCTCAATCTGCCAGCTAATGAATCCCAAGGTAGAGCACTCCATTGTTTAGTCCTTCAAAGCCTCCACATCATTCCTCATTCCCTGACTTATGGTCTGTGTTTGACCTCAATCAGAAGAACCTCCAGACCAGAGGAGCTGCTGCTGTTCTCCTCCAGTGACCATTGGGTTCTATCACTGAGATCTGACTGAACAGCAATCCTAAAATCGTAGAACAGCAAAATTTAGTTTTTCATTTCAGTTAATAATTTCTGCGATTGCTTTGGTTATTTTCCAAAATGAGATAATGATTGTCATATTAAAATAGTTAAAAAATCTGGATAAAGGTTTATTCAATTTTCTAAACGGACAGTCTGATAAGGATTACAGATGGCATCTCCCTCCCTCTCTCTCTTTGTCTCTCTCTCTCTCTCTGTCTCTCTCTCTCTCTCTCTCTCTCTCTCTCTCTCTCTCTCTCTCTCTCTCTCTCTCTCTCTCTCTCTCTCTCTCTCTCTCTCTCTCTCTCTCTCTCTCTCTCTCTCTCTCTCTCTCTCTCTCTCTCTCTCTCTCTCTCTCTCTCTCTCTCTCACATGGCTCCATCGTGGTCTGTGGGTATATGATCCCAGCTCTCCAAATGGTGTGGCATTTGATGAAATGTTGATGCCATCTGGGAGAGCTTCTGGCCCGGGGGCAGCTGAGGTTAAGCTGAGGCCAGGGTGGGCTGTTCCCCGCTGCGGCGGTAACGGGGGACACCATACAACAGCCACCAATACTGGACAACCATTAGGACCAGTTTGGCAAATATGGTTCAAATGAGGTTAAAATCATAATAACTACAGCCTTGTGATTTGTCTCTAATGAGCCCCCAAAGTGTGACCTATTAATGACATGAGGAAAATCCAATGATTATGTTTTTTGTATTTAAAGCGAATCTATTTGGGAGGAGAGGAATCAGATTGGTTGGGATGGACTTGCGGCAGCTGACCGCGTGAAACTGTCCTCCACCAACGATCTTGCCATTCATCAGTTCACTTCCTGTCTGAACACAGATGACATAAACATTCTACCTTATCTTCGACGGACACACCTCTGCTTTAAACGCGCTGGGGCAGACCAACACATAGGGATTTGTCAGGGTGTCCGCTCAATAACCAGCAGCTTGTAATCAGAGAAGATCACCACCATGATGACAGTGTTGTTCACTGACGGCCGTTCACGTGTACCCAAAGCATCAGGCCACGCCGTTCTAGTTCAGCATCGCATCCACAGCCCAGTTCAAACCAGGAGGGGGAACACTCAATCAAGGAGTTAGACTGAGGAGACGTGATGGATGATCAGCCCGTTTCTCAGTGGGTGAAGCACAATGTGTTCCTTCTGCATGGAGAAGCACATGAGTCACTGTGTGTGTATTTGTACATCCACACGGTTTGGTGGTGTGACTGGTGAGACCATACAGCATCAAGCTGAAACAGAGACCACAATCAGGCATCTTTATGAACCACTCCTATCCAGTTTATTGGGTCATAATTCAGAATTACGTTGAGCTTTTCTTTGTGCTTTCTTCTTGATCACGTGTTGAACCACACAATTCTGTAACACCAATTAATTTGAACAATAACTGTGACATTCTCTTTCACAACTAAACCGTGCTGTTCTCTCTGCTGATGAAAAGGTCAGCTCACACAGACCAGCGCACGCACCTCGGAAACACTAGAGACGACGACTTCTGACCGATGACAGAACCATTTGAAGTAGCGTCACGGGGACACAGGCCCCTGAAGGCTGAGACACGCGGTGGGACAAATGGCCTTCAGGTGCACGCTGAGGTGGGACGCCGTCCCTCTGACAGGCTTCACTGCCCTGGGCTCTGGTTTGTTGTGTGCGTTTCTACATCTGACTGACAGCATTCACAGTGTGTGGAGATGACTGCCCAGCAGGATGGATGGAAGGTGACGATGCTGTCGTCGATTAAAGCACATCGGATCAATGTTTTAGTACGTGTGTTGGAAGGTCAACCCGTATATTCCTGCTGTGAGCCGGTGTTCCCCTCTTTCAGGTTGCACACAGTAAGGGTATTGTAATGCATTGCATATAATTGCATTTTGTAAAAGTGCATATACAATTCTAGAAACTATTTCTTTGGCATATGATCATCAAACTTAAAGCGCTTCAAAACATGAACATGACAACCAGGCATTCAGGTTGAGGCCATCCGGTTATCGCTGATCTTAATTCTAGTCATGAAATTCACATTTACTACCCTGATTTACATGATTGAATTGATCGATTTTTGGACTATTTTAATGCACTTACTTAAGTATGACATTGACCCTTGGCCCTGACACTGTGATGACTGCTGCACTGTGATGACTGCTGCACTGTGACAACTGCACTGTGATGACTGCTGCACTGTGATGGCTGCACTGAGATGACTGCTACACTGTGATGGCTGCACTGTGATGACTGCACTGAGATGACTGCTGCACTGTGATGACTGCTACACTGTGATGACTGCACTGAGATGACTGCTGCACTGTGATGGCTGCACTGTGATGACTGCTGCACTGTGATGACTGCTGCACTGTGATGACTGCTGCACTTTGATGGCTGCACTGTGATGACTGCTGCACTGTGATGGCTGCACTGTGATGACTGCACTGTGATGACTGCTACACTGTGATCACTGCACTGTGATGACTGCTGCACTGTGGTGGCTGATGCACTGTGATGACTGCTGCACTGTGATGGCTGCTGCACTGTGATGGCTGATGCACTGTGATGACTGCTGCACTGTGATGACTGCTGCACTGTGATGGCTGCTGCACTGTGATGACTGCTGCACTTTGATGACTGCACTGTGATGACTGCTGCACTGTGATGGCTGCTGCACTGTGATGGCTGCTGCACTGTGATGGCTGCTGCACTGTGATGACTGCTGCACTTTGATGACTGCACTGTGATGACTGCTGCACAGATCTGAACAGGCATCTGCTAGTACACCAGAAACACAGGAGTAGACGGAGGACACAGGAGTACACGGGGGTGCACAGTGTACCCCCGTGTACTCCCGTGTACATGGTCATCACTGGGTACATGGTCTAGAGTGGGAACATGGTGTACCAGGTGTACATGGTCTACTCTGGGTACATGGTCTATATGGTCCACCCTGTACATGTCTACCCTGTGCATGGTCTACCCTGTACATGGTCTACCCTGTACATGGTCTACCCTGTACATGGTCTACCCGGTACATGGTCTACCCGGTACATGGTCTACCCGGTACATGGTCTACCCTGTACATGGTCTACCCTGTACATGGTCTACACTGTCTACTGTGTACATGGTCTACCCTGTACATGGTATACCCGGTACTCATGGTCTACACTGTACATGGTCTACCCGGTACATGGTCTACCCTGTACATGGTCTACCCTGTACATGGTCTACCCAGTACATGGTCTACCCGGTACATGGTCTACCCTGTACATGGTCTACCCTGTACATGGTCTACCCTGTACATGGTCTACCCGGTACATGGTCTACCCTGTACATGGTCTACCCGGTACATGGTCTACACTGTCTACTGTGTACATGGTGACCCAGGGGTACAACAGGTACTCAAGGCTTTTGTTTACCGAGCATAAAACAGTCAGCTGTTGAACTGCAGAGTTCAGTTCTTGGACTGCGTGTTTATTTTTATAAATCTGTCAAACATATTTCCAACCGACACATTCTGTAATTTACTGCAGCAGTTTGTGTGCAGAGAGGGACAGAGCGGCTCAACGTGGTGTGTACACAGGAGCTGCTCTAGAGAGCCGCTCCCTTAATGACCTGGGCTCTGTGGCCACGGCGCTGAACAGCCTCTAATTCAAACACGCTGCAATCAAATCCTCTTCCTCTTGCCTTCAGCTCGGGGTTGTTCTGCTCAACAGCGAGGTAAACGATTTGTACAGCGGAGGGCGAGAGCGGGATCAGCGGTGTCACGCGTGTGGCGGAGCGTCACGCAGGGAGGAGGAAGCACTCACTGGCTGTGGTGGGGGAGTGGCTGCCTGACTTCCTGCCTGGGGGAATGAGCTGCTGCTGAGGGAGGGAGGGAGGAAAGGGGGGAGGAGGGAGGAGGAGAGGGGGTAGGTGGGAGGAGGAGGGAGGAGGAGGAGAGAGGGGGGAGAGAGGGGGAGGAGGAGGGGAGGAGGAGGAGGAGAGGGGTGAGGAGGAGGGAGGGAGGAGGAGGAGAGGGAGGAGGAGGAGAGAGGTAGGAGGGAGGAGAGGAGGGGGAAGGAGAAGGGGAGGAAAGGGGAAGAGTGAGGAAGAAGAGAGGAGGGAAGGGAGGAGGGGAGGAGAGAGGGAGAGGAGGGGGAGGATGAGATGGGAGGAAGGGGGAGGATGGAGCAAGCGGAGGGAGGAGACGGGGGAGTGAGATGATGGGAGGAGAGCTGGGAGCCAGGGGAGGAGAGGATGGGAGGAGAGGGTGGGAGGCAGGGGGGAGGAGAGAGGGGAGAAGGAGGGGGGGAGGAGGAGGAGAGGGGGAGAGGGGGGGGGGGCGGGGGGGGAGGAGGGGTTGGAGGGGGCCTCATTATATCTGACGCTCCAGTGGAGCCCTGTCTCCCTCCCAGTTCCACCAGTGCCTCTCAGCTGCTGCCAGACCACTTTTTTGTTAAGACACATTTAGATTTGTTTCCACTGATTGAATCAGAAGCTCAGCATCACTCGAGACCACAGCAATTGGCAAAGATGTAGGGTTTGGAAAGTGGCTGTCATAACATGCCTTTCATCTAACTCTGGGGTCCTCCATAATATCTCGTGTAGAACTCAGAGTCCGAGGAGCAGAGGACAGATGAGAAGAAAAGTGAATAGAGCCGGACTTAGGAAGGGATGATGTTGTTGATATGATGTTATTGTGGAGGCCTGAGAGTGTCCGGCTTTGGTCACTTCATCGGTCGTTTGTGTCAAACGATAGTAATATATAAACTAGTCTACATAACATATTAACATGTCATGTATTCATAATTACAAGGAATACCTGGTGTCATCTCTGCTTAAAGAAGCTTGATGTTGATTTCTTATGGATCAGTATCCTCCTCGATTTATCCCACGATAGATCATTCTGATTAATCTCAGCGCTACAGTGTGTGTGGTCAGCCATGCAAATGGTTAATCTATTAACAGAATGCTTGGAATGTTCCACAGATGGTGGGAATTTACATTTCATCTGTGCCGTAGATATTCATCTGCCTCTTATTTTAAACCATCTGAAGAAGTATCAGCTCAATGTAACCTTTTAACTATTCAAAAAATGATGTTTTACATAACGCATGCTGTGAACACATTTGAAAGCTGAAATGAAAGCACTTCTTGACACTTTGTTTTTCCTTGTGTCTAATGATATCTTCTTCTCCCTCTCATTGCAGAGAAGAAAACCCGCAGATGAACTATGAATGCTGAACACGATGATCTTCTCCTTCCAGTGCCAGACAATGCGAGGACGTAGGCTGAAGGGGGCGCTGTCCAACCCCCTCTTGGTGCTGCTGTTGGCGCTGCAGATCCTGGTGGTGGCCGGGCTGGTCCGCGCTCAGACCTGCCCCTCCGTGTGCTCCTGCAGTAACCAGTTCAGCAAAGTCATCTGCACGCGGCGCAACCTCCGAGACGTCCCCGATGGCATCTCCACCAACACCCGGTATCTCAACCTGCAGGACAACCTCATCCAGATCATCAAGGTGGACAGCTTCAAACACCTGCGCCATCTGGAGATCCTGCAGCTGAGCAAGAACCACATCCGCAGCATCGAGATCGGTGCTTTCAACGGGCTGGCCAGCCTGAACACCCTGGAGCTCTTTGACAACCGGCTGACCACCATCCCCAACGGGGCCTTCGAGTACCTGTCCAAGCTGAAGGAGCTGTGGCTGCGGAACAACCCCATCGAGAGCATCCCATCCTACGCCTTCAACCGCGTGCCCTCGCTGCGGCGGCTGGACCTGGGAGAGCTCAAACGTCTGTCCTACATCTCGGACGGGGCTTTCAAAGACTTGAGTAACCTGCGCTATCTGAACCTGGGTATGTGCAACCTCAAGGAGATCCCCAACATTAGATGTGTATAAGAGACAGCCCGTGTACTCCCGTGTACATGGTCA
>OLKM01000338.1:130043-157999 GCA_900291075.1 Melanogrammus aeglefinus
AACCAGTTCAGCAAAGTCATCTGCACGCGGCGCAACCTCCGAGACGTCCCCGATGGCATCTCCACCAACACCCGGTATCTCAACCTGCAGGACAACCTCATCCAGATCATCAAGGTGGACAGCTTCAAACACCTGCGCCATCTGGAGATCCTGCAGCTGAGCAAGAACCACATCCGCAGCATCGAGATCGGTGCTTTCAACGGGCTGGCCAGCCTGAACACCCTGGAGCTCTTTGACAACCGGCTGACCACCATCCCCAACGGGGCCTTCGAGTACCTGTCCAAGCTGAAGGAGCTGTGGCTGCGGAACAACCCCATCGAGAGCATCCCATCCTACGCCTTCAACCGCGTGCCCTCGCTGCGGCGGCTGGACCTGGGAGAGCTCAAACGTCTGTCCTACATCTCGGACGGGGCTTTCAAAGACTTGAGTAACCTGCGCTATCTGAACCTGGGTATGTGCAACCTCAAGGAGATCCCCAACATTCTACCCTTGGTCAGACTCGAAGAGTTGGAAATGTCCGGCAACCAGCTCTCTATCGTACAGCCCAGCGCGTTCACTGGACTAGTGAACCTGCAGAAGCTGTGGATGATGCATGCCCAGATCCAAACCATAGAGAGGAACTCCTTTGACGACCTCCAGTCTTTAGTCGAGCTCAACCTGGCCCACAACAACCTGACCCTGCTCCCCCACGACCTCTTCACCCCCCTGCATCGCCTGGAGCGGGTCCACCTCCACCACAACCCGTGGAACTGCAACTGTGACATCTTGTGGCTGAGCTGGTGGCTGAAGGAGACGGTCCCAGCCAACACCAGCTGCTGCGCCCGCTGCCACGCTCCGGCCAGCTACAAAGGCCGCTACATCGGGGAGCTGGACCACAGCTACTTCCAGTGCGATGTTCCAGTTATCGTGGAGCGCCCCACTGACCTGAATGTCACCGAGGGGATGGGCGCCGAGCTGAAGTGCCGGACCAGCTCGCTGACGTCTATCAGCTGGCAGACGCCCAACGGCTCGCTGGTCACCCACGGGGCCTACAAGGTGCGGCTGGCCGTGTTGAACGACGGCACGCTGAACTTTACCAGCGTCACCATGCAGGACACCGGGACCTACACCTGCATGGTGAGCAACACAGCGGGGAACATCTCCGCCTCGGCCGTGCTCAACGTCACCTCGGTGGAGAACAGCGGGGTGACCTACTTCACCACGGTCACCGTGGAGACCATGGAGTCCCCGGGGGACGAGAGCCAGACCCCGCTGCCGCCCTTTGGCTGGGTGTCGTCCTCCACCACCAGGGCCCCCCCGGTGTCCACTCGCACCACGGAGCGGACCTACACCATCCCCGTGATCGACCCCGACGGGGAAGGGCCACTCAACGGGCTGGACGAGGTGATGAAGACCACCAAGATCATCATCGGCTGCTTCGTGGCCATCACGCTCATGGCCGCCGTGCTGCTGGTCATCTTCTACAAGATGAGGAAGCAGCACAACCAGCAGGACCCCGATGGCCCCGCCTCCTCCATGGAGGTCATCACCGTGGAGGAGGAGCTGGCCGGGGTGGCGGCGATGGAGAGACACCTGTCGCTGCCCCCGCTGGAGCACTATAACCACTACAACACCTACAAGAGCAGCTACCACCACCCCTCGGTGCTCAGCACCCTCCACAGCTCCAACACACAGGAACCCTTACTGATCCAGGCCTGCTCCAAAGACAATGTTCAAGAGACGCAGATCTGAGGCTGCTCCCGTGGGAACACTTCCTATCAGTGGTTTTATATTCGGAGTTCAACGGGCTAACTGGGAAGGAGAAAATAAACAAAAATTAACATTAACTTTAGCGATGACATAAGTAATACATCAGCGATGAGAATGGGACAGCGTATGGTATTTCTTTTGTTTAAATGTCTTTCAAAAAAACTACAATTATTTATTGAAAAGTATGTCTAGTGGCAAAATGAAGAAAAGCAAAACATGTAATAGCTTTTTTAGCTCCCTTTCTCTCTCTCTCTTCTCTGTGTGTAATGCTGCACAAGGAAAAGAATGGTTTACTTCAAATGAATATAATTCATCACTTATCCATACTATCATTCCATCCACGTTGTTCCTAACAGGGCGAGGTGTTCTTCATGTCTGCTGAAACAGAACCTGTGTTACTGTAGAGGGCGGTCTGTGTCATTAGGGCTGTGAGGACTGTGAGACACATCTCTACCTCCTCACATCCCCATCCCCCGCACCACCCTCACATCCACCTCACATCCCACTCACATCTCCCCTCACATCCCCCCTCACATCCCCCCTCACATCCTCCCACTCACATCCCACTCACATCCCCCCCTCACATCCTCCCTCACATCCTTCCCCTCACATCCTACTCCCTCACATCCTCCTCCCTCACATCCTCCTCCCTCACATCCTCCTCCCTCACATCCCCCCTCACAACCCTCCCTCACATCCTCCCCCTCACATCCTCCCCTTTAATAAGATGAACCCTGATCCTCTCCCCTTGCGAATCCCTTCAGTGTCTCCCCTGTCTCTCCCGCGTCTCTCCCCCGTCTCTCCACCAGCTCATTCAAATCCTCACTCTCTCGATTTTTCCCCCATTTACCATTTCTCCCTGGCGTTGTCTTGTTTCTACGGCAACCACCGCTTCTTTTCTCAGCTCCCCATGTCTCATTTGTCTCCGGTTGTCCTTCGCCGCGGCGCCGCGTGCCAGCGCTGTTTCTGGAGGTTTAAGGGGAAGGGCGGCGGCCTTTTAACCCCATAATGATGCCTCCATTGCCCCGGGTTGTCACCACCACCACTCCATCTGTCAGCTCAGAGAGAGAGGCCAATCAGGCGGCCGCGTGATGCGCTGTGACCCGGCCGGACAGACCGCCGGACAGAGGGAAGCGTCCGGAGAACCGGGGACTGGAATGAAGGAGCGGCCAACGCTTATTAGACCGTCAGCGGTCATCAGAGTGGGGCAACATCTGACCACCAAAGGCTTTGATGTGCTCCTTGGAAACACCCGACACCTCAGGCAACACCGAGAGAGTCTTAAGGGACTGTCCTAAGGGTCTGTCTTAAGGGTCTGTCTTAAGGGGTTCAGTCTTAAGGTGCTGTCTTAATGTTATGTCTTCAGGTTCTGTATTAGGTTCTTTCTTAAAGTTCTGTCTTAAGGTTCTGTATTAAGGTTCTGTCTCTGGGTTCTGTCTTAAGGTTCAGTCTAAAGGTTCTGTCTTAAGGTTCAGTCGTAAGGTTCTGTCTTATCGGTTCATTCTTAAGGTTGTGTCTTAAGGTTGTGTCCAAAGGTTCAGTCTTAAGGTTCAGTCTTAAGGTTCAGTCTTAGGGTTCTGTCTTAATTTTCATTATTAAGGTTCAGTCTTAAGTTTTGGTCTTAAGGTTCCGTCTTAAGGTTCTGTCTTAAGGTTCTGTCTTAAGGTTCTGTCTAAATGTTCAGTCTTAAGGTTCAGTCTTGAGGTTCTGTCTTAAGGTTGTGTCTTAAGGTTCAGTCTTAAGGTTCAGTCTTAAGGTTCTTTCTTAAGGTTCAGTCTTAAGGTTCAGTCTGAAGGTTCTGTCTTAAGGTTCTGTCTTAAGGGTCGGTCTTAAGGTTCAGTCTGAAGGTTCTGTCTTAAGGTTAGGGTTAGTCTTAAGGTTCAGTCTTTAGGTTCTGTTTTAAGGTTCAGTCTTAAGGTTCTATTTTAAGGTTCTGTCTTAAGGTTCTGTCTTAAGGTTCTGTCTGAAGGTTCTGTCTGAAGGTTTTATTTTAAGGTTCAGTCTTAAGGTTCTGTCTGAAGGTTCTGTCTTAAGGTTAGGGTTAGTCTTAAGGTTCAGTCTTAAGGTTCTATTTTAAGGTTCAGTCTTAAGGTTCTGTCTAAAGGTTGTTATTTTTCTGGTCCGTCCACGTTCCCTGTTGGCGATGAGTCAGTTGTTCGTTTAGCCGCTCAAAGACTGAGGCTGGAAGGAGGAGGGGGGAGGAGAGAGGGGGTGAGGGAGGAGGGAGAGAGAGGGTGAGGGAGGATGGGTGAGGAGAGAGGGGATGAGGAGAGAGGGGATGAGAAGAGAGGGGATGGTGGCGAGGAAAGACCGGGAAGGGAGTGGACATGGGGAGTATTCAAACGCAGATATTCAGACATGAAGGAGAGAAGTGAAATAGACTACGGATACAAAAATAAGGAGGCAAAAGATTGTCGCCATGGAAACAGTGACCTTGTGCATGATGAGCTTAGGTTGGCTGTTCAACAGCACTTTGTTAAATCTCTGTAATGATTGCACATGTGGTCGGATATTAGTAAAGAGGAGGGAGCAGAATGTACAATGGAAAAAAAAAAGCGATTTGATGAGTTTTTCCAAAAAAGGATCTGTTAGGATTTGTGATTGCAAGTACAGCAGCTTGACTGCCTTTAACGGCGACGACGGCGGCTCGGACTGGATACGCTTCACTCTGTCATTAAACAGCGACTTTATCTCACCTTCAAGGTGAACGACTATGGAGCGATCTACAGTCTGGCTGCTAATGCAGGCCTCTGCACACAGGCGTGAGAATATTGTGCGAGACACAGGAAACAATGGGAAAGCTGTGCGTGAGCCTGTATTCACAGGCTGGAGCGCGTCCAGAGCGAAGCTGGCACCGGCCGCTGGCGTCCACAGCATCGACCATCCCAAGTGAACCATTCTTCCCCTTCTTTAACTGATTTATTTTCAATGCGCATTTCTTTTCAATGCTTTGGTGGCTTACTGATTCAATGTTGATGCAAAGCTACAATTTAAAAAAAGAGATACATGGAAGCTTCTGAGGTATTTTTAGAAACCTGCGGATGAACAGCAGTTGTGAATTATTTTGAATGAATGGAATATATTTGTGTTGGTATTTACATGATGTGCAAGCAGAATGTATTACCCTGAGGAATTATTTTGAACCAGAAGAAGAAAAAATGGACTTAAATATTATGGAAGATGTTCGGACTTTAAATACCAGCAGTGTGAGCTTTTTCTGTGCAGCCCCTGAACCCAGTTCATCATGTTACCCCTCTTTCTGCCAACTGTCTGCGTACGGGGAGGGTCAAATAGGGTATATATGCTCTCTGGTTTTTGGAGAGAAAAATCAACAAAAGGTTACTTTCTACAAAAAATATTTTCAAAATTAACATGCAAAAACACTTTTCTGATCAAAATTTTACATGTGCTTTAATTGTAAAAAAAAAAAGATAGAAAAAAACAGCGAAGAGACTGTGCTTGTTCAGAGTCAAACTAATTACTCTGGGGAGGAGGTTCAGTTATTGATATCTGAGATTGTAGTTCATACTGTACATGAATACAAATAAAAAAATACATTTTTTCCAATATATTCTATTTCATATATTTTCCACGGTGCCGTCATCATCATAATCATTTTGCGTTGCCCTTTGCACATGAATATAAGTCCATTTAACAACAGTGACAGGCAGCTGAAAGGACCCTTGGATCTGATAGCAGAACTATTGTTCTATTGCACCGCAGCGGTGATGGATATAATTAAGCAAAAAAACTAATTTGGCCTTTCTTTATTTCACATAAAGGCTTTGTTTTTCTTTTAAGTTAAAGAAATCATAATCATAAGCAATAACCAAGACATTGATATTTAGGCATACATAGAAGCATGCTAACAGCCCCAGGCACACAGTGGGTAGGACAGGTACTCAACAGAGGCTCTGGTCCCTTGGCAGGAGGACGTTGGTTCAGATCCCTCTCCATCGGTTTAATGAAAAAGAACGTTTTCAAAAGCCATTCTATGCCAGATAAGATTAGTATTAGCCTCATATTTGGGGATCTAAAAACATGTTCTATTTGTGATTCTACATGAACGTTCCTCTTGGGAGAGAGAAATGACAGCTACTTTCCATAATCTGTAGTACTCTGTGTCTTGATCTCAAACACATGAGCTAGGGGGAAAATCTGAAAAGGAGCTTATTATCTGATAACAAGATTAAAGTATATATCACATTCCAAAGACGTATTCTACACTGCAACTAGACATTAAGGGGCACTTGCATTTTCTATAAAAAAAAGTCCTTTTATCAATATTTGTGATATTGTAATCTTGAACCCTAGGTGAGTTAACATGCTATAATAGTGGGCGCTAAACATGACTGTCCCATGTTCTGTCAACCAATTATACGTGCTGATTGGATTACACCTCATTGACTACAGGAGAACCAACGATTTCTAATAGGTTAACTGGTCAAATTGGCTTTATTAAGCGGTGAACTCGCTGTGTAACAGACTGTGTGTGTCGTGGGACAGCAACCAAGATGAATCAACGGCTCTTTCTCCTGCCCTCATTGGTCAAACCGAGGCTTGAACACATTCTGAGTATTTTGGCAAGGCACTGTGTGTCAGTGTGAAGGAAGGGGCCAGCGTAACAAGGCGATGTCTTCGGGAGCCTGGAGCCAGGCCCTGACCGGTCCTCTCCCCCCGCTGTATGCCTGAACCCGGTCAGGGCCTGGACCCGGGCAGGGCCTGGACCCGGTCAGGGCCTGGACCCGGTCAGGGCCTGGACCCTGTCAGGGGCCAGGCCCTGACCGGTCCTCTGCCCCCGCTGTAGGCCTGGACCCGCGAGGCCCGCCCTGAGGACCGGTCAGGGTCTGGCTGCAGGCCCTGACCGGTCCTCAGGGCGGGCCTCGCTACAGGAAGTGAGCGGGGGGGAGCGGGATGAAAAGGGGGAAGGGCTTCACTGTCTGGACAACGCTGCTATTGATGTGAGAGGAGCTTTGTGTGCATGCAGATCAGCTCCTCACAGCAGGGGGTGAAGGGAGGGACTCTGGCACCACTGGCCCACCGATCCCAATCCTCTGGGAGGGAATACTACCACTGCCACCAGTATGGTGGTTGGCTCTGTAATGCCTCTACCACCACTAGCACCAGTGGTGTGGCTCTGTACTGGCCGCCGGTTTTAGGTATTATTTAGACAGGGTGTAGTCATGGTACACGTCAGAGTGGTAGAGGATACTATATTAGAGATGGTTATTAGTAAAGGGTGTAAAGGGTTCCACTGATTCCCAGCAGGAACAGCAGCGCCTGAGCTACTGGGGGTCACTTCACCCCAAGAAGGTCTGGAGATCCACATCAAAGATACAGAGGACCCTCAACCCCTTCCCCAAAGAGAAACCTGACATAATCCTCTGATTGGTGAACAAAGCACAGAAATGCACTTCAGCACCAGGGAGGGAACTGAAGGGAGTGTGGAACACCTGATCAGAGCCTCTAACCAGGAGAAGGCTGAGGCTGATCAGAGCCTCTAACAATGAGAAGGCTGAGGCTGATCAGAGCCTCTAACCAGGAGAAGGCTGAGGCTGATCAGAGCCTCTAACAATGAGAAGGCTGAGGCTGATCAGAGCCTCTAACAAAGAGAAGGCTGAGGCTGATCACAGCCTCTAACCCAGAGAAGGCTGAGACTGACCACAGAGCCTCTAAGAAGTGAGTCCAGTCAAGGACTCTGAGGTCTGATGGTCCACAACTCAGAATGACACAGCAGTGTCCGACCTCACAGAGCAGCCGCTGCACTGCAGCTCTGGAATGCCCTCAGCTCTCTAGGCCACTCTCATATTTACAACTGAACATAAGAAACGATGAATCTAGCATCTAAGTGGTTCTCACTTTCACACTATCTGTAGCTTTGTGATAGTTTATCCCTGTCCCTTTTGAAGAGGATAATGGATGAATTTGGACCGCATGAGTGTGTGAGTCATCGTGAACGCGGAGAAGAAATTAAATATTGATCAGCACTCACGGAAGCAGTCATGTTAGGTTCAGTAAGGCATGTATATATACGTAATGTATTATATATATATACGTTATTTAATCATACCAATTATCTAAAGACACAAAGCAGTGGCGTGTATCTCAGATTGAACCTCAAACGTTCATGCTGCGCCCGCAGAATCAGCTGCAGTTCAAAACATTCTGGCTTTTTTACTGTACTGCAAATCGATGATGCGATCCCTGCAGAAAGCCTCTGTGGATCAGCCCCTGTCCACTAGGCCTCTCCAGGGGGTCCGTGGAGGGGCGGAGCTGTGTCTCATCTCAAGAGACCACAGCGATGAGACCATCAGCAGCCCAGGTGGACTAACCCAATGCTAACAAACCACAACAACTCTTTACCTTACTGTAACGATACCTTACTGTAACGGTACCTTACTGTAATGGTACCTTACTGTAACGGTACCTTACTGTAACGGTACCTTACTGTAACGGTACCTTATTGTAACGGTACCTTATTGTAACGGTACCTTATTGTAACAGTATCTTACTGTAACGGTACCTTACTGTAACAGTACCTTACTGTAACGGTACCTTACTGTAATGGTACTGTAACGGTACCTTACTGTAACGGTACCTTACTGTCACGGTACCTTACTGTAACGGTACCTTACTGTAACGGTACCTTACTGTAACGGTACCTTATTGTAACGGTACCTTATTGTAACGGTACCTTACTGTAACGGTACCTTACTGTAACGGTACCTTATTGTATCGGTACTGTAACGGTACCTTACTGTAACGGCACCTTATTGTAGCGGTACCTTACTGTAACGGTACCTTACTGTAATGGTACCTTACTGTAATGGTACCTTACTGTAACGGCTCTTTGCGGCACGCTGGGAGATACAGTCCCGTCACTCTTTGTGTTATGTTGGTAGAATTCCCGTTAAAGGCACTGCTGTGTGACTTGATGCTGGTCATCCTTTGTTGAGGTTGGGTTAGCGTGACTGAATGTGTTGATATGTGAGGTTATATAGCAGGCCCTACTGTTCCTGTTCACCTCCACCCACGTAGTTCACTGCTAGAACCGGACACAAGCGATCCCCGCGTGCGGACCCTATCATGTGCTGTGGAGTAAGAAGCGTGCCAGACAGCGTGGTGTCATACCATGTGTCCAGACAGCGTGGTGTCATACCATGTGTCTCCGAGGCAGCCATTAGAGAAAGGGCTGCCCAGTCGGAGCTCCCAACACAGCCCAGTACCTCCTGGCGTTCCCTCGTCCGGTCGGAGCGCCCCCCCCTGGTCCAGTGTTCCTCCTGGCGTTCCCTCGGTCCGGTCGGAGTGCCCCCCCTGGCCCAGTGTTCCTCCTGGCGTTCCCTCGGTCCAGTCAGAGCGCCCCCCCTGGCCCAGTGTTCCTCCTGGTGTTCCCTCGGTCCGGTCGGGGCGCCCTCCCTGGCCCAGTACCTCCTGGCGTTCCCTCGGTCCGGTCGGAGCGCCCCCCCTGGCCCAGTGTTCCTCCTGGCGTTCCCTCGGTCCGGTCGGAGCGCCCCCCCCTGGCCCAGTACCTCCTGGCGTTCCCTCGGTCCGGTCGGAGCGCCCCCCCTGGCCCAGTGTTCCTCCTGGCGTTCCCTCGGTCCGGTCGGAGCGCCCCCCCTGGCTCAGTGTTCCTCCTGGCGTTCCCTCGGTCCGGTCGGAGCGCCCCCCCCTGGCCCAGTGTTCCTCCTGGTGTTCAGAGAAACCTCTCCTTTCAGTGTTTTTCTTGAGTCAGTACTATTGCAGCACCAGTGACACACTGGCATTCATTACCAAGGTGAAGATCATAGTATGCATACTAAGTCGATGGTGGGTTCGTCTGCACTCTAAATGGTTGTTCTGGATACTGATGTGTTTGAAGCTTTGAAGAATACCAGTTCACCCTGAGGACCCTGATGTGATGAACACAAAGCCCAGCAGAACCATGTTAGCTGAGCGATGGCAAACACACAACAAGGCTGTCTTAAGACACTCAGAAAGGGTCATTTCTGTGCGTGGGGTCTGTGAATAAACAGAAGTGTATTGAGCTGAGCCGCATGCTGAGGACAACTGTTGGTTGCGTTTAGGCCAGTGATGCGCTGGGTGATGTCTGTGAGTGCTGGTACCAGTTCTGTTGTGGCTCTGCAGCCTAAATACAACCTCTTGTAATCTGCAGAGTTGATCGTTTTTGGCAATTGACACTTTTAATGACTCTCTCCTGAGCACTCAATGAGGCAGCAGCCCGCCGATATGCCGGTGCGTGGGCGCCGAGACGTGTAGTACTTCTGGAATGCGTAATGCTGTCGTCACTCACAGGCCTCCCACGTTGGGGATCGTTTGAAGAACAAGCTCTTGCTTGTTGTGTCTCAAGGAAAAGGTGGCAACAGGATTTCAATATTGGTGTGTTACCCAATCATCTTCCTGGAACCGTGCCGACTGAAGGAGAAGAGAGCAGAATGAAGAGAGGAGAGGAGAGGAGAGGAGAGGAGAGGAGAGGGGAGGAGAGAGGAGAGGAAAAGAGTGAAGAGGGGAGAGAAGGGAGAAGGTCACTTCTCCTTCCTTTATTTCTAAACCATGCAGTAAGCATTTTTTCCTTGCGATAGATTATGGAGATGGGCCAAGCTCTTACCAATAACCTTAATCACCCCTTGAGAGGATTACATGGCTTGACATTTTGACCTTTGTATACATACAAATAGCATCTCACTCCTTGCCCACACAGGAGGGTCATTGGGCTAATATATATGAATTTAAATTGGACCATTTTATTTACCGATTTCTTGCGCTAATTATTTGTAACCTTTTGGAACAATTGCTCTGCATCTTACATATTCAAATCATGCTCTAAGCAAAATAAAGCTCAAACATTACTTTTTGTCCTAACTCTCACCCCTAACCCTAACCCTAACCCTAACCCTAACCCTAACCCTAACCCTCACCCCTAACCCCTAACCCCTAACCCTAACCCCTAACCCCTAAACCTAACCCTAACCCTAACCCCTAACCCCTTACCCTAACCCTAACCCTAACCCTAACCCTATCTATCAGCAATCTGGGCCTTCGGCTCAATTTAGCATGAAGTGAGACTTGGTCTTGTATAATATTCAGTTAGAGCCACCGATAAAATCTTCTTTGAAAGTGATTTAGCTTTTATAGATGTTTTATTCAATTCCCTTAAACGTAACACCAGTACTGATTATAAGAATAAACATCTTGTTAATCATATCGCAAGATAAATACATTTTTGATTAAAATATTTGCATTTTTTATGGATTTGATTTGATTTATCTGATTTATTTGTAGCACTCATAACATTCAAAAAGATTAAACCAATGTGAAATTTGTGGTGTGCTGGTCTGCTGATGAAAGCATAGAAGCAGAGCTAATACAAACAGGTCGATCTGTCGTGAGCTAACGCGTCCGGCTGCCTTACCTCTCAGCGCCCTAACACATTAGCTTAATGTTCAGAGACTGGCTCATCATTCTAAACAGATTTCCGTCTTTCATATTAGGCCAATATAAAGCCCTGTGATATTCTGCATTGCAATGCTATCGTTATGAATGTTCTGAATATTAAATAATGGTCTCATGTTAAACATTGACTCAATACCCCACCTCTCTTGAAGCCAACGTACGCGCCTACAGAACCACAGATGTCCTTGAATAAAAAAAAAGAATGAACGTTATTTTGATATCATTTCTACACTTCCTGTTCTTGTGATTGTACTTCCTCCAATACCCCAGGCTGGATCTCTACACACAGGCATTCTCATTCTGCTATGGGTCCCTTGTTGTTCTTGTCAGCAGGCTTGTATTTGATCTCCAGTGCAATAATCACGGGCCACTATTTCCCTTTGCAGATAATTGCTGCGTGTTGACAATGCTTCCTCGCGTTCCTTTGGGTCTCTGGGTACATGTTCTGTGTTGTTTCTTTCTTCAACCTTTCAGACCCCCTCTCCTTTTCCAGGTTCAGTATCAAATGCGTTGCAGATATCTCCTGGCGATGAATAGGAAGGGGGCTAAGGAGTGTTTATCTGGCTGACCTTTTCAGAGCTGTGTCAGACAGACTGTGTGTCAGACAGACATTCTCCATCACTGGATTTGGAAAGGGACCTGATGTAAATGAAATGGACATTCTCCTTCCTTCACACACGACTGTATGGCCCAATCCCAATGTCCGGGCTCACGGACACAGACTTTGATGCGTGTTCTCGCAAAATTATTATGGCTTTAGGGCTGTCTCAATGTCGACTTCTAAAGGGTGTGAGGGTTTGAGTCCACACTCACCGAGCCCTCTCCGTGAGTCCGCATCAGTGCACAGACTTCACCTCAGGGAATTACCCACAGTTCAAAGCGTTGTGACGTTTACCCCGTAGACCATAGAGAAATCCGGCCATTAGGAAGGTAAACAACAAGACAACGCCACTGTCAATGCGCGACCAGATGGGAATTTCTGCCTTTTTTTAGTGAGCCGGAACATTTGGATCAGCTCACCAACAAGAGCCGGTTCTTTTGGCTCCCAAACGGCTCTTCACATTACTACGTATACCTTTTAGAATTCAGCCAAATGTAGCCCGTTCTGACTTATTATTAGTATGTGTGGGCCAATAATCACCCAAATTATTAAATACATTCTTTATACTGAAGTATTCAAAAGTAAAAATTATATTTTGTAATATTAATAAATTGCTGTAGCCAATTGTTTTCATTGCATTTACAAAAATAAAAAATAAAAATGAGAAATCCCAAACCAGCAAGTGTCAGCAGCATCTTTGTCATTAAACGTTGCCCAGGTAACGTGTGCTCTCGTGAAGTGCTGTCCCAATCCCATAATACCTATCTGAGCCCATGTGGCCTCACACACTCACTCACTTAGCACCTGAGGTCAATTAAGTCCTTAGTCCTTAGTCCTCAGTCCTCAGGGCTCACTTTGGGATTGGATTTATGTATACCATGTTCTCTGCCGGTTCCTACTGAACACTTAACCCTTCTACTGAACACAGATATCTGATGGACCCCAGGGAGATTGTAGTGCTCCCTTGGTGTCACGTTGGTGTTCTATAACTGACGTCTGTATGTCAGGCTTTAAAACCAGTAGCATCAGAGAGGAGTGGAACCACACCGCCAGACTAAAGCGCATGAGTGATCCTGACAGTACCAGGCTAAAGAGATGGAAACATCCTGTAATATCGACTGCGTTCCACATGTGACCACAACAGTATACTCTTTCACAAGGGCTTGAAATATTGCAATTGCATTTTCCTCTCCATTGATCACGATATACCAGCAGAACCTGTCCACGGAGAGGGGGCGTCTGGAGACAAAGGCATAGAGAGTCTGAGGTGGGTTTAACACACCACGCAGAGTGTGTGTGTGTGTGTGTGTGTGTGTGTGTGTGTGTGTGTGTGTGTGTGTGTGTGTGTGTTGTGTGTGTCTGTGTGTGTGTGTGTGTGTGTGTGTGTGTGTGTGTGTGTGTGTGTGTGTGTGTGTGTGTGTGTGTGTGTGTGTGTGTGTGTGTGTGTGTGTGTGTGTGTGTGTGTGTGTGTGTGTGTGTGTGTGTGTGTGTGTGTGTGTGTGTGTGTGTGTGTGTGTGTGTGTGTGTGTGTGTGTGTGTGTGGGTGTGGTGTGTGTGTATCTGTGTGTGTGTGCGCGGCCACGGGTGTGAGTATGGGAATGTGAAGGCCATTGCCTTCATCATTTAAGGGCGCCACATCCATCTCTCTGGTGGTTTACATGGAGGGTTCCACCCTCTGTGGTCCTGACAGCTGGAGTCAGTCCACATGTTGTCTCAGAGCACAAACACCAGAGTGCAGTGACACGAGTGGTCACGATACATTTAGAACCATTTGGACTGATTTCTATATTTCTAACTGAAAAAATGGTATGTTGTCTCTATCTATCTATTCCGTAATCTTAGACTAGGAATTCAGGAATGATAAGTTGATAATTCGATAACTATACATACTGAATGCGTACGAGTGTGTTTGTTGCTTTGGGATTGTGCGTCCATGCTCAGGATGTCATTTCCGCTCTCCTGTGAACATGACTATTAAAAGTGTGAGTGATTCCACTTGACCCCGGGTTGAGTGATCTGGAGAACCAGGTTGAGTGATCTGGAGAACTTAATATCAGAGCGTCAGAGCACGGCTCCTCAAGGAGTACTGTAAAGCCGCGTTTGACACTCGCCTTGACATCGCCTTCTGCAGCCTGAGGGACACACACACACACACACGCACTCTGTGAATACAGGTTCTGGAATGGGTTCATTCAACCAACAAATCCTCCGCATTAGGTGTGATTATAAGATAAGTCTGCTGTAGTTTAGAACACATTAAAACTGAGTGTGACTGAAACCTGCATCTCTCGGGTGAACAGAAGTCTCTGAGGCCGCCTGGCCCTGAAACAGAGGCTGGAGACTGTCCCGCCCCCCCCCCCCCGGCCTCAGAGGCAGTCCTCCATCTGGGCAGTATGGCCACTCCCCGTAGAGAGCTGAGGACCGAGGCTGGAGGGGGAGGAGGAGGAGGAGGAGGAGGAGAGGAGGAGGAGAGGAGGAGGAGGAGGAGGAGGAGGAGGAGGAGGAAGAAGAACCTCCGGTCAGCAGCGCTGGAGGAAAGAGGGACCAGACACCCACACCTCCATCAGTCTGGGACACTAACCAGACACTAACCAGTCACTAACCAGTCACTAACCAGTCACTAACCAGACCTCCATTAGTCTGGGAGGCAAACCAGTCACTAACCAGTCACTAACCAGTCACTAACCAGTCACTAACCAGTCACTAACCAGTCACTAACCAGTCACTAACCAGTCACTAACCAGACCTCCATCAGTCTGGGAGGCTAACCAGTCACTAACCAGTCACTAACCAGTCACTAACCAGACCTCCATCAGTCTGGGAGGCTAACCAGTCACTAACCAGTCACTAACCAGTCACTAACCAGACCTCCATCAGTCTGGGAGGCTAACCAGTCACTAACCAGTCACTAACCAGTCACTAACCAGACCTCCATCAGTCTGGGAGGCTAACCAGTCACTAACCAGTCACTAACCAGTCACTAACTAGTCACTAACCAGACCTCCATCAGTCTGGGAGGCTAACCAGTCACTAACCAGTCACTAACCAGTCACTAACCAGTCACTAACCAGTCACTCTGGTTCTGAAGATGCATCTTGAATGAGCAACTGCATAGCGTCCACATCGTTAAGAAACTGGATTAATCACAAAATATTTACCGTTAAATGGAATTGTATTTCTGTCTGAATAATGGACTATGTGTGCATTTATACTTCCTTATAGAATAGGTGGTGATGGATATTGCAAAGCACACTTCATTTGTATTGTACAGAGCAGGGCCTATGCATGAATAAATACATTATTATTTACTGGTAGATTATTCATCCTAAAGGTTTTGCAGCTACAGTATAACCCAGTTTGTGGGTTTTACAGTCACATTTAAGTGGGTCAACACAAAAGTTTTGGTACCCAAGTTTTCAAGGGCTTAAAGCAACACACAAGCAGAGGCGGAGGCAGCTTACTCCCTCTCCCTCCCTCTCTCTCTCTCTCTCTCTCTCTCTCTCTCTCTCTCTCTCTCTCTCTCTCTCCTCTCCTCTCTCTCCTCTCTCTCTCTCTCTCTCTCTCTCTCTCTCTCTCTCTCTCCCTCCCTCTCCTCTCTCCCTCCCTCCCTCTCTCCCTCCCTCCCTCTCTCTCTCTCTCTCTCTCTCTCTCTCTCTCTCTCTCTCTCTCTCTCTCTCTCCCCTCCCTCCTCCCTCTCCCTCCCTCCTCTCCCTCCCTCCCTCCCCCTCTCCTCTCTCCCTCCTCCCTCTCCCTCTCCCTCTCTCTCCTCCCTCCTCTCTCTCCCTCCCTCTCCCTCCCTCTCTCTCTCTCTCTCTCTCCCTCCTCTCCCTCCCCTCCCTCCCCTCTCTCTCTCTCTCTCCCACACTGGATTAAAGGGAGACAGAGGCGGGCTGTCATGGACATGGAATGATATTCCTTCTCTTCCAACGACAGGTCTATGGTGAGCACTGTCCTGGTGGAAACCCTTAACTTAGGATACTTTTCACCCAATCACCTCCCTCCCTCCCTACAGAACAACCTTCTGAGGAGACCCTGCTGCTATAACCTTATGCCTCATGTTACTGTTACAGCCCCTCATGGGGGAATGGGACCGGACACATAGAACACTTTCACACAGCATCTACAGGGAACAAAATGTCGCTATTATGATCAAATAATAAAACAGTTGCTCTTCGTATTTCTTGGAGCGTATATAGTTGATGGTCTGGACTGATGGTCTGATGTCGTTAGTACAGAAAGGTCAAACTGCCATGTTCATGCCCAATGTGCGTTATGTACTTGTTGACTTGATATTAAGCAACAAAGGCTTGTCCATGTGCCAATGCCTCATCATACATAGGAAACCTATCTGATAGTATATCTGTATTAAATAGAAGTGAGAAGGGTAATGCCTTATTTATTCTTTTGGACTCCCCTGGGGATCAATAGGTATCTATCTATCGATCAATTGTATTTCAGTGTAAGAAGAGGATCAGAATAGCTCGACCTGCTGGCTTTGTTGTCAAGAAGAGGTTTCCACAACACGAAAGACTTCATGACTCTACTTACAAAGCGAATTTTACATTTGTACTGTTTAATAAAAATACAACCGCTTTCGGAATAATTTATTCTGTCTGTCAAATATAAATGATTAATTGAGCCCATTGGATCTCCAACCTGATAGAGTTAGATATGCAGAAACATGGACTTCCTCTTGGCTTAACTTCACTTCCTGCCCAGTTGGAAGAGGGAATGGCCTTAGCCAAACGTTCCTCCTGAGCCGGTGAGCTGGACCCTGTGGGGGACCTTCGTATACTCTGGCCCCATTTATTCTACTATTCAAATAATCATCAATGGAGGCCCTGTTTGAAGTCTTCACACTCTCTCCTTATAAGTAAATACATTTTGACATGGAATTGTATTTTGACAGCCAACACTAATCGCTGGAGTTGCCACAACTTTTCCAAATATTATTATATTTCGTCGTCCAAATGATGAGTTGACATATCTTTTACTCCAGATATTTTATTTGAAACATTCACAATTATTATTATTAATGTGTAAATTATTAACTATTTAAAAAAAACAAATACAGAAAGCCAGGACACAAAATGCATACAAAAATGCGATGAAATAACAAGAGTAATAATTCTGAGTCGTCCTGCATGCAGACGCTAACACCTGACCCACCGACCGCCCCCCTCAGTGCTGAACACACTCAGGGATCAGCATGAGGAGCGCTAACATCCCTGCTGCGGCCGCTTCCCCCGAGGAAATGAGGGCGACTATCTAATAAAGAGCTCTGGAGAAAACGGCCTCTTTGTAGGATCAACAGTGGTGTGGAAATCTCTTTATCAAACGATATTAATGAATAACCAACCCGGCACATATCATATTCCAGTTCACTGAACTCTGGGAAGAACAAGTGGATCAAGAAAATAAATTCTGAATGCAATTTTACGAGAAACTTTCACTACTTGAGATCCCCCTCTATTTATATACAGTATATATATATATATATATATATTATATATATAATATATATATATATTATATATATATATTAATATATATATATATATATATATATATATAATATATATATATACTGTATATAAATAATATATATATTTTTATATGTAAAATTAATACTCCTGATCAGTCCCTATGTAGAAGCTAGAGAAATATACCGTATATAATGTGATTAAGAGCTTCAAAGAGTTGTTTAATTTGTTGACAACCAAAAGCCCTTAAAAACAGGGACAGAGGCAGGAATGGATGCGGTTCATCAACACAATCTGAATCTATAGGAGTAAGCATGAGGTAAACGCCCCTGAGATGGACTGCATCAGAGTGGGGGTTCTAGACTACATCTCCACACACACAGCGTGGGCAGGCTGGGTCGTGGCGCATTACAGGCCAAATGTTGTCTTCCCAAGGACTCCCTTCACCCATTTTTTACCAGCTTGTTTGAGTGTTAATCTGCAAATCATTACCAACAAGCAGTTTTGCTGGAGGTGCTCTCACAGTGCCGGTGGAACGTGTTCCATCGCCTTCTCATCTGCAAGGCAGAAGGTACGACGCAGGAATGCTCTGTGGCAGTCTCCCATGAATATGTATTCACCATATCAATCAGTTTGAGAATATGAAAACAGGAATGGCCATCTACCACTTATCTTTTAGAATAAACTTAAGGCTTTATAAGCAGTACATACTTCCACATTCACCTTCCATCACAAACTGCTAAAGTGTTCTCCTGGATCCTCCTCCACCACCACCACTGTCGTCTTCTGATGCCGGTCTCAGAGCAGCCATCTCGCCCCCCGCTGGTACTGAGGATCCAGAGACTTGGCACATTGCAGTAAATCTGGTATCATGAAGCTTTATGCACCAAGTCCAGTAAAAATAAAACAATAAAAAAATCCCATCGACTCTCCTCTCACGCCGTTTAAACCTCGTGGTTGGTTTCTCTCCATCCCTTGTCTACTTGGTCAGCTCATTGTTAAGGAAGGCCCATTATGGAAGCTCCTATTGGTCTGGAGTGAGGTGTTGATGGCCTCGTGACCATCTGACCCCCGTAACCTGTGACACACTGGCACATTCAGGTTAAAGTCATAAGACTAAAGACGTGTTTATTTAAATATGTAGATGACATTGATTTGTTGGGGACAAACCTGTACAATCTGTCATTAAGTCCCACTGGACAAAAGGGCCTTGAATGCTTGTTATAGAACCAACATCATTTTAATTTGTCTTTGTCTCGGATGGGTTATGCTACGACTTCTCTCACAGCTACCCTGATGAGAACTAGAGAAACATCCTTCCAGCAGATAGCGATTGGAATGGAAGCCATTAAGTGGAGGATCTCATTGGTATGCAGGAGGGAGGGCTCTTGGTCTGTTTCCACACTCAGAGCTCCCTCCTTCACGCTGGCGGTCATGGTTCAGTCTGCACGCGTGGGGCCTGGGTCGGCAGCCGCAGTGTTTGGCCTTATCCCCGTGTTAAAGCAGACATGAGGCGCTCTGGGCCGACAGGATGAAAGAGTCAACAGTGATCCCATCAGTCTTCCCGCCGTAATCCAGCATCCCCAAGTTTGAGGTTCAGAAGGGGTTTAAACGGTACGTTCATTCAGCCGCCCATGGTCTGTGCATCACCATTAGGGTAATGGTGTTCTGCTGATATCCACGCAAAAATGGATTTAGGATCCATTAGATGATTAGGCGCGAAACGACATCATCGCTCGGGATGTGAACTCTCTAGAATCCATTCTGAGATAGATTGTTGCTCTGCTTCCCAAACGCCTCCGTCTGTCAATCAATTGGCTTATCAGTTCGTGGTCCCCGGTGATTCGTAATCACCCGCACATTCAATGCCTCAAGAGCAGAGGGCTGAACTGAGCAGAGAATGAGCTGAAGGATGTCTCTGAATGCTGGCTGCCTGTGGGCGGATTCAGAGGAACATTGATGTCCCCCCCCACACTCCTTATTCACAGACTGTAAATTCAGCCTGAACATCACTTTGAGTCAAACATTCATTCTTAGTCTAAATTGCAATTTCAATTAACTTGACATTTTAGAAAACGGTCTCATGTAAACAAAGGTAAAGCTAATGATATACACCACGGTACTAAAGTATTCTGTGTGGCCGCTAAGATGCTTTAAAGATGCAACAACATGTACGATTCTAAAAATAAATAAAAACAATTATCAACAGAATAAGAAGAATGATTTAATGGAATGTGTAAGGGGCAACCCGGCCCGGACCAATCGAGGACCGGGAGCAGAGAGAGATGAGTTTTAGAAAGAAGAGACAAAGGCAAAGAAACCAAATCAACAAATCAACAGTGCAATCAGCCTCGTTGACTAGCAAGCCAAAGCCTGACAGGGAACCTCATAGACCGCCCCCCCACACCCCCTTGTACATTGGTCTGCCAGCATCCATTCCTCTTCCTTTCTCTCACATTAGCCCCGGTACATGGCCGTTCCCCGCCGCACTGCGGTCTGTCCTTCTGTCCACTAGTGCCGCTCACGACTCCATTCCAGAGGCCTTTAGTCACCGCGTGCCGCCGCGCCGACCCACCGCCGTCCTCTGCCTCCGCTCACGCCCCGCTAAAGACCACTTACTGCCCCCAGCTCAGCCTTGGAGAACAGGGCACTTCCAAAAGGGTCTGCATTAAGGCTGACACACCCTGGAGTAGGAGCTGCTGTATCAAACCCACTTAGGAAGGAAGCCACCTCCGTCTTAAGGTCAGCGTTAGCACACAAGTCATGTATCTCCTGCCAAGTCCGAGTCAAGTAGAGGATTTTATTATAAAGAAAGTCACAAAGCGCGGAGGCCCACTACGGATGCAGCGATTGTAATCCCTGGATCTGCAATCCAATCGGCAGGCTGCGCCGCGGAGCCGCAGTAATAAGCATTTAGCACACAAGGAGGCTATGAATTTCAAGCCATTTGATTAGCATGTAGATGACCAAGCCTGTCCTCTCCATCCTCCTCTCTATTCCCAGTCAAGATAAAAACCTAATCATATCCAAGCCCAGTGCGGCCATTCTAAACCTCTGCTCCTTCCGTTTGTTTCCATAATTAAGGAGAATACATGTGGCTGTGAGGCGAGGCCATCTATAAGAACCTCGGACCTTTAGTGTTACCGGAACAAAGGCTGCTGCTTTTGTATTTCCTAGTTGAACGATAAACATAAAGATATCCATCTTATCTCTCAGGCGGGAATGGAGGAGGAATGGAGGAGGAAGGAAAGGCAAAAAGAAATGAATCCAAAGAGGTGATGATTGTGTTTGCTTGTGCGCTCAACAATAAAAAAACACACACATATATATTAAATTGAATTCTCACACTGGTACCTACAATATGTCTTTGATTAATAAATGATAGGTATCATATGTACAGTGGTGTTGAACTCATTTTTATAAATAATAGAAGTGTCTCCCATTACAAGCCTACGTGCAGAAAATCAGCTATGAATGCTTTCAACATTTCTGGCACTATCTTGAATTGCCACACTCGCCCAGAGGAACCCGCAGATGAAACGTCTGTATTAATTTGGCGAGGACTGAATTGTAGAAATGTTGATTTCTATATTTATGCTATGAGAGAGACTTGATGTGTGTAGCATGGGTTGGCAGGATTCACCACGTAAAGGTGGATCCAGACGACACACACCTCCTGAGTATTGATGCCCTGACCATGAACATACTATATGTAATGGAGTGTAATGAGTATATATGTATGCATATGTAATGAGAAGGAGATGTAAATAGCGGGTGTAGCTCCTTGCCAATGTAACACATAAGAGCTGTGATTTACTGAAGGACCAGCAGCTGAACATGCATGGTGCTCAACAGCATGACGTTACACCACCAAGAGTACGGTCACAGCAGCTCAACCTCCGTTCTGTAGAAAAGGAAACACTAAAACTGGCTCCATGACTGAAACGTCCATCGTCCTGCCTCTTAAGTCTTTACTGTAGGTTCTTATTTGTTGATGTGAATTTAAGTGTAGGAATATTCTGCATTAGAAAATGATCAAATAATGAAATATTAAAAGGAGCATAGCCAATGAAAATGTTTTCTGGCAAAAATGTAATCCTGCAACAATTTTTTTTTTTGAAATTCTTTTTGTTCGTTGTGAAATGAAGTGTGTTCTGAAGCAGAGACCTGTGTTACGGGCCGTTCAGAGAGAGCTGGGTGGCTGATTGCCTTGAGGCAGACGAGTCCCAGAGAGAGGCTCCATTATTGACTCTGCTGGGTCAACCTTAACGTTGGATCTGCTCTGACACTGTCCTTGTGCCGGCAGGAAGGAGGGCCCACACTACATCACCTACCGTCTTCACACTCAATTTATTCCTGAATGTTCCTGCCAATATGGCTGAGCCTCAGAATTATGAGTAATAAATGATAGGAATAACCTCTTAATAGTGTGCCCCACCTAAAGGAGGGGAAGACACCAGGGTTAAGGCAGAGACCTCCAGCACAGAGGGGAAGAGCGGGTCCTCAGTGCTCAGTGAGCCCGCTCTTAGGGTGATTGGTGATCAGACATTCTGCTCGTTGATGCTCCTTAGTTCCCTCTGCGCCTCCGTTCTCTCTGTCCGACTCTGTTCTAGAGCCGAGACGACCTCGAGGAACAACAACCTGAAGCTGTAGGGCCTGATGAGGATACATCAGGGGGAGAGGGGGGAGGGAGTGGGGGGGAGGGGAGTGGGGGGGAGGGAGTGTGGGGGAGGGAGTGGGAGGAGGGAGTGTGGGGGAGGGGGAGTGAGGGGGGAGGGAGTGGGGGGAGGGAGTGGGGGGGAGGGAGTGGGGGGGAGGGAGTGGGAGGAGGGAGTGGGGGGGAGGGAGGGTGGGGGAGGGAGTGGGGGGAGGGGGAGTGAGGGGGGAGGGGAGTGGGAGAGGAGAAGTGGGGGGAGGGAAGTGGGGGGGAGGGAGTGGGGGGGGAGGGAGTGGGGGGGGAGGGAGTGGGGGGGGAGTGGGGGGGAGGGAGGGCCGCTTGGACCTGCTGGTAAAGCAGTGATGGAGATTTGACTCCAAAGAGACGCTTATCAATCCATCACATCAGTTCTGAAGACTTTATTAAATCTATATCTATATCTATAATAAACGGAGTCCTCTACAGCTGTATGTTCGCCTCTTCACTGGGAAATCGAAGAAACTAATTTGGGGACTTTGTAAGTTGTTTATTTCTATGTTAAGGCCTCATAGTTTGGATTATTCTGGTCAAGACAATTGGAAAAGAAGAAATGTGATTCGGAATCTGAATCAATAAAGCGAGACTGATTCCATCAGTCTGGTTCTGGAATGGGAGGAGAGGAGAGGAGGGTAGGAGAGGAGAGGAGGGGAGAGGAGAGGAGAGGAGAGGAGAGGGAGGAGGAGTGGAGAGGAGAGGAGGAGGAGGGGAGAGGAGAGGAGGGTAGGAGTGGAGAGGAGAGGAGAGGAGAGGAGGGGAGGAGTGGAGAGGAGAGTAGAGGAGGGGAGAGGAGAGGAGAGGAGGGGAGGGGAGAGGAGAGGAGAGGAGGGGAGAGGAGGGGAGAGGAGAGAGGAGAGGAGGAGAGGAGGAGATGAGAAGAGGAGATGTCCTCCTCTCTGCGGGGGGCCGTTGGACCCCCGCAGAGAGTTGGGGACCACATTAGATATTGACATTTTCAAAGTTGAGTCTAGATGCAAACTTGCATCTAGGAACCTTCCTAACTCCTAGGAAGGTTCCTCATGCATAAGGTTTAATCATAAAGCTACTTTCAGCAACTTAGGGGGGTATGTGTGTGTGTGTGTGTATGGGGGGGGGGGGGGTGATGCCATTTACCTTTTATGAACTGTTTTTTATCTGAGTTTAATGTCACCAAGGTGCCAGCGACTGCGGAGTCCCTTGGCTCTGAAACAGCATAAAGACCAAAATGCTTTTAGTTTAATAAATGGCAAATCGTGAAATAAGCGATTGACCTTTGCTTCTGCTGCTTGACCCCATGGGTAACACACATGCTCATTCAGAGGAACTGGTTCACAGTCAACTGAGAAAAAGTGATTTCAAAAAAAAGTAGGCTGCTGTCCTAACCACCTTAATCTATGAACATTATCATTTTGCAATAGGTCAATAACTTAGTTACTTTAGCTGTAATTTAACAACTTAAATTACTTTAGTTGTAATTTTATCCCGTGACCTCAGAGTTACGGGTGCAACCACGATGAATAAGACCACAACGGTGATGAATAGTAAACAGGTTGACCCTGCTAAATACACTGCTCAAAAAAATAAAGGGAACACTAAGGATAACACATCCTAGATCTGAATGAATGAAGTATATATAATATCTTTATTCAGTACTTTGTTCTTTACATAGTTGAATGTGCTGACAACAAAATCAAACAAAAAATATCAATGGAAATCAAACTCAATAACCCATGGAGGTCTGGATTTGGAGTCACACTCCAAATTAAAGTGGAAAAACAGGCTGATCCAACTTTGATGTAATGTCCTTAAAAAACAAGTCAAATGAGGCTCCAGTAGTGTTGTGTGGCCTCCACGTGCCCGGTATGACCTCCCTACAACGCCTGGGCATGCTCCTGAATGAGGTGGCGGATGGTCCTCCTGAGGGATCTCCTCCCAGACCTGGACTAAAGCATCCGCCAACTCCTGGACAGTCTGTGGTGCGCCGTGGCGTTGGTGGATGGAGCGAGACATGATGTCCCAGATGTGCTCAATTGGATTCAGGTCTGGGGAACGGGCGGGCCAGTCCATAGCATCAATGCCTTCGTCTTGCAGGAACTACAGACACACTCCAGCCACATGAGGTCTAGCATTGTCTTGCATTAGGAGGAACCCAGGGCCAACCGCACAGCATATGGTCTCACAAGGGGTCTGAGGATCTCATCTCGGTACCTCATGGCAGTCAGGCTACCTCTGGCGACCACATGGAGGGCTGTGCGGCCCCCCAAAGAAATGCCACCCCACACCATTACTAACCCACCGCCAAACCGGACATGCTGGAGGATGTTGCAGGCAGCAGAACGTTCTCCACGGCGTCTCCAGACTCTGTCACGTCTGTCTCATGTGCTCAGTGAACCTGCTTCCATCTGGAAAGAGCACAGGGCACCAGTGGCGAATTTGCCAATCTTGGTGTTCTCTGGCAAATGCCAAACGTCCTGCACGGTGTTGGGCTGTAAGCACAACCCCCACCTGTGGACGTCAGGCCCTCATACCACCCTCATGGAGTCTGTTTCTGACCGTTTGAGCAGACACATGCACATTTGTGGCCTGCTGGAGGTCATTTTGCAGGGCTCTGGCAGTGCTCCTCCTGTTCCTCCTTGCACAAAGGTGGAGGTAGCGGTCCTGCTGCTGGGTTGTTGCCCCTCCTACGGCCTCCTCCACGTCTCCTGATTGTAACTGGCCTGTCTTCCTGGTAGCGCCTCCCATGCTCTGGACATTATGCTGACAGACACAGCAAACCTTCTTGCCACAGCTGGTATTGATGTGCCATCCTGGATGAGCTGCACTATCTGAGCCACTGGTGTGGGTTGTAGACTCCGTCTCATGCACCACACTAGAGTGAGAAGGCACCGCCAGCATGTCAAAAAGTGACCAAAATATCCGCCAGAAAGCAATAGGAACTGAAGAAGTGGTCTGTGTTCACCACCTGCAGAACCACTCCTTCTTATGGGGGGCGCTCTTGCTAATTCCCCTATCATTTCCACCTGTTGTCGTATTCCAGTTGCACAACAGCATGTGAGAATTGATTTATCAAGTGTTGCTTCCTAAGTGGACAGGTTTGATTTCACAGAAGAGTGATGTGACTTGGAATTTACATTGTGTTGTTTAAGTGTTCCCTTTATTTTTTACAGAGCAGTGTATATATATATATATATATATATATATATATATATATATATATATATATATATATATATATATATATATAAATATATACACACACACACACACACACACACACACACATATATACACACACACACACACACAGCACATGTCCTCAGACACCAGCGATGAGGAATCGGGTCAGATGATTATTGTGCAGCCTTAAGATGAGGAGGAGGGGGCGGGGGGGGGTGATGGAGACGTCTGATGAAGGCTTTACTGGATCAGAGGGAGGCAGACTTCTGACTTCAAAAACAATCTCTAGAAAAATGACTTCATGCTTGTGAAGATAAGCAGCAGACACACGGTGGGAGCGTGCACAGAGAGGCAGGTCCGTGTTCAGCTGGGATGTTCTCTGGGACGACAGCGCCCCCACATGGACGGTGGTCAAGCCCACATCCCTCCAGCCGTCTGCTGAGAACCAGACGGGTCGTCTCTCACAGAGCACATTAAGACCGCCATATGCATTGACAGACGTTGTTTAATTCACCGCTACAGGTTGGGTCGTCTTAAGAACCAACGACACGACACTAGAACCAACAGAATGTAGCAGCCTCCTTCAACCTGAGGAGGAAAACACAACGATTCATGTTCATGTAAAACATTATAAAGGAAGTCTGCTGAAGCATTTCCTGTCGGTACATCAGGGCCAGACGTTGTGGGCCAGTCTGCCAAACTGATCATTCCCATCCCTACAGCCTCATGGCCAGGCACGTGCACAGACATTTTGGGGGGCAGGTGCTCAAAAAAAAAAAGGGCACCCATCGCCAAAATTATTTATGAAATTAAAAATAATAATAATAAATAAAAAAAACACAGGAGGACTTCAACTTATATATTTATTTGTGTTAACAAACTAGATCAAATGATCAAATTGAATAAATAATTGAATAACAGGCATAAACAGACAAAACAAGGCCCATATTGCTATAAGCCAAATAGTATGTTAAATAATCGAACAATATTCTATAACTTAAAACTTATCAAAACTCTGCTCTGGATAAATAAAAGGATCTTCACAGGAGCATCCTCCTTGGTGCCATGTCTTGGAAGATTTGTATCACTTCACTGTGATTTATTTAATGTTTTCAGCGGCACTAATGTTGTTGTTAATTTATAAAAAAACAACGTTGGGGGATTGCACAAACACTGTCATTACCTGTTAGTCTGATGCTGCAGGTCAGTGAAGACGGGTGTGTTCGAAACCGCATACTTGCTTACTACGCTTAGTAGTATCCGAATGTCTTCTACTTCCGGAAAGATTTTGTGTAAGCATCGCTAGCTTACTAGACGTACTCAACTGCCCCAGAATGCACTGCGTCTAGTCAAAAGAACAGTGGAAGCAATGGCGCTAAACGGGGAGCCGCAGCAGCAGAGCCCACAGCTATACCGATGTAATTGTTTAATAATTGTTTTTAACACATCACCGCAAATCCTTAGGTTGAAGATGTACTGTGACGTTAAATGTGACGTTTATATATTTATTTATAATATTTATTAACGGCGCCCGGCCGGTAGGTTATTGACACGTCATTTGATTCACGTCATCTGAGACGTGGTTAAGTAATAGGGACGGTCGAATTACTCTCAAATGGATTACTCAATATCATTGTAGGTGGTTTCGAGAACACCCGTATGTCTGCTACCGGTGTGCTTGCCGGCTCAGCACTGATGTGGGGGATGAGGAGGAGAAGCGCGGCGGGGTGCTTGCGAGCAACCGCGGGGAGCATAAGGCTAGAATACGTATTCTACGTCTTATGGCCGCGGAGCATGTCTGGGAGCCGAAAATTCTCACAAGGACTCAAAATAAAATAACCCCTCAGATATCCAAAACACACTTGAGGGAAATTGATGACCAGAGAAACTAATTTGTATTCTAAAAATATTGATGATGATGAATGACAAAAAAATAAGTTTGGGACTCAATAGAAAAAAAGGGCACTTTTTCTCAACCAGGCACAAAGGGCTTGGGTGCTTGGAGCAACCACTGGTCTCATATCTGTGCACTGTCTCCTGGCTCATGGCCCACTGGATGCTCGTACTACAGCCCCACCCCCCCCCCCCGCAGTGGCCCTGGAAGGCTACCTGTCATAGGCCCCCCCCCACTGGGTTCAGATGGAGACCCCAGTAGGTCCAGGGAATCCTCCATGTCTGACCCAACTCTGCCAGTTACTGTGGTGAGGAGGGAGGAGGAGGGGGAGGAAGGGTCAGGAAGAGAGGGAGGAGGAGGAGGGGCAGGAGACATCCAGAGGGGTGAGGAGGAGGAGGAAGAGGGAGAGGGGGAGGAGGAGGAGGGAGGAATGAGGGGGAAGAGGGGAGGAGGGAGAGGGAGGAGGTGAGAAGGAGGGCAGGAAGGATCAGAGGGGGAGGAGGAGGAGGAAGAGGGAGGAGAGGTAGGAGGAAGAGGGGGAGAGGGGAGAGAGAGGAGAGAAGAGGGAGGAGGAGGGAAGAGAGAGCGGAGAGGGAGAGGAGTGAGAAGGAGGAGGAGGAAGAGGAGGGGAGGAGAGGAGGAGGAGGAGGAAGAGGCGGGAGGAGGAGGGGAGGGAGGAAAGAGGGGGAGGAGGAGGAGGAAGAGGGGAGAGGGGGAGGAGGAGGAGGAGGAAGAGGGGGAGGAGAGGAGGAGGACGAGGAGGAAGAGGGGGAGGAGGAGGAAGAGGGGGAGGAGAGGAGGGGGGGGGAAGAGGGGGGAGAGGGAGGAGGAAGAGGGGAGGAGAGGAGGAGGAGAGGAAGAGGGGGGAGGACGAGGGAGGGGGGGAGAGGGGGGGGTCAGAGCTTCAGGTTCTGCAGCGTGGAGCCGCGG
>OLKM01000338.1:158037-215165 GCA_900291075.1 Melanogrammus aeglefinus
GGGAGAGTTTCTAGATCATTGTATCGATAAAGAAGGGAGAGTTCTAGATCATCGTATCGATAGAAGTGGAGAGTTCTAGATCAACTAGTATCGATAAGAAGGGAGAGTTCTAGATCATTGTATCGATAAGAAGGGAGAGTTCTAGATCATTGTATCGATAAGAAGGGAGAGTTCTAGATCACTGTATCGATAAGAAGGGAGAGTTCTAGATCATTGTATCGATAAGAAGGGAGAGTTCTAGATCACTGTATCGATAAGAAGGGAGAGTTCTAGATCATTGTATCGATAAGAAGGGAGAGTTCTAGATCACTGTATCGATAAGAAGCAGGACTCACCATTACGGCGTGGGGGAAGTAGCCGCTGGTCTGGCTCTGCAGTCCCACCGTTCCCAGCGCCGCCGCCACGTAGCGCTGGGGCGTCGGCTTGTCCAGCGTGGCGCGGCGGATCTTACTGAGTTTGGTCGCCACGAAGTACGGCAGCACGCTCTGAGGGGAGGAGTCACAGTCAGTAACGCTCTGAGGGGGAGGAGTCACAGTAACGCTCTGAGGGGAGAAGTCAGTCAGTAACGCTCTGAGGGGAGGAGTCACAGTCAGTAACGGTCTGTGGGGAGGAGTCAGACAGTAACGCTCTGAGGGGGAGGAGTCAGTCAGTAACGCTCTGAGGGGGAGGAGTCACAGTAACGCTCTGAGGGGGAGGAGTCACAGTAACACTCTGAGGGGAGGAGTCACAGTCAGTAACGATCTGAGGGGGAGGAGTCACAGTCAGTAACGCTCTGTGGGGAGGAGTCACAGTAACGCTCTGAGGGGGAGGAGTCACAGTAACGCTCTGAGGGGGAGGAGTCACAGTAACGCTCTGAGGGGGAGGAGTCACAGTCAGTAACGCTCTGGGGGGAGGAGTCACAGTCAGTAACGCTCTGTGGGGAGGAGTCACAGTAACGCTCTGAGGGGGAGGAGTCACAGTAACGCTCTGAGGGGGAGGAGTCCACAGTAACGCTCTGAGGGGGAGGAGTCGGACAGTAACGCTCTGAGGGGGAGGAGTCGGACAGTAACGCTCTGAGGGGGAGGAGTCGGACAGTAACGCTCTGAGGGGGAGGAGTCAGACAGTAACGCTCTGAGGGGGAGGAGTCAGACAGTAACGCTCTGAGGGGGAGGAGTCAGACAGTAACGCTCTGGAGGGGGAGGAGTCAGACAGTAATGCTCTGAGAGGGAGGAGTCAGACAGTAATGCTCTGAGGGGGAGGAGTCAGACAGTAACGCTCTGAGGGGGAGGAGTCAGACAGTAACGCTCTGAGGGGGAGGAGTCAGACAGTAACGCTCTGAGGGGGAGGAGTCAGACAGTAACGCTCTGAGGGGGAAGAGTCAGTCAGTAACGCTCTGGGGGGAGGAGTCACAGTCAGTAACGCTCTGTGGGGAGGAGTCACAGTAACGCTCTGAGGGGGAGGAGTCACAGTAACGCTCTGAGGGGGAGGAGTCACAGTAACGCTCTGAGGGGGAGGAGTCACAGTAACGCTCGGAGGGGGAGGAGTCAGACAGTAACGCTCCGAGGGGGAGGAGTCGGACAGTAACGCTCTGAGGGGGAGGAGTCGGACAGTAACGCTCTGAGGGGGAGGAGTCGGACAGTAACGCTCTGAGGGGGAGGAGTCGGTCAGTAACGCTCTGAGGGGGAGGAGTCGGTCAGTAACGCTCTGAGGGAGAGGAGTCAGACAGTAACGCTTTGAGGGGAGGAGTCTCAGTCAGTAACGCTCTGAGTGGGAGGAGTCAGACAGTAACGCTCTGAGGGGAGGAGTCAGTCAGTAACACTCTGAGGGGGAGGAGTCAGTCAGTAACGCTCTGAGGGGGAGGAGTCAGTCAGTAACGCTCCGGGGGGGAGGAGTCAGTCAGTAACGCTCCGGGGGGGAGGAGTCACAGTCAGTAACGCTCTGAGGGGGAGGAGCATTAATTGGGCTGATTGGGCGCTGGCCTTAACGGTGTGAAGCAGGTTCTTTCTGATTGGACGCCGGCACTAATGGCGTTCAACAGGTCATTGGTTCCTGAACCTCCTCCGCCCGGGGGGGGGTCCAGGGGTCTTCCTCAGACCCCCCCCCCCCCCCCCCCGAGACCGCCCCGGGGTCCGGTGGCTTACCTGGATGATGATCCCCTGGCTCTTGTACTCGGCCTCCAAACCCCGCGAGAAGAAATCCACGAAGGCCTGAGGAGACAGGAGACACCGTAGGTTAAGTACCTTCTCCACCGCTCAGCCACACAGCAAACAGACAGGAGGAACCCTTTACTCCTCCTCCACCTCCTCCACCTCCTCCTCCAGCAGGTTGAGACCAACCATGAGGGCGTTTTAATTACACAACGCAGTAGAAGCTGCTCGCTGTTCAGAGCCTCGGAGAACGCTCCATCTGGGCCACACTGATGTCATCCATCACACACAGGAAGTGACATCACTTAAGGCACTAATATCAGCAATAAAACATAGGAACACGCAGTTTGACGTGGGTGCTCCATTTCAGGGGAGATATTATGGTCTAGAGGAGTTACAAGTACACTTGTACCTTCTCTTCCCAATCAAGAGACACTTCAGAAGGAAGAGAAGACATGGGAGGCAATTAGCAGCGCTGCCAAAAGGACGCATGCATCCTCAGTGGTTCCCCAGAAGACGTCTTAGTCAAGGACGGGGGGGGGGGCGTTTCAATTCCAACAGTCGTGCTTCACGGCACGACTGTTGTTGTGAACAGTACTACTGATGCATTAGTTATCTTTATTTTTTGTACCTGATGGAAGTATGTTTTCTTTCCCTCCGAGAGTTTGGTACTTGTTAATGCATAATAATTAAAAAATATTCATTAAAAGAAAAATGTCTATCTATCTGTTTGGCCGTCCTCCGCCGGGCGCCCACCTTGCTAGCAGAGTAGACGGTGAGCAGCGGGACGGGCAGCACGGCGCTGGCAGAGGAGATGTTCAGGATGGCTCCCTTCTTCCTGAGGACACAGAGTTACACCGATACGTTCTGCAGGAAGGGCCACCTCTGAGCCAGCGGCCCCGATACCGACGTGATGGGGACGCCTAGAATAAGGACATACCTCTGGACCATTCTGGGGAGAACCAGGCTGGTCATCTGGAGCCGCCATCGGGGAGGGAGGAGAGGGAAGAGGGCTTAGACAGCGAGACAGAGACCCTCTCTGGTCACCGTGTGTGTGTGTGTGTGTGTGTGTGTGTGTGCACATAGTGTGTGTGTGTGTGTGTGTGTGTGTGTGTGTGTGTGTGTGTGTGTGTGTGTGTGTGTGTGTGTGTGTGTGTGTGTGTGTGTGTGTGTGTGTGTGTGTGTGTGTGTGTACCTGGCACACAGAGGTGATGTTGACGTTGATCAGGGTGTTGATGAACTGAAGAAAAAGAGGAACAACAACAACACGCTGAGCTCCTCTGGTATCCATCAGCTCTACTGATGGATTCAAATGTGAACAGCCCTCAATAAACACAAAACGAGAAACAGGGAACTCAAAGGTGTCCCGAGGAGACCGTGATGCAAGGAGACAGTCTTCCCCCGGAGGAGAGGGGAGGAGGGGAGAGAGGAGAGGAGAGGAGAGGAGAGGAGGAGAGGAGAGGAGGAGGGAGGGGGAGGGAGGGAGGAGGAGGGAGGGGAGGAGGGGAGGGGGGGAGAGGAGGAGGAGGGGAGGAGAGGAGGAGAGGGGAGGGGAGAGGAGAGGAGAGGAGAGGAGGAGGAGGGGAGGAGAGGAGGGGAGGAGGGCATTACAGCAGACATTAACAGGACTTCTTAATGATCACTTTCAGAGCAGAGCCCTTAAACTTTACGGCACTGACCCGTGCCTTGAAGGAAATGCTGAGGCACACTTTGACAATGTGTAAAGTGCATGTTGAGCGCGCGCATATATATATTATATATATATATATATATATATATATATATATATATATATATTATATATTTAATATGAATGAAATATCTTCCCTGCATGGTAAAATGCCCTTTACATTGCTCAAAGTGCACCTCAGCATTTCCTTCTTTATATTAAAGTCTCCTCTAAAGCACAGCGACTATGTTTCCGGTTGATTGTTCTTTTGTCGTCCGCATCATGAGCCCATTCTGACGTTGAACACGGAGCGCTATCTGTGGAGACGTACGCTGTCCAGGTTGGGGATGCTCAGGAAGAACTCGGGGTACCCATAGGAGACGCCCACGTTGTTCACTGAGGACAGAAGAACCAAGGGCACAGCAACCCTCAGTCAGTCGTACTCCAGGACTCAATACTGCACAACACATCAATGACACCACAATACAGTGGACTGAAACGCTATCCTCAGCCTCAGGAGGGCAGCAGAGCTCCAATTAGACATGATCACCTGACCGACTAATAAATGTTTACCTCCTGCGTTTCTTTAGATCTCACACACACACACACACACACACACACACACACACACACACACACACACACACACACACACACACACACACACACACACACACACACACACACACACACACACACACACACACACACACACACACACACACACACACACACACGTCAAAGCCTCACCCAGTACCCCTATCTCCAGGCCAGCCAGTCCCTCTTCGATCTTGGGGTAGATGTCTCTGGTGCTGAAGTCAGCTGCGATGGTTTTGGTTTGCACCTCACACTTACTCTCTGAGGAGAAGGGAGAAAGGCATGTTTACACTAATAAAGTACAACACACACACACACACACACACACACACACACACACACACACACACACACACACACACACACACACACACACACACACACACACACACACACACACACACACACACACACACCTATGGCCTTGGAGACGTCGTCCAGCTTCTCCTGGGATCGGCTGATCAGCACAATGTTGAACCCTCTGCGGGCCAGCTGAGGGGGGAGGAGGAGAGGGGGAGAGACAGGTGAGGGGGGAGGAGGAGAGGGGGAGAGACAGGTGAGGGTTGAGACAGGTGGACACCAGGAGAGGATGAGCCCACTGATCTCACCCCAGACAACCTCCGGAGTCTTACCTCCTCTGCGTAGGCCTTCCCAATCCCGTCGGTGGCTCCGGTCACCACTAGAACACAAGAACCAGACAGGGTGAGGGGAGACAGAGGAACCTCCAGTCACCACTAGAACACAAGAACCAGACAGGGTGAGGGGAGACAGAGGAACCTCCAGTCACCACTAGAACCAGACAGGGTGAGGGGAGACAGAGGAACCTCCAGTCACCACTAGAACACAAGAACCAGACAGGGTGAGGGGAGACAGAGGAACCTCCAGTCACCACTAGAACACAAGAACCAGACAGGGTGAGGGGAGACAGAGGAACCTCCAGTCACCACTAGAACCAGACAGGGTGAGGGGAGACAGAGGAACCTCCAGTCACCACTAGAACCAGACGGGATGAGGGGAGACAGAGGAACCTCAACACTAGCCCCATCCTCCCGGGTAGTGGGATTGACCTTCCCTCTACTAATCCCCGTGTTCTTATCAGAGAAGGTTTAAGAACAGCCTCCTGGGTTGGGGACGAGTTGTGCAGAAAGGAACACAGCAATCACTATTTGAAAATGTGCAAGCGCATCCAAGGCTTGTGTTACTCCGTGTTCCTCAATACTATCAGTTTGGTATAACACTGAGTAACGCATCATGTGTGCGTGTCTCACACCCACTGCAGCGTTGGAACCACTGAATATTCAAGCGTAGAGAAACAAGAGCTTCAGTGTGAAACAGCAGCCAGACAGGGCAGCCATGTCTCCCTCACTCACAGACTACCAATAAGAACACACTGCTGCGAGTGTGAGACACACACACACACACACACACGTTTGTATGTGTCACACAATCCCGTGTGTGTCTCTCTCTCACACAATCCCGTGTGTGTGTGTGTCTCTCTCTCTCTCTCACACACACAGTTGTGACAGCAAATGAATGAATGACCCGGTGGCTGTACTGTAGTTGCATAGTTAAGCCATTTACTCAGGGCAGAGGGAGAGAATGTTTTGGTCTTACCCCCAAAATAGGATGCTTTGATATCATCCAAGTTATATTGTTCTTATGCAAGCAGGTGAGATATAGGATGTCACACTCTAGCACACTCAAAGGACAAACAAATGTGAATACTATGTGATATTTAGAGAGGAGAATGTTGGTGTAATATAAATAACAATGCAGTTCTACGAGTTGGACTTATAAGTAGAAGTCTACAGGTGGGACTTGTAGAACCACATATTGGGATTCTGGAGGGCTTCTTGCCGCAGAGTCAACGTGGTAACTCAAGGCCGGGGTTGTGTGCCAACTGCCTTCAGAGCTATCTGTTCCACAGCTAGCTGCTAGTGGTCCCTGAGCTAGCAGCTAGTGGTCCCTGAGCTAGCTGCTAGTGGTCCCTGAGCTAGCAGCTAGTGGTCCCTGAGCTAGCAGCTAGTGGTCCCTGAGCTAGCAGCTAGTGGTCCCTGAGCTAGCAGCTAGTGGTCCCTGAGCTAGCAGCTAGTGGTCCCTGAGCTAGCAGCTAGTGGTCCCTGAGCTAGCAGCTAGTGGTCCCTGAGCTAGCAGCTAGTGGTCCCTGAGCTAGCAGCTAGTGGTCCCTGAGCTAGCAGCTAGTGGTCCCTGAGCTAGCAGCTAGTGGTCCCTGAGCTAGCAGCTAGTGGTCCCTGAGCTAGCAGCTAGTGGTCCCTGAGCTAGCAGCTAGTGGTCCCTGAGCTAGCTGCTCCCACCCCAGCCTACTCTCCCCCACTAGCCTCTCCCACTCTCCTAACCTCCCCCCTACTCTCCTCTACTAACCACTCCCCCATACCTAATCTCTACTAACCTCTCCCCTACTCACCTCTCCCCCACACCTACTCTCCTCTACTAACCTCTCCCCCACTAGCCTCCCCCCTACTCTTCTCTCCCCCACTAGTCCACCGTAGTGCAGACTCTACGGTCGGCCTGTGTGTGTTCGTGTGTCTCCTGGTCTGATGGACAGACGGACCACCGACAGGTCAGAGCGTTGAGCCGCCTCCTCCTCCCCTACCGCCACCACGGAGGGCGGATAACGACCTGCCCACTGCCTGGGGACACCAGCCGCCCGCTCCCTAGCACCCAGACCCGCCTCACCTGCCCACTGCCCGAGGCTCCCCGGGGACACCAGCCGCCCGTTCCCCAGGACCCAGACCCGCCTCACCTGCCCACTGCCCGAGGCTCCCCGGGGACACCAGCCGCCCGTTCCCCAGGACCCAGACCCGCAGTCCGGCCAGCAGCCACCCCGCCGCGCGCACCGCGAGCCAGGCGGCCGTCAGCGCGCCAAGCACGAGCAGGGGCGCCTCGGCCGCGCGCAGCGCCTCCAGACCGTCCGCCAGCATGCTGCACATGCTGCTCAACGCAGACTGAAGAACGATGAGTTGACTAAACAACACGGACGGAGGACCGATTAGTTAACTGAATACCACGGAGGAGTGGAGGGTTAACTAAAGATCACCCAGTTAACCGGAGGAGCGGCTCCGAGTGCACAGGATCGACGATGCAATGAAGAAGGCTCGAAATGACATTTCCGGGTTGGACTTGGTGCTGCTCGATGCTGATTGGTTGAGAGCAGCCCCGGTCTCCTCTATTGGTCGCGGCAGAAGACAGGTGATCGTCCTACTGATGCTCAGCAGCGCTTCCGGAAGGGGATTATTTCGCGTCTTTACTTCTGTTCGCTGTTCAAAGCCGCCGCACTGCTCCTCGTTAAGGTTTTAAAAAAAAAAAAATAATAATAATAATAATAATAATAATAATAATAATAATAATAATAATAATAAATCATTTAAAGTTCAGTCTAGAGGCAATGTACTAGATACAATGTACACAACGTACTAAAAATGGCCTCAATACAAAAGTTACTTCAAAACATAGAGGCTTTCTGCTTTCCTAACCACCATAAATATATTTTACATTACAATACAACAAGATAGGCCTTCACTTATTTATTACAAAACAATCTGATTTCCCCTTATTGGATTTCAACCCTGGCCTGAAGTCTTCCTACCTGTAGATTCATATTGGCGCAGACCCTCTGATTCACAATCACATGTTGTAATTGTTAGCAATGTCAACATCGCAGGCTTGGTCTTCAAACAGGGAGAGGGGCTCTGATCCATCATGCCATAATGTCAAATTAAAATCACAATGACGATCAAGACCACAAAGATGGTAAATAATGACCAGGTTGACCTTCAGATCTATAAAAAGCCCTTAGACACCAACGATGAGGAATAGGGTCCAAGGTGAGGAGGGGGGGGGCGTGATGGAGACGTCCGATGAAGGCTTTATTGGAACACAAAACAATCCCTATAGGAGAATGACTTCATGTTTGGTGAAGATAAGCAGCGGACACAGTGGGGTCGTGAACAGAGGCGGGGATGTTGTCTGAGCCGCTGAGCTCACAAATGTAGGCCAACAGCGCCCCCACATGGACGTTAGTCGTTTTTGCATTACATCATCAGACTCACTGCAGGTACTGAGGGCGATAGAAGCGGCCACGCAGCCCTCTGCAGGCAGACAGGTAGCGTTAGAGTTACAGATCCCAGCGGCCAGATGGCCTCTCGGTCTATTCCTGGAAGAGACGGCGTCTTACAGAGCTGCCATCACCACCAGCAGGTTTCAAACAGGTTCCAAACGAAGGCCGCAACCTGTGGTGCCCAGGGAGGAGGAGCCAGCGATCGGAGCTGGGACGGGGTTCATGCTGTACACCAAAAGTACTTAATTTAATTTATTCACAACCAGGACTTTTCTACTGTCTAACAGGCTGATAAGAAGAAAGTCAAGCAGATCGTTCTTCCTCCTCCTGTCCTCCTTGAGGAGGAACAGCAGGTTGAGACTAAACATGAGGGGTTTTTAATTACACAACGCTGTAGAAGCTGTCCGCTGTTCAGAGCATCGGAGGAGAACGCTCCATCTGGGGCACACTGATGTCATCCATCATCACACACAGGAAGTGACATCACTTAAGGCACCAATATCAGCTTATGGAAACTACATGTGGCTGTTGAACTGAGCAACACACACACACACACACACACACACACACACACACACACACACACACACACACACACACACACACACACACACACACACACACACACACACACACACACACACACACACACACACTCACCCTCAAACAAAGAGAGAGTGTATATCTTATTTCCACAGTGTGTGAATGTGTGTGGAGGTTGTTCTGGACAGTTGTTGTGATGGGTCCTCCTGGTTATTTTTTAGCCGTTTTAAGAATGAATTGAAGAGGAGGGGGGGGGGTCCCCTTCACTTCCATAAAACAATCTGTGATTACTACGGTGGTTGGTCGAGGACTTCTGACGGTGATGTTTATTACGCAGCTGGGATGTTTTGGAGGATACCAACGATCATCTCCTCGGGGAAACATCCCTCTTATTATTACTATAAAAGCAGCTTTGAGGCTAAATTAATGTTTCATTGCGTTATGCTATCTCAGGTATTGTTCACTGTTTGGAGAGATGTGCAAGAGCATCCCTATTCTGAGTTCCTCAATACTATCAGTTTGGTGTTACACTGAGTAACGTATCCTGTGTGCGTGTCTCAGACCCACTGCAGCGTTGGAACCGCTGAATATTCAAGCGTAGAGAAACAAGAGCTTCAGTGTGAAACAGCAGCCAGACAGGGCAGCCATGTCTCCCTCACTCACAGACTACCAATAAGAACACACTGCTGCGAGGGTGAGACACACACACACACACACACACACACACACACACACACACACACACACACACACACACACACACACACACACACACACACACACACACACACACATACACGTGTCTCTCTCTCTCACAGTGAATGAATGACTTTGGGGCTGTACTTTCATAATCAACGCCTTCAGTCAGTTGGCTGAGTGAGTGAGAGAGAGGGAGAGAGACTATGTACAATTATGAAAATGAGGGAAAAATAATATTGCTATATACTTGCTAAATAAATGAATAACTTGTGCTCTCTAACGGCAATAAAAATAGAAACAGGACAGTACTGCCTCGGAACATAATAAAGCAGAACCTTTAACTGAGACGCAACCAAACAAAGCGTCTTCTGGATCAGAGCAGACACGGTGACCAGTCCTCTGCATTGTGTTTTATGTTTTTGAATTTTTCTATATATTTTCATATAAATGCAGATATATATTATGATAGATATCTGCATTTATATGAAAATATATAGAAAAATTCAAAAACTAACTTGCCAAATAAATGGCATGCACAGTTGTTTAAAAAATATATAATGTTATACAATATAAATAGTTTGAATAGAAATGAAGGATAATTTTAACTCAAACAGTATCCTCACAACTGAACCTGTAAAAAAACACCTAATGTCTGTTTGTCTGTTCATCTGTAAAATGATTCACCCAGGAGTGAACAAATATACAACCTTTTGTTTCTCAGGCTTTCATTATTTAGATTAGTGTGACTTATTGCTCTGCCCTTGAACCACGGTGGGTTTATGTATTGACTTTGAGAGTTAAAAATGGTTGAAATGCTACAGTCTAGGAAGTTAACAATAAAGTACCTTTCATGTAAGCTCATGGGTCAGTCGTCTTGCCGATGTATACACTCCAGTCCCCGATAAATACAAATGCATAAACAAACATAAAGCAAGAATCCCATGTTTCATTAAATAGTTATACTTTAATTTAGGAACAGCTGCAGAGGGCAGATGAAAGCTCCCGACCCAGTGGCTGTAGTCATTACCCTAATAATGAGTAATAAGTTGGGTTGTTTATTGGTTAAAACGCCCTCAGAGCGCGCGTACAGGGCACAGAACTCGATGTTACACTCGATGCTTTCGTTTTTTAGTTCTTCAGTTTCTCTTTTAGTGTTTAATTTACTTCTTAGTATTTTGCCATCATGTCATCAACCAGAAACAGCTGCTGTAGGCAGGACATAACACATGGGCCTTACTGGTGGATCAATAACATGTTCAGGTGTAATGTGGTGATTTAACAGAATAACGTCATTTGAGTTGTTTTAAAATAGTAGGGTTTTAACCGAGATCAATCATATACAGTAATTAAATGGCTAATTGTGATAGCAAGAAGGACATAAGGGCAGCTTCTGAAGGTAGCTGACGTGAGCCAGTCAGGAGACCCCATGAGTCCATAGCGTGTCTCCGTCATATAAGAGACTCTACAAGCACAAACACAGCCACGGTAAACACAAAGCTGAGCGGGTAGTTCAAGATCTCAAAAGAACTAAATGATATGCATGGTGGAAAGAAACAGTTTATCAACGGGTCTGGAAACCCCTTCAGCATCGCTTCACGGTCTCCTCCTATCTGTCATTACGTTCCAGAACCACTGCGTCTGCATGTATGTTTCATCAGCAAACCAATGTAACTTGGGAACACACAATGAGCTGATTAAAAGAAAACTGTGTGTCTTATGTGTGTGTGTGTGTGTGTGTGTGTGTGTGTGTGTGTGTGTGTGTGTGTGTGTGTGTGTGTGTGTGTGTGTGTGTGTGTGTGTGTGTGTGTGTGTGTGTGTGTGTAAAGACATTCAAATGACAGCAGCATAACACGTCATTCTCTCTACGATTCTCACCCTATAATCACACACAAAGCGTCTGTTTATTGACTAAACACGCGGAGATGAAGGAGTGTTAGAAACATTTAATTACAAATTCGTAGTTTCATTCAAACAGAAAAGTGAAAGAATCCATTAAGTTATAAACACTTAGCTGTATAATATATTGGATCATGAATATCATCGCCTGAAAACGACACAAACAATAGTTAATATGATATTCAATATGTCGTCATTTGGATTTGTTTCATACACACACATGCAGACACACATGCAGACACACACACAAACACACACACACACACACACACACACACACACACACACACACACACACACACACACACACACACACACACACACACACACACACACACACAATACAATGAAGCAGGCACCTATAGAGTAAAACCTTACCTCACCTGTTCTCCACTGGAATACAAACCAGTTCATGGTGATCCTAGTGATGCTGAGACCACCCACACAGTGGGGCGCATGGGGAAGGAAACAGGGTTATGCAGAAAGATATATATATATATATATATATATATATATATATATATATATATATATATATATATATATATATATATATATATATATATATATATATATATACACACACACGTATTATCACATTTCCTTGAATGAATTGAATGATCCTCTGATGACAATACCTTCTTACCCCGGTCTCGCACACACTTCACACACACAGCTTGTATCCTCATATTTACAGCTGTCCAAAACATATGACAAACTTTTTCTTTCTTCCCATTGAACCTTTTTCATGCTACTTAACTCATTGTCCTCCTATAGTCTCATTATCAGCCCTTACTGAACACCAACATCAAGTCAGATCAGGACTCTGTGAGGTTAACGTATTTATGCTCTGGTGCTGTCAATAACTCTCAATAACTCTCAATAACTCTCAATAACTCTCAATAACTCTCACTAGTATATGCTACACGTGAACCTACTAAGATGGCGCAATTTGATTGGTTCGCTATCATGGGATATCGGGCGATATCCCATGATTGTATGTGTGTAGCATATACTAAAACAATTATTCACCTCAGGCTCCGTGAATATTCACTTCGCCTTTGGCGAATAATTGTTAAACAACTTTCAATAACTCTTGATAACGCTTGTAACTCTCAATAACTCTCCATAAATCTTTATAACTCTTAATAACTCTTTATAACTCTTAATAACTCTATAACTCTTAATAACTCTTAATAACTCTCCATAACTCTTAATAACTCTTAATAACTCTTAATAACTCTTAATAACTCTCCATAACTCTTTATAACTCTTAATAACTCTTAATAACTCTTAATAACTCTTAATAACTCTTAATAACTCTTAATAATTCTCCATAACTCTTTATAACTCTTTATAACTCTTAATAACTCTTAATAACTCTTAATATTTTGCTAATAAACAGAAGCAGGCGAGATGAGGACGGTTGTTTAACCTACATCCAGATTCCTGGTACCGATGATAAGTCGACCCCGTACCAACACCCACCCTGGTCCAGGGTCCATACTGGTCCATACTGGTCCATACTGGTCCCTGACCAACACCCGCCCTGGTCCAGGTCTACTGGTCCATACTGGTCCATACTGGTCCATACTGGTCCATACTGGTCCATACTGGTCCATACTGGTCCCTGACCAACACCCACCCTGGTCCAGGTCTCTGAGGTCCAGGTCTCTGGGGTCCAGGTCCCTGAGGTCCAGGTCTCTGAGGTCCAGGTCTCTGAGGTCCAGGTCTCTGAGGTCCAGGTCTCTGGGGTCCAGGTCCCTGAGGTCCAGGTCTCTGAGGTCCAGGTCTCTGAGGTCCAGGTCTCTGAGGTCCAGGTCTCTGAGGTCCAGGTCTCTGGGGTCCAGGTCTCTGAGGTCCAGGTCTCTGAGGTCCAGGTCTCTGAGGTCCAGGTCTCTGAGGTCCAGGTCTCTGAGGTCCAGTCTCTGGGGTCAAGGTCTCTTGAGGTCCAGGTCTCTGATTCCAGGGTCTCTGGGGTCCAGGGTCTCTGAATTGGTCCGGGTCTCTGGGTCCAGTCTCTGAGGTCCAGGTCTCTGGGGTCCAGGTCTCTGAGGTCCAGGTCTCTGGGGTCTAGGTCTCTGGAGTCCAGGTCTCTGAGGTCCAGGTCTCTGGGGTTCCAGCAGGCTCTGAGTCCAGGCCCTCTGGGGTCAAGTCTCTGAGTCCAGGGTTCTCTGAGTGTCCAGGCCTCTCCGTGGGAGCTGGCTCCAGGTCTGTCAGTCTCCGTGGAGCTGCCCCCCCCCCCCCCCCCCCCGTCGCGGCCTCTGTGTCTGCGTCCTCCACGAATGCTTTTTGGGGTAAGGGCTTCCAGATCACGACTCACAGCAAGCCCAGACCGCAAAAAGAATCGTGACGGACAATCTCTGCCCCCTCCTGGTCCGTGAACCCCTGAGGTTCATGTGTTCACAGAGTGTGCTCAGAGGTGGAGGGTGAACGGTGATGACGTAGGCTCACATGAGCAGCTGGTGGAGCTTCACACCGGCAGAGCGCTCCACTCCAGACCCACGGTGTCACCCCCACCTCCTCTGGAGGCCAGCGGCCCTCAGACCTCAGCCTCAACACCTCCTCATCCACCAATTGGGATCCATCGTTGAGGCTCGACTGGATTTCGGACACTTCAACATCACATGGTGGATCTAAAAATAGATTTAGAACGTCCCGCTGCTCCTTCCGGTCCGCCGGCGCTGGATCATCAGATCCACGAGGTGAACTTCAGATCTGATCTTAACGTAAAGATTGAAGTTGGCGTCGACTCCGGAGCGCACAGGCTGCCGGTGCAGAGCTCCCCCCCCCCCCTTTGCTCTGCTCGGATTGGCTGATCCTGACTTCATCTGGTCCATCTCTCCGGTCACGATCCTCCGTCTGTCTTCGTGCGCGCGGAGAGCCAGACTACTATGACGCAGCGCGCCGCGCGTGATGCGCGCGTTCTGCGTGGAGCAGTCACGACGCGACGGGAGCGCTAACAGAACAGGATTATGAATCTAATAGAGAGAGGTTCTCCTTTCAGGGTTATATGAATATTACTGCTGTGACGTGACGCGTGATAGTTGCCTTGGCGACTCGTCGCTCCTGTGAAGGGTCTTCTCTAACGGTTTGGATCCGTTCGCCGGTTCCTCCGCTACCGGGAACCGAACGTACAACCGAGCATCACTGATATCAGACACGTGGAGGTTCAGCACCAGGGGGGGGGGGACAGCTCCCAGTCAGCTCCCAGTCCGCTCAGTCAGCTCCCAGTCCGCTCAGTCAGCTCAGTGGTCTCCTGACCGGAGCTACCGACCGTATCCTAACGCGTATCCTCTGACACTTCATCTAAACCCTCAGCTGAAGAACCTGAAGAACCTATAAGAGCATGAGACATTAAGACCACCTCTCAGGACACCAGAGGCCCACGTCCTCCAGCAGAAGGTCTGATCACCCTGAGGAACCCGGGGGTCTGGAGAACCTCTGGCGGTTCACTAACTCACCGGGTCGGAGGAGCCTTTGTTCACGAAACGCGGGAAGTAGAAAGACCAGAAGCCGGTTGTCCCACAACGTCCTTTACTGCTCCACTCTGTCCTCGGTCTCCTCTGGTCCCTGTACTGGTCCTGCCGGTCCTTTCTTGTCCACAGTAGGCCTGCTTGTTCACTCAGTCCCAGTCCGCACTGGTCCAGCCTGGTCTCCTGTACTGGTGAACTCCTCCTCCAGTCCGCTGTCCGCCCGAATGCTGCTCGATGCCTTCCCTCTATCCTCCTCACTGGTCCTTGTACTGGTCCTTGTACTGGTCCTCTCGCTCCTCACTGGTCCTTGTACTGGTCCTCTCGCTCCTCACTGGTCCTTGTACTGGTCCTCTCTGCGGTCCGCTGTATCCTGAATGGTGCTTTATACGCTCGATGCGCCTCTATCTATTATCTATTTCTGGATCACGATCCAACCCCGGTTCTATTTTTAGCGCCTGATCAAAAAAAGAGAAGCTGAGGAATGTCGAGCCACGTGCCCGCGCAACGTGCGCGCCCAGCGTCGGGTGAATGCGCGTACCCGCGTATCATTTAATCATGCATGTTAAAAATGTGCCAAACCGTAATATAGATATAAATATATAAAAAACAAACACACACACACATATATATATATATATATATATATATATATATATATATATATATATATATATATATATATATATATATATATATATATATATATATATATATATATATAGCCTATGATCTGGCTGCAAAAGTGCATGAGGAGGAGGAGGAGGAAGAGGAAGAGGAAGAGGAGGAGGAGGAGAAGGAGGAGGAGGAGCAGGAGGAGCAGGAGGAGCAGGAGGAGTAGGAGGAGAAGGAGGAGAAGGAGCAGGAGGAGGAGAGGAGTAGGAGGAGGCGGAGGAGCCTCCGCCTCCTCTCAGAGGGCTTCCTGATGAAGAGGATATCAGACGGTAAGGTGTGAGGGATGAAGGCCGTATTCTACCTCAAGTGGACGGCCCGGGTGGCCTCGTCGATCACAACGCTGACGTCACGTAAAGAATCTCCACACACACACACACACACGCACGCACTCACGCACGCACGCACGCACACAAACACGCACGCACACAAACACACACACACACAGACACACACACACACACACACACACACACACACACACACACACACACACACACACACACACACACACACACACACACACACACTCACACACCCTGAGTGTGTGTGTGGCGCTGGGTTCCCGGGCTGCGCGGGCAGAATGGGAGCGCGTAGTAACCGAGCGGCGTGCCGGAGCGACGAGGCTATTTTTAGCCCGGGCGCTCCGGCACGCGCTGCGGGTTTCTGAGCAGAAACATAAACACGCTGCATCACTCAGAGAACAGCGCTCAGGGAGCCGCGGAGCAGACGCTGGGCGACTGACCGTGCGTTGTTGGAGCGAGAGACCCAGTGTGTTGGACCTGATGGTCTTCATTAATGCTCATCACTTGGACCACGCTGCACACACTCACACACACTCTGCTGCAGCAGCTCGACCCCTCGCTGTAGGAAGAGGGATCAACCAGATGATTATTGACCCGCTCATCTGCTGGGAGTCAAAGCCCTTCAGCCACCTGGACACTGGAAGCCAGGGTCGTTTTCTGGAAGCTTTAAGATTACTCTTAGACACCCAAGAGATTGCGATATATGGGCACGAAAACAAAGTCAAACATCTGATATCTAACCAGAGAGTGGAGTGGGCCTGCACCAGCTACAACCCAGTCCACGTTATTCACAATTAACTGAAAAAAGATTAGCACCACATCGAACCGCAGCGACTGTGACTGGACCCAGGCCGGGCTCCTACAGCACAACTGTGACCGGGGGCCGCGGTCGCGTACAGCACACTGTACCCGTGACCGGGGCTCCTACAGCACACTGATGACCGGGCGCGGGGCGCTACGGCACACTGTGACCGGGGCCGGGCCCTACAGCACACTGTGACCGGGGGCCGGGGGTCCTACAGCACACTGTGGGCCCGGGGGTCCCTACACACCCGTGACGGACCGGAGCCGGGGTCCATGCACACTGCGACGGGGCCGTCCTACAGCACACGGTGACCGGGGGTCCAGCACACTGTGACCGGGGGCCGTACAGCACACTGTGACCGGGGGCCGGGGGTCCTACAGCACACTGTGACCGGGGGCCGGTGAAGTCCTGGTCTCTGGTGGAGCCGGGAGTGGAGCCGGGGGTTGGAGGCGGGGTGAGCCGGAGTGGAAGCCGGGGTGGACCGGGACGGTGGGAGCCGGGGGGTGAAGCCGGGGTTGGAGCCGGGGTGGACCGGGGGGAGCCGGGGTGGAGCTGGAGCAATACATCGTAAAAGCAGCCTGAATGATGCCCTTGTTTTGTCTTGGTCCTTCTATATTCAATATCCTCAACACTGCACATTCACACATGATCTGTACATCTGTGCTTACATTTAACTTAAACGTATCAGACTCCACTCAGACGTGGAGCGGTTAGGTCAGAGGTCAGGATAGTGGACTTAGCTCATTTTGTTTTATTGTTCAGGTGAGCTGATATCACAGTAGACCATTTCCACTGGTCCACATAAGAGAGAAATACGCTCTAGTGAAGTGGGATCATTTGATATCGTCAGGAAAATGTACTACGTGGTTATTGAAGCCCCACTGAAATCCACCTTATGTCACATCTTAATATCTTAAGGGTCACTACAGAAACTAATAGCCATGGAGCAATGAAATGAAAAAAAGAACCAAAAAAAGTAGTGCAAAACCTGATTTGAGCTTGGAGTGTAAAAAATATGTCCACGACAGGCGCTAATATAAAAGATGGAGGATAAATCAATAAATACAATTGTTGATACTTGTTGCCATAAACAGCTCACAACAGTCTTAAAACCAACGTCATGCTAATAATGTTCCAAGATACTGGATCCGTCGCCCTGGGATCAGCCCCGACCCCGTCAGGGGATCAGCCAGCAGGCCCCGGGGCCCCGCGGCGTGTCCAATAAACTAAACACAACTTCATGGAAGGAGAGAGGAGTGAAGAGGAGGTCCTCAGGCCAGGGGCGCAGGAGCTGCACCTCCTTCAGCCCACCAGGAGGAGCTGCACCTCCTTCAGCCCACCAGGAGGAGCTGCACCTCCTTCAGACCACCAGGAGGAGGTGCAGCTCCTTCAGACCACCAGGATGAGGTGCACCTCCTTCAGACCACCAGGAGGAGCTGCACCTCCTTCAGCCCACCAGGAGGAGCTGCACCTCCTTCAGACCACCAGGAGGAGGTGCAGCTCCTTCAGCCCACCAGGAGGAAGTGCTCCTCCTTCAGACCACCAGGAGGAGGTGCACCTCCTTCAGACCACCAGCAGGAGCTGCACCTCCTTCAGACCACCAGGAGGAGGTGCACCTCCTTCAGACCACCAGCAGGAGCTGCACCTCCTTCAGACCACCAGGAGGAGGTGCACCTCCTTCAGACCACCAGGAGGAAGTGCACCTCCTTCAGACCACCAGGATGAGGTGCAGCTCCTTCAGCCCACCAGGAGGAAGTGCTCCTCCTTCAGACCACCAGGAGGAGGTGCACCTCCTTCAGACCACCAGGATGAGGTGCAGCTCCTTCAGACCACCAGGAGGAAGTGCTCCTCCTTCAGACCACCAGGAGGAGGTGCACCTCCTTCAGACCACCAGGAGGTGCACCTCCTTCAGACCACCAGGAGGAAGTGCAGCTCCTTCAGACCACCAGGAGGAAGTGCAGCTCCTTCAGACCACCAGGAGGAGGTGCAGCTCCTTCAGACCACCAGGAGGAAGTGCAGCTCCTTCAGACCACCAGGAGGAGGTGCAGCTCCTTCAGACCACCAGGGGGAGGTGCAGCTCCTTCAGCCCACCAGGAGGAGGTGCACCTCCTTCAGACCACCAGGAGGAGGTGCACCTCCTTCAGACCACCAGGAGGAGGTGCACCTCCTTCAGACCACCAGGGGGAAGTGCAGCTCCTTCAGACCACCAGGAGGAGGTGCAGCTCCTTCAGACCACCAGGAGGAGGTGCACCTCCTTCAGACCACCAGGAGCGCAGCAGGAGCAGCCTCTCCTCCTTCAGCTGCTCCTGTCCTCGCTCCTCTCGATGCCTCCTCTCCTCTCAGGCGTCCAATCAGAGCGCGTCTGAGCTCACGTGCGGTTACATAACCGCCTCCCACGCTCGGCTGCTCCTCTATTTATAGCCCGGACCCCCCAATACAGCCCGTCAATTATTCACCACCAAACGTCTCCAAACAGATCGCTCTAGAGTGGGACGCAGATACACCTGTGGGGGGGGGGTCATCATCCAATGCTGCGCTGCGGTGAGCGGCCGGAGGCTGAGCGGCAGGTGTCGGGGCCTGCTCTGAGGCCGTCATGGGCTGCGGTGTTTATCGGGGTGTGTTGGTGTCCATCGGCCCCTCTGGAAGCCCCCCTGCTATTAACAGTCCTGCCTGCAGTCTCGTCGTTTGGGACAGCGCTGAGAACGAGGGGGGGGTTGAGGAGGGTCTTCTCCCAGATGTGGATCAGACAGAATGTTGTTTAATGGACACAGTAGGACCGCTATAAGGTTCTATATTTAGTACCATTTGCTTCAGATGGGTTGACAGTCTGGCTGAAGTGTAATTTACTACATATTTGATCCTGAGCTTTGTTTAAATAACTAAAGTAGAAGCAAATTGAAACACACTTGCTCTCATGATCAGTCTATTTTTTTACTAATTGTGCATGCATTGTTTCAATGCAGGAGGACCTTGAGTGGCTCTGGACTTAGTATTGTGCTGTTAACGCGTTAAACAGGACCAGTAAAGAAACACGCTGACAAAACAGTAGCTGAAGATTCCTTAATACTGTACATTTAATAACAGAGGTATGTGCAATAATGTAATTATGGGCAAACACATGTCTGATAAATTAATACGGCAGATTGTTTTAACAACATTTGTAAAGCCAAAATCAAAACATCGATGGGTCCCACATAAATAGGAATGGTGCCAAATAAGATGAGTGCAAAAACATGATTACTGATTCTGGGTTTGATTGGCGCGGAGGACCGGGTCGTTCTGATCAGCCTCACTCAAGGGTCAAAGGTTACGCCTCCTCCATCACCACCAGAGCAGGCCCTGAGTCCGACCCCCCCAGGAGGAGACCCCAGCAGGGCTCTACCGTCGGGAGGAGCAGCGGTCAGCTGAAGGAGGCCCAGCGGTCAGCTGAAGGAGGCCCAGCGGTCAGCTGAAGGAGGCCCAGCGGTCAGCTGAAGGAGGCCCAGCGGTCAGCTGAAGGAGGCCCAGCGGTCAGCTGGAGGAGGCCCAGCGGTCAGCTGAAGGAGGCCCAGCGGTCAGCTGAAGGAGGCCCAGCGGTCAGCTGAAGGAGGGCAGCGGTCAGCTGAAGGAGGCCCAGCGGTCAGCTGAAGGAGAGGGCAGCGGTCCAGCTGGAGGAGGGCAGCGCGTCAGCTCTGAAAGGAGGCCCGCAGCGTCAAGCTGAAGGAGGCCACAGCGGTCAGAGCTGAAGGAGGCCCCAGCGTCAGCTGAAGGAGGGCAAGCGGTCAGCTGAAGGAGGCCCAGCGGTCAGCTGGAAGGAGGCCCCAGCGGTCAGCTGAAGGAGGCGCAGCGGTCAGCTGAAGGAGACCCAGCGGTCAGCTGGAGGAGGGCAGCGGTCAGCTGAAGGAGGCCCAGCGGTCAGCTGGAGGAGGCCCAGCGGTCAGCTGAAGGAGGCCCAGCGGTCAGCTGAAGGAGGCCCAGCGGTCAGCTGGAGGAGGGGCAGCGGTCAGCTGAAGGAGGCCCAGCGGTCAGCTGAAGAGACAGCCCAGCGGTCCAGCTGAAGGAGGGCAGCGGTCAGCTGAAGGAGGCCCAGCGGTCAGCTGAAGGAGGCCCAGCGGTCAGCCTGAAGGAGGGCCAGCGGTCAGCTGGAGGAGGGGCAGCGGTCAGCTGAAGGAGGCCCAGCGGTCAGCTGGAGGAGGCCCAGCGGTCAGCTGAAGGAGGCCCAGCGGTCAGCTGAAGGAGGCCCAGCGGTCAGCTGAAGGAGGCCCAGCGGTCAGCTGAAGGAGGCCCAGCGGTCAGCTGAAGGAGGCCCAGCGGTCAGCTGGAGGAGGGCAGCGGTCAGCTGGAGGAGGGCAGCGGTCAGCTGGAGGAGGCCCAGCGGTCAGCTGGAGGAGGCCCAGCGGTCGGACCCTGCAGGGCACCTGAACAGTTGAGGTGTGAGCTGAGCTCAGAGCCCCTTAAAGGAGGTGCTCTGCGCCCCCCGTCTCTCTCTGGGTTCCAGGTGATGAGGCTGACTCATGAACGCTGACTCAATGCTCTCAGAGGTGCGTCTCTGGCGGAGGCTGACACAGGAGCACCTGGGGGGTAATCTACAGGCTGGTTTAGTGATGAAGCCTAGTTTGATGATTATATACGGAGCGCTTGGGACGGCCAGAGCTCAGAGGGGCAGGAGGAGCACGCGCTCCTGGTGGAGTAGAGAGAGGTCTTAATATGTGTAGTGTGTGTGTGGGTGTAGTGGTCTCTATAGGTTTGTCTCAGCTTCAGTCAGTCAGTGTGTTTGTGTATTGTGTGTGTGTCTGTTGTGTAAGTGTGTCTCTAGGGCTCCTCTTGGTCAGCAGGTAGCAACTGGATGGTCCTGGTGGGTGGTGTGTGTCCGTGTTTGATGTAGGTGGTGTGTGTGCGTTCAGGGGCTGTTCTCCTCGCCCCTCTTGGTCAGCAGAGTAGCACTGGGTGGTCCTAGTGGGGTGGTGTGTGTCTGTTGTGTAGTGTGTGTGTGCGTTCAGGGCTGTCTCCTCGCCCCTCTTTGGTCAGCAGGTAGCACTGGATGGTCCTCAGACGGTCTTTGGCCGGAGCGAACTCAGGCTGCAGCTTCAGGGTGGACTCGTACCAGCGCATGGCCTCCTCAAACTCCTCCTGCACACACACACAGTACAGAGACACACACACACACACAGTACAGAGACACACACAGACACACACAGACACACACACACACACACACACAGTACAGAGGCACACACACAGTACAGAGACACACACACACACACACACACACACACACACACAGTACAGAGACACACACACACACACACACACACACAGAGACACAGACACACACACACACACACACACACACACACACACAGTACAGAGACACACACACACACACACAACACACACACACACACACACACACACAGTACAGAGACACACACACACAGTACAGAGACACACACACACACACACACACAGTACAGAGACACACACACACACACAGTACAGAGACACACACACACACAGTTCAGAGACACACACAGACACACACACAGTACAGAGACACACACACACACACACAGTACAGAGACACACACACACACACACACACACACACACACACACACACAGTACAGAGACACACACAGTCACACACACAGTACAGACACACACACACACACAGTAGAGACACAGACACACACACACACACAGTACAGAGACACACACACACACAGTACCGAGACACACACAGACACACACACAGTACAGAGACACACACACACACACACACACACAGTACAGAGACACAGACAGACACACACAGTACAGAGAGACACACACACACACACACACACACACACACACACACACACACACACACACACACACACAGTACAGAGACACACACACACACACACACACAGTACAGAGACACACACACACACACACAGTACAGAGACACACACACACACACACACAGTACAGAGACACACACACACACACACAGTAGAGACACACACACACACACACACAGTACATTAAGGGGATGTAGGTAGGAGGCTGTCAGCTCTGTTGGTGCTTAAGGTGTTGGAGGAGGTGTCCTCAGAGGTCCTCCTACGGCCTGTAGGGGGCGTCGGGCCCCTCCCGGCCCACCAGGGCCCCTCTCCTGGGGTTAGGGTTAGAGTCATCCCTCTGGCCCTGGTGGTCACATGCAACGCTGTGTGTGGTACGTCCTGCCACTTGACGTACACACTCATTGTGTGTGGTACGTCCTGCCACTTGACGTACACACTCATTGTGTGTGGTACGTCCTGCCACTTGACGTACACACTCACTGTGTGTGGTACGTCCTGCCACTTGACGTACACACTCATTGTGTGTGGTACGTCCTGCCACTTAACGTACACTCATCGTGTGTGGTACGTCCTGCCACTTGAAGTACACACTCATTGTGTGTGGTACCCCTTGACCGTGCGTGACGACGCTCCGCTCCCGTCACCGAGCACCCCTGACGGCGGCGGCTCAAACCGGACGGCGGAGGAGACATGTGGAGCCGTTTTATAATAATTATATAAAATGTAACGTTAATGTCATTGAACTTTGACAATAAAGTTACAAATTTAAAATAGTCCCAACTATTTTAATATAAAAAAAAAAGTTGACGTAGTTTTGTCATTAAATATGAAACGCAACTGCTGCTCCCGCGCTCACTGAGGGACCCTCCAATCCACCAGAGGACCCTCCACTCCACCGGAGGACCCTCCAATCCACCGGAGGACCCTCCACTCCACCGGAGGGACCCTCCAATCCACCGGAGGGACCCTCCAATCCACCGGAGGACCCTCCACTCCACCGGAGGACCCTCCACCTCCACCGGAGGACCCTCCAATCCACCGGAGGACCCTCCACTCCACCGGAGGAACCCTCCACATCCACCGGAGGACCCTCCACTCCACCGGAGGACCCTCCACTCCACCGGAGGACCCTCCACTCAACCGGAGGGACCCTCCAATCCACGCGGAGACCCTCCACTCCACCGGAGGGACCCTCCACTCCACCGGAGGACCCTCCCACTCCACCGGAGGACCCTCCAACTTCCACCGGAGGGACCCTCCAATCCCACCGGAGGGACCCTCCACTCCACCGGAGGACCCTCCACTCCACCGGAGGACCCTCCACTCCACCGGAGGACCCTCCACTCCACCGGAGGGACCCTCCACTCCACCGGAGGACCCTCCACTCCACCGAGAGGAACCCTCCACTCCACCGGAGGACCCTCCACTCCACCGGAGGGACCCTCCAATCCACCGGAGGGACCCTCCAATCCACCGGAGGACCCTCCACTCCACCGGAGGACCCTCCACTCCACCGGAGGGACCCTCCAATCCACCGGAGGACCCTCCACTCCACCGGAGGGACCCTCCACTCCACCGGAGGACCCTCCACTCCACCGGAGGACCCTCCACTCCACCGGAGGACCCTCCACTCCACCGGAGGGACCCTCCAATCCACCGGAGGGATCCTCCGGTGGAGTGGAGGATGTGAAGGGAACGAAGGCTGCGTTTGTCGCCTCATTTGAAGGCGCCTTGGGAATGGCACGGCCTCGAGGCGCCGCTGGGACCCAATCGAACGCAGCCGTCCAGGGATGCGACCCCTGAATTGAGCCGCAGCCACCACGATGGTGCCGCAGCATGCTCGACGCCCTGGCACCTGAGGCCAGGTCCACAGCATTGTGTCGCGTCTCATCCTAGCCATCTGTGTTGTGTACGGTAATGGGTGGGGCGAGCTGGTCACCATGGCGATGTAGACGTTGGCCAGCGTGAAGTGGTTGACCACGAAGTGGGGGGCGATCTCCACCGCCATGCGGGCCACGGTGAGGGCGTCCTCCCACAGGCGGGCGTTCTGGAAGATGTTGGCCAGGCTGATGAGAGGCACGTCCTGCACACACACACACACACACACACACACACACACACACACACACACACACACACACACACACACACACACACACACACACACACACACACACACACACACACACACGTACGTTAGGACTGGTCTGAGGTCAGACTTCAGAGTCCACAGTGTGGGCCTAGGGTCGGGGTCAGAGGTCAGCGTTGGGGGGGCCCTTGCCTTCATGTGGTGGGGGGCGTAGTTCAGGGCCTGGCGCAGGCAGTCGATGGCCCTCTTGCCCTGACCCTTCACCCTCCAGTACAGCGCCGCCATGCTGGACAGAACCCAGGACGTCTGGTTCTGGAGGGAGACAGCAGTGAGACAGGTCAGACTCTACTGTCACCAGGAGGAGACAGCAGTGAGACAGGTCAGACTCCAGGTCACCAGGAGGAGACAGCAGTGAGACGGGTCAGACTCCATGTCACCAGGAGAGGAGACAGCAGTGAGACAGGTCACTCTACTGTCACCAGGAGGAGACAGCAGTGAGACAGGTCAGACTCCATGTCACCAGGAGAGGAGACAGCAGTGAGACAGATCACTCTACTGTCACCAGGAGGAGACAGCAGTGAGACGGGTCAGACTCTACTGTCACCAGGAGACAGCAGTGAGACAGGTCAGACTCCAGGTCACCAGGAGGAGACAGCAGTGAGACGGGTCAGACTCTACTGTAACCAGGAGGAGACAGCAGTGAGACAGATCACTCTACTGTCACCAGGAGGAGACAGCAGTGAGACAGGTCAGACTCCAGGTCACCAGGAGGAGACAGCAGTGAGACAGGTCAGACTCTACTGTAACCAGGAGGAGACAGCAGTGAGACAGATCACTCTACTGTCACCAGGAGGAGACAGCAGTGAGACAGATCACTCTACTGTCACCAGGAGGAGACAGCAGTGAGACAGGTCAGACTCTACTGTCACCTGGAGGAGACAGCAGTGAGACAGATCATTCTACTGTCACCAGGAGGAGACAGCAGTGAGACAGGTCAGACTCCAGGTCACCAGGAGGAGACAGCAGTGAGACAGGTCAGACTCTACGGTCCACATGTCACCAGGGGAGGATCCCAGGCGGGGGTCCTCCTGACAGGAGCTCGGGGCCCCCTTGGTGAGTCCACAACAGGACCTTCTCCAGTTGAAGACGGTTTCTGAATCGTATCTGTTATCGGTTTCTGCTGGGACCCCAGCCCCATCCATCCCAAACGTCTGATGTCTCCGTACCTTCTCAAGCACCTTGGCGATGCGCGTGCCGACCTGCTCGAAGGACTGGGGGGGGAACTTCTCTTTGCCCAAGTTCTGCAGCACCTGAAGGAGAACCGGAGGAGTGAACGTGAGAACCAAACAACACAACTCTACCGGAGAGAGAAACCATGAAGACCCTTTACAACGTTCCTCTTCTCCATTATGATACTAACACGATTGAAACGCTGATGGGCCATGTGCTCTCCCTACCTCCTCACTGGATCCCCCTACCTCCTCACTGGATCCCCCTACCTCCTCACTGGATCTCCCCTACCTCCTCACTGGATCCCCCTACCTCCTCACTGGATCTCCCTACCACCTCACTGGATCCCCCTACCTCCTCACTGGATCTCCCTACCACCTCACTGGATCTCCCTACCACCTCACTGGATCTCCCCTACCTCCTCACTGGATCTCCCCTACCACCCTCACTGGATCTCCCCTACCACCTCACTGTGGATCTCCCTACCACCTCCCACTGGATCTCCCTACCACCTCACTGGCATCTCCCCTACCACCTCACTGCATATCTCCCCTACCACCCCACTGGATCTCTCCCTCACCACCCCACTGGATCTCCCCAACCACCCACTGCATCTCCCCCTACCACCCCACTGGATCTCCCCTACCACCCCACTGGCATCATCTTCCCTACCACCCCACTGCATCTCCCTACCAATACCTCACTGGATCTCCCCTACCAACCTCACTGGATCCCTCTACCACCTCACTGGGATCTCCCCTACCACCTCACTGGATCTCCCCTACCACCTCACTGGAATCTCCCTACCTCCTCACTGGATCTACCTACCACCTCACTGCAATCGATCTCCCTACCTCCTCACTGGATCTCCCTACCTCCTCACTGGATCTCCCTACCTCCTCACTGGATCTCCCTACCTCTCCCTACCACCTCACTGCATCTCCCCTACCACCTCACTGCATCTCCCCTACCACCCCACTGCATCTCCCTACCTCCTCACTGGATCTCCCCTACCACCTCACTGGATCCCTCTACCACCTCACTGGATCTCCCCTACCACCTCACTGGATCTCCCTACCTCCTCACTGGATCTCCCTACCTCCTCACTGGATCTCCCTACCACCTCACTGGATCTCCCTACCTCCTCACTGGATCTCCCTACCTCCTCACTGGATCTCCCTACCTCTCCCTACCACCTCACTGCATCTCCCCTACCACCTCACTGGATCTCCCCTACCACCCCACTGGATCTCCCCTACCACCCCACTGCATCTCCCCTACCACCTCACTGGATCTCCCCTACCACCTCACTGGATCCCTCTACCACCTCACTGGATCTCCCTACCACCTCACTGGATCTCCCCTACCACCTCACTGGATCTCCCTACCACCTCACTGGATCTCCGTACCACCTCACTGGATCTCCCTACCACCTCACTGGATCACCCCTACCACCTCAGTGGATCTCCCTACCACCTCACTGGATCCCTCTACCTCCTCACTGGATCTCCCTACCACCTCACTGGATCTCCCTACATCCTCACTGGATCTCCCCTACCACCTCACTGGATCCCTCTACCTCCTCACTGGATCTCCCTACCTCCTCACTGGATCTCCCTACCACCTCACTGGATCTCCCTACCACCTCACTGCATCTCCCCACCTCCTCACTGGATCCCCCTACCTCCTCACTGGATCTCCCTACCTCTCCCTATCTCCTCACTGGATCTCCCTACCACCTCACTGCATCTCCCCTACCACCTCACTGGATCTCCCCTACCACCCCACTGGATCTCCCCTACCACCCCACTGCATCTCCCCTACCACCCCACTGGATCTCCCCTACCACCCCACTGCATCTCCCCTACCACCTCACTGGATCCCTCTACCACCTCACTGGATCTCCCTACCACCTCACTGGATCTCCGTACCACCTCACTGGATCTCCCTTCCACCTCACTGGATCACCCCTACCACCTCAGTGGATCTCCCTTCGATTCCCTTACCACCTCACTGGAGATCCCTCTACCTCCTCACTGGATCTCCCTACCACCTCACTGGATCTCCCTACATCCTCACTGGATCTCCCCTACCACCTCACTGGATCCCTCTACCTCCTCACTGGATCTCCCTACCTCCTCACTGGATCTCCCTACCACCTCACTGGATCTCCCTACCACCTCACTGCATCTCCCCACCTCCTCACTGGATCCCCCTACCTCCTCACTGGATCTCCCTACCTCTCCCTATCTCCTCACTGGATCTCCCTACCTCCTCACTGGATCTCCCTACCTCCTCACTGGATCTCCCTACCACCTCACTGGATCCCTCTACCTCCTCACTGGATCTCCCTACCACCTCACTGGATCTCCCTACCACCTCACTGCATCTCCCCACCTCCTCACTGGATCCCCCTACCTCCTCACTGGATCTCCCTACCTCTCCCTACCTCCTCACTGGATCTCCCCACCTCCTCACTGGATCCCCCCTACCAACTCACTGGATCTCCCTACCTCCTCACTGGATCTCCCCACCTCCTCACTGGATCTCCCCTACCACCTCACTGGATCTCCCCTACCACCCCACTGCATCTCCCTACCTCCTCACTGGATCTCCCTACCTCCTCACTGGATCTCCCTACCTCTCCCTACCTCCTCACTGGATCTCCCTACCTCCTCACTGGATCCCCCTACCTCCTCACTGGATCTCCCTACCTCTCCCTACCTCCTCACTGGATCTCCCCACCTCCTCACTGGATCCCCCCTACCACTTCACTGGATCTCCCTACCTCCTCACTGGATCCCCCCTACCAACTCACTGGATCTCCCTACCTCCTCACTGGATCTCCCCTACCACTTCACTGGATCTCCCCACCTCCTCACTGGATCTCCCTACCACCTCACTGGATCTCCCTACCACCTCACTGGATCTACCTCTCTGAGCTGGACCTCCCCGGTGTAGTGGATGGCGGCCCGGTTGGCCACCCCCCCCAGGTGGTCCAGCGTGTGCATGCTGGTGGGCAGGTTGGCGTTGCAGAGCGGCTCGGCGGCCGGCTCCTGCAGCGGGGTGGCGAAGTCGATGTGCTCAGTGATGCTGAGGAGACACACACACACACACACACCCCAATGAGTTCATGCTTTAAACACGCGTCCATACTAAGATGAATCAGCAGGCCCCAGCGTGGGGGGGTCCGGGGACAACGTACTCGATGTTCTTGGCGGACACGGCCAGCCAGGTGCTGGCCACGGTGGTGAGGTCCACCCTCCTGGTCCGCTGGCACTCCTCCGGCCCCGGCCAGCCCAGGCTGGAGTAGTCCCGCCAGCGGCCTGCGGACAGAGACAGTCAGCGGCCTGCGGACAGAGACAGTCAGCGGCCTGCGGACAGAGACAGTCAGGGGCCTGCGGACAGCGCTCCTTTAGGGGGGGGGAGGGCCTCAGTGGGCACCCCAGGGCCTGTTGTATGGATGGATCCTGGGACGTAGATAGGGACTCTACCAGCTGGACTACGATGCTGATGGCTACATTAGCAACTACCCGTTCATTCTCCTCCACCCTCCACCGGATGAAGCGTGTTTCCTAAAGAGTGCTGTGCCCTCAGCAGTTAGATGGAGTGGTTGTACCCCATTGGGATGTGGTGTTATCCTACAGTCCCCCAGCAGAAGGCGTCCTCCCCCTGTCCCTCTAAGAGGCAGCAGCAGGGCTGGGGGGTGAGGAGCTGGAGGGAGGCAGGCACCTGAGGTGTGTCCGGGCGAGGGGGGATGGTGGAGCCCGCTGATCTCCGAAGGACCGAGTGACCCCTCGCGGAGCAGCTCCCCCTGGCTTGGCCGTCCTCCGCTCTCCCGAGCCCTCCGAGCGTCGTCCAGCTTGGACTTCCTGAACCCGCCTTCACATGGCAGGCGTGATTCTGAGGAGAGAGGGGAGTTGATGATCAGAACCCAGGAGCGTTGTTGATGATCAGAACGGAGTGGGGCGTTGATTGATCAGACCGGAGGAGAGGTGTTAATAGAATGATCAGACCGGAGGGGTTTAATGATCAGACCGGAGGGGGTTGAATGATCAGACCGGAGGGGGTTGATGGTCTGACCGGAGAGGGTTAATGATCAGACCGGAGGGGGTTGATGATCAGACCGGAGGGGGTTAATGATCAGACCGGAGGGGGTTGATGGTCTGACCGGAGAGGGTTAATGATCAGACCGGAGGGGGTTGATGGTCTGACCGGAGGGGGTTAATGATCAGACCGGAGGGGGTTGAAATGATCAGACCGGAGGGGGTTGACGATATCGACCGGAGGGGTTGTGCATGATCAGACCGGAGGGCGGTTGATGATGATCAGAAAGAGGAGGAGGGTTAATGGATCAGACAGGAGGGGGTGATAATGATCTGACAGGAGGGGGTTTGCTGGTCTGATAGGAGGGGTTAATGATCAAGACCGGAGGGGGTTGATGATCAGACAGAGAGGGGGTTGATGATCTGGCCGGAGAGGGGTTAATTGATCAGACAGGAGGGGGTAATGATCAAGACTGGAGGCGGTTTTAATGATCAGACCGGAGGGTGGGTGTGTGATAGGTCTGACCGGGATGAGGGTATATGATCAGGAACCGAGACGGTGTGTTTGGATTGGTCTGACAGGAGAGGGTTAATGATCAGATGGGAGTGGGGTTGCACATGGTCTGACCGGAGAGGGTTGATGATCAGATTCCGGAGGGGTGTAATGATCAGGACCGGAGGGGGTTAATGATCAGACCGGCGGGGTTGATTGGTCTGACCGGAAGAGGGTTAACATGATCAGGACCGGAGGGGTTGATGGTCTGACCGAGAGGGGTTAATGATCAGACCGGAGGGGGTTGATGGTTGTGGTCTGCTACCGGAGAGGGTTAATGATCAGACCAGAGGGGGTTAATGATCAGACCAGAGGGGGTTAATGATCTGACAGGAGGGGGTAAATGATCAGACCGGAGGGGGTTGACAGTCACTCACCCACTCGGCGCCGTCGTCGTCCTCACAGTTCCCGAAGCAGGGCCCGCCCCCAGCGCGGGCCCCCATCACCCGGTCGCTCTTCAGCACCACGGATTCCCCGCAGGTTCGCCCCGCTTCCCGCCCACGTTCCAGGGCCCCCTTCGAAAGCCCCCATCAGGTCTCCTTTCAGCTGGCCACCTTCCTCACTCGCCCTCCGCCCCGGCCCCCGCTGCCCGCCCCCGGGAGAGACTGGCCGAACCGCGCTACTGAGGCGGGGGCCCGTGGGCGCCCCCCGCCCTCCCCTGACCCCGTGCTGTCCACCACCACCACCTCTATGGAGGGAGAGAGTTTAGTCAGCAGACATAGGATGGCCCTGAACACACAGCGGGGTCCGCCCCCACTAGAGGCGCTAGGTGGGGCGCTGGGTTGTACAGCCCTAGGGCTTCCAGGCTCCGTCCACATTGGCTGGGGTACATGGGGGGGGGTACATGGGGTTGGGTACAGGGGGTCGGTACATGCGGGGGTACATGTGGTGGGGGGTGGGTCATGGGGGGGGTACATGGGGGTACATGGGGGGGGTACATGGGGGTACATGGGGGTGGGTACATGGTGGTACTATGGGGGTGTGGTACATGGGGGGTACGTGGGGGGGTACATGGGGGTGGTACATGGGGGGGTACATGGGGGTGGTTACATGGGGTGGGTACATGGGGGGTACATGGGGTACCATGGGGGTGTACATTGGGGTGGTACATGGGGTGTGGTACATGGGGGGTTCATGGGGGAGTACATGGGAGGTACATGGCCGGTATACATGGGGGTTGGTACTGGGGTGGTACCATGGGGGTGGTACATGGGGGGTACATGGGGGTGGTACAGGGGGGGTAATGGGGGTGGTATACATAACAGGGGGGGGGTCATGGTGGGCGCTTGCAGGACCCTAAGATTGCACCTATAACTCTTTGCAGTTTCCATCAGACCACACAATCCGGTGGTGATCCAATACCAGGTAAAGTGAAGGGTTGGTCTGATTATGGGCTGTTTGATGGACCTCAGTTGAGCGTGACAGGGGTTGAACAAATCCTTACACTGAACCATACAGAGCTCTTATAGCCGTCGTCTTTGTGTCCCACCTCAACGCTATAAAACATCCTGATGCAGACCACCACCAGGGCCCTACAGACCACCCCCAGGGCCCTACAGACCACCACCAGGGCTACAGACCACCACCAGGGCCTACAGACCACCACCAGGGCCCTACAGACCACCACCAGGGCCTACAGACCACCACCAGGGCCTACAGACCACCACCAGGGCCTACAGACCACCACCAGGGCCTACAGACCACCACCAGGGCCTACAGACCACCACCAGGGCCTACAGACCACCACCAGGGCCCTACAGACCACCACCAGGGCCTACAGACCACCACCAGGGCCTACAGACCACCACCAGGGCTACAGACCACCACCAGGGCCTACAGACCACCACCAGGGCCTACAGACCACCACCAGGGCTACAGACCACCACCAGGGCCCTACAGACCACCCACCAGGGCCTACAAGACCACCACCAGGGCCTACAGAACCACCACCAGGGCCTACAGACCACCACCAGGCCCTACAGACCACCACCAGGGCTACAGACCACCACCAAGGGCCTACAGACCACCACCAAGGGCTACAGACCACCACCAGAGCCCTAACAGACCACCAGGGGCCTAACGACCACCACCCAGGCCCTACAGACCACCACCAGGGCTACAGCCCACCACCAGGGCTACAGACCACCACCAGGGCCTACAGACCACCACCAGGGCTACAGACCACCACCAGGGCTACAGACCACCACCAGGGCCTACAGACCACCACCAGGGCTACAGACCACCACCAGGGCTACAGACCACCACCAGGGCCCTACAGACCACCACCAGGGCCTACAGACCACCACCAGGGCTACAGACCACCACCAGGGCCCTACAGACCACCACCAGGGCCCTACAGACCACCACCAGGGCCCTACAGACCACCACCAGGGCCTACAGACCACCACCAGGGCCTACAGACCACCACCAGGGCCCTACAGACCACCACCAGGGCTACAGACCACCACCAGGGCTACAGACCACCACCAGGGCCTACAGACCACCACCAGGGCCTACAGACCACCACCAGGGCCTACAGACCACCACCAGGGCCTACAGACCACCACCAGGGCTACAGACCACCACCAGGGCTACAGACCACCACCAGGGCCCTACAGACCACCACCCAGGGCCCACAGACCACCACCAGGGCCCTTACAGACCACCACCAGGCCCACAGACCACACCACCAGGGCCCACAGACCACCACCAGGGCTCACAGACACCACCCAGGGCCTACAGACCACCACCAGGGCCTAACAGACCCACCACCAGGGCCTACAGACCACCACCAGGGCCCTACAGACCACCACCAGGGCCCTAAACAGACCACCACCAGGCCCTACAGACCACCACCAGGGCCTACAGACCACCACCAGGGCTACAGACCACCACCAGGGCCTACAGACCACCACCAGGCCCTACAGACCACCACCAGGGCTTACAGACCACCACCAGGGCTACAGACCACCACCAGGGCTACACAGACCACCACCAGGGCTACAGACCACCACCAGGGCCCTACAGACCACCACCAGGGCCTACAGACCACCACCAGGGCTACAGACCACCACCAGGGCCCTACAGACCACCACCAGGCCCTACAGACCACCACCAGGGCCCTACAGACCACCACCAGGCCTACAGACCACCATCAGGGCCCTACAGACCACCACCAGGGCCCTACAGACCACCACCAGGGCCTACAGACCACCACCAGGGCCTACAGACCACCACCAGGGCTACAGACCACCACCAGGGCCTACAGACCACCACCAGGGCCTACAGACCACCACCAGGGCCCTACAGACCACCACCAGGGCCCTACAGACCACCACCAGGGCCCTACAGACCACCACCAGGGCCCTACAGACCACCACCAGGGCCCTACAGACCACCACCAGGGCCCTACAGACCACCACCAGGGCCCTACAGACCACCACCAGGGCCCTACAGACCACCACCAGGGCCCTACAGACCACCACCAGGGCCTACAGACCACCACCAGGGCTACAGACCACCACCAGGGCTACAGACCACCACCAGGGCCTACAGACCACCACCAGGGCCCTACAGACCACCACCAGGCCGGCCCCTGGACTTACTCTCAAACAGCAGGGCCTCCTCCACGGTGGGCCCCGGGGCCAGCGCCCCCGTGTCCTGGCTGGGGTCCGGACCGCTCTCCCACTCCTCCAGCTGGATGGCCAGGCTGTCCTCCGCCACGCAGACGGCACCCACTAGAGGGGAAAGCACGCCATTACAGGCTACGCATGGATCACACTCTTCATCACAGCATACATGGGCGTCCTGATCACACTCTTCATCACACCATACATGGGAGTCCTGATCACACTCTTCATCACACCATACATGGGCGTCCTGATCACACTCTTCATCACACCACACATGGGCGTCCTGATCACACTCTTCATCACACCATACATGGGAGTCCTGATCACTCTTCATCACACCATACATGGGAGTCCTGATCACACTCTTCATCACACCATACATGGGAGTCCTGATCACACTCTTCATCACACCATACATGGGAGTCCTGATCCACTCTTCATCACACCATACATGGGCGTCCTGATCACACTCTTCATCACACCACACATGGGCGTCCTGATCACACTCTTCATCACACCATACATGGGCGTCCTGATCACACTCTTCATCACACCATACATGTCAAATTGGTGTCAGCATGCACTACAGTGTAATCTCTCAAATAGAGACGAGACGTGTGATAATTGAGTATATTTGTAAATATATTTCAAGATGAATTCTTATTACTTGACACGTATTACGTAATATTTGTCATTCCAACATATATTCCATTTACATAGGCCCAAGAATATGAATACCTCAACACTAACAAGTCCCAGGGCCACAGCTGCTGGGGTCATACCTTAAGATGGTCCACATGGATGGTGGAGCAATCTGCTAAAACTCTTTTATTTGGGGATGAGCTCTGATGAGTATTGCAACAGGACGGCTCGGTAACACACGTTGTGTTTTAAGTAGGGACGTCTACCTCACAGAAAAATGATGTGAGCATCCAGATGCTGTTTCTGGAGTACAATAAAAGGGAACTGTTTCCATCTGAGATGCTATACTATGACTATTTAGAGTGCGTGTGTAATGAGGTCAGCCGACACTATGGGATGTGAACCCTCACTGGGGGAGCGCTCTGACGTGTGAGAGCCTGATTGGGTAAGGGTGGGTCTCCAGGTGGACCTCACACACACACACACACACACACACACACACACACACACACACACACACACACACACACACACACACACACACACACACACACACACACACACACACACACACACACAGCCTGGCAGCATGTTGCTGTGCTGCGTGTCTTGCCTGGGAGCAATATTTAGCTCTGGTGAGTAAAATATAGAGCCTTCTAAATCGGGCGGCAGCTATTTCCAGCTGCCTGAATTATTGAGCAGCCAAACGTCTTCAAAGCACTCCCCTCCTCACGGCGGCGCACATGCAGCGGGAGGAACACAGGCGGCGGCGATCATTGGTCTCTTATTGAGCCATCGCATCGAGAACAACTGCAGAGCGGGAGAGGGAGCACTCGGTCAACCCCGTCCTGGGACGATGAGTCCTGGTGGCTGTGTTGGGATACGGTCATGGCTCCGTTTGGTCTAGTCCCGTTGTATTCTAACGCTCCCTTTGAACTCCTTCTCTCAGAGATTGGCGACGGCGTGCCTTCTGAAGGCTCAGCTTCTATTGGTCGAGCTCCTCCAGCGCTCAGTAGCCAGGAGGGCCCAGCAGGGGGAGCTGTTGCTGTGCCCTCACCCCTCCAGGCCATCCTCCCGTGTTCCTCTTAACGTGATCCGTTACTCAAGTCAAGGTACCATCCCGCCTCAAACTCACCATCAACTGTTGAAATCGGTGTACTCATATTTTGAGATTTTAAATTAATTAGCTCTTAAAGGTGCAGCGTGTGGGATTCACTGACTGCAGAGTGCAGTCAACTGGACGAGTGCGGCTCATAAGTGTTATATGTTTCTGTCCCTTGCTGTACCAGGAGTTATATTCTTCTAATGGCCAATAGTGTGCAAAAAGCTGGAACATATACAATAATAATAATAATTATTCAGTACATTTACATACACTTTTCAAGACAGCCAAAGCACCGTACATATTTGGAGTGTGATTGTGTGTGTGTGCATGTGATCTGACACCTCATCCACTACCAGTGTGTAGCACCCACCTGGTGGCGCAGCACCCACCTGGTGGCGCAACACCCACCTGGTGGCGCAGCACCCACCTGGTGGCGCAACACCCACCTGGTGGCGCAGCCAAACATGAGCAGCAGCACAGAGAGCAAACTCAACCGGCAGAAGGAGCTGTATCCTGAGCCCTGCCAGCGCCTACTGATGATCCCCGTGTGCTTAAACAGGAAGCATCGCTCTATTTCTATCCTGGTGGTTTTACTATCACAGGGTCTGTACCTGCGTGCATACGTGAGTGTTTGGATGCGTGCCCGTGCGTGTGGGTGTGCGCACGCGCATATTTGCGCGTGTGTTTGTGTGTGCGTTTGTGTGCGGTGTTTGTGTGTGCGTTTGTGTGTGCGTTTGGGCGTGCGTTTGTGTGTGTGTTTGTGTGTGCGTTTGTGAGTGTGTGCAGCGGCGGGGCGGACTCACGCGGGCAGGCCTGGCGCTGGGAGAGGTTGTAGAGGGAGGGGTAGAACTGCAGGCAGCGCAGCAGGGGCAGGCTGGAGCGGCACTGCTCACAGCCCTCCAGGGGGGAGGGGGGGGCCGGCCCGGCCTCCAGGGCATGGCGGAACAGCGCCAGCGCCCCCGTGACGTTGGCCTGGGCCAGATGCACGCTCACCAGGCTCAGCACGCTGTGGGGCTGGGGCCAGAGACAACATCCAGACCGTTAGAAGAACCAGTACATCTCCAGAGGAAGGACCCTCAGCAGGCTGTGGGGCTGGGGCCAGAGACCACCCCCAGACCGTTAGAAGAACCAGTACACCTCCAGAGGAAGGACCCTCAGCAGGCTGTGGGGCTGGGGCCAGAGACCACCCCCAGACCGTTAGAAGAACCAGTACATCTCCAGAGGATGTGTCCGCTAAACACCTACCAGACATCTGCTCCGGAGAACATCTCCCAGTCAGCTAATCACCTGAACCCCTTGGCCTGTTAGTGCACGATGTGGCCAGGAGACCCAATAGAATCCACCAATTTAATCTGCTTGAAGGAGTTGGAGGAGTTTAAAGGCTTTATGGAACATCATTACCTCATGCAGTCCTTGATAACCCTCAACGACTTCATGAGAAGTGAATGAAGTATTTCTGTCCGTAAGAATGCTTCAGTAATTAGAGACGAGTGCACCTGGAGGCAGTAGAGGGACCGATGGATTCAGGAGATGTTCCATGGGCTCAAGATGCAACTTGTTATTTGATGTTCAAAACTTGAGGAGATTACAAAAATATGAATCATTCTTTAAAGTAATGCCCCCGATGCCCAGGTTATTTTAATGCCTACCTCTATAAATACCCTGCATTCAAAGCAGTCTTTGTCCCTGAGACCAAGTGTAATTGAATCATAAATGAACTGAATGATGCTGCCCCGTGACGTGGACGGCATTGCTTAAGCCCCTGAAGTGGTTGGTCTCCCTTCCAGAAGGCGCTCCATGTCCTCCTTCTCAGTGAATGACGAGCAGCCGTCCCTAGGGAGGGTTCATCGACGTCTGGGGGCCTCATCAGGCCTCTCCTCTCCTCCACGGACCACCTGAGCACCGCGTCCTGGAGTGGGCTCCAGCCTGCACCAGGAGGAGTGCCTCTGAAACACCCCCCACTGGCCCAGAACCCAGGGGTGTTGTGTGGTTCTCCCATCATAAGGGTCTAAGGGTCCAGTGAATTGGGTCAGTAACGAGGGCTTTGGGGCAGCTCGTCTGAGTACGGCCTCTAAAAGGGCTTGTTTCTGCCACTTCTATTATTATAGGACGGATCCCAACCTTTGACCTCACCTGTCCCTTGATCCCGGTCTGTTGTCGGGTCCAATTGAGTCTCGCTCTACCAAAGTACTCAGACTTAACTCTAGGGAATGCTCTCTGAAATCTGGAGGTTGCAGGAAACGCCTCTATTGCAATCCCAAACTGGCCTCTCCTCCCCTGATCCGTCAGATAACAACAGGCTAGGCCTCCTGTCGGATCTCCTTCCAACGTCGTCTACCTGCACCCTACCTGCACTCAGGTCAACTTAACAAAAGGACCAATCAGAAGGAGGAGGAAGCTGTTTGAAGGAAAAGGTTAACCCTGACCCCAGGAGGACCCCCTCCCAGGCTGAGCGCTGCCGCTGTAGGGGGCAGTAGTGAGGCGGTGGGAGGGAGGGGCTCACCTCGGAGGCGTTGAGCTCCAGCGCGTGCTGCAGCAGGGTGTGGGCGTGCGCGGCCAGGCCGTGGTGCAGCAGCAGGTTGGCGGCGTTGCTCAGAGCCAGGTGGCGCTGGGCGGGTGGGGCCGCGGCCAGGCCCTGCCGCAGGCAGCGCAGGGCGCGGCTCCCGTTGCCGCGGGCGCGCCAGAAGACAGCCGCCTCGTTGTGCAGCAGCCAGCGCGGCGCCTTGGCCTGCGGACAGCGAGCGGCCAATCAGGACCAGACTACCTCCGACCAATCAGGGAGGAGTACTGATGGTCAGATAGTAAGTCTAAATTGACTCCTACAGAGGCAGACAACAGGTACCCAGAGAACTCCCCTGGGGGCTCTGCCATTCCCAACACACTCAGAATAATAATGATGGCTTTAAATATAAATCCATCAACTCCTGATTCAATTAATTAGACAGAAGATAGAACCACCTCTGAGGTAAACCGTGGGGCGGACTTACCTGCTTTAAAGATTGAGCTATTCTAGAGCCAATCTGGTCCAATGACCAGCCGCCACTGCGCACCTGCAGCACCTGGACACACAAGGACACAAGGAGACAAGGACACAGGATCAACACAAGGAGACAAGGAGACAAGGACACAGGATCAACACCTGGACACACAAGGACACAAGGAGACAGGATCAACACCTGGACACACAAGGAGACAGGATCAACACAAGGAGACAAGGAGACAGGATCAACACAAGGAGACAAGGACACAGGATCAACACCTGGACACACAAGGACACAAGGAGACAGGATCAACACAAGGAGACAAGGACACAGGATCAACACCTGGACACACAAGGAGACAGGATCAACACCTGGACACACAAGGAGACAGGATCAACACAAGGAGACAAGGAGACAGGATCAACACAAGGAGACAAGGACACAGGATCAACACCTGGACACACAAGGAGACAAGGAGACAGGATCAACACAAGGAGACAAGGAGACAGGATCAACACCTGGACACACAAGGAGACAGGATCAACACAAGGAGACAAGGAGACAGGATCAACACAAGGAGACAAGGACACAGGATCAACACCTGGACACACAAGGAGATAAGGAGACAGGATCAACACAAGGAGACAAGGAGACAGGATCAACACCTGGACACACAAGGAGACAAGGACACAGGATCAACACAAGGAGACAAGGAGAAAGGATCAACACAAGGAGACAAGGACACAGGATCAACACAAGGAGACAAGGACACAGGATCAACACAAGGAGACAAGGAGACAGGATCAACACAAGGAGACAAGGAGACAGGATCAACACAAGGAGACAAGGAGACAGGATCAACACCTGGACACCCAGGGACACCGTATCGATACAAGGACACAGTTTCAGTACAAGGACCTAGTGTTAACACCTAGACACCCACGAGGAGTAACATTAACACTCTTTACTTCATGCCAGGTCAATATTTCCAAGGGTTATTCTGTTTTAAGAGTGATGCAATAAGTCAAGTAAACCTGACACACTGTCAAAGTATATATTTGTATAATAATTACAATTGCTCTAATAAGGTTAAACCCCTGTTTCCACCCCTGCTCCTCTGCGCCCCAGTGCCCCCGGTACCTTGGCGGCGAACAGGTCCGGGAGCTGCTTCTCCTCCAGGGGCCAGTCCAGGGAGGAGGGCAGCAGGGCGGGGGGCGGCTGGGAGGCAGAGCCGCAGTCCGGCAGGGAGGAGGTCTGAGGAGGACTGCTGCTCCCATAGAGGTAGTCTGCCACCGGGCTGCACACACAACACACACACACCACACGTTACAAACACACCTGAGGCACTGTTCACCACATCACCTGACCTCTGTAATGATTCACTGTGGGCCTCAGAGGGCCGCAGACCGACCTGAGGCCCTGGGCTCACACACCATGCACCTGTTGACCTCTGTCAGTAGCTCTCACTGTGGGCTCAAGAGGGCCGCAGACACTGACCTGAGGCCCTGGGCTTCACACACAATCACCTGTTACCTCTTGTCAGTAGCTCTCACTGTGGGCTCAGAGGGCCGCAGACCGACCTGAGGCCCTGGGCTTCACACACATCACCTGTGACCTCTGTCAGTAGCTCTCACTGTGGGCTCAGAGGGCCGCAGACTGACCTGAGGCCCTGGGCTTCACACACATCACCTGTGACCCCTGTCAGTAGCTCTCACTGTGGGCTCAGAGGGCCGCAGACTGACCTGAGGCCCTGGGCTTCCGGCGGGAGGTAGAAGGTGGGCAGCAGGTGGGCCGGGGGGATGCTGGGGAACTCCTGGGCACAGTCTGCCCTGCGAGGCCACAGCATCCTCTGCATGTCCTGAGGAAGAACACGCTTTAGTCTTCATCCCTGGCAGCGAGTAGCAGCCAGCAGCAGCCAGCAGCAGCCAGCAGCAGCCAGCAGCAGCCAGCAGCAGCCAGCAGCAGCCAGTAGCAGCCAGCAGCAGCCAGCAGCAGCCAGCAGCAGCCAGTAGCAGCCAGCAGCAGCCAGCAGCAGCCAGCAGCAGCCAGCAGCAGCCAGCAGCAGCCAGCAGCAGCCAGCAGCAGCCAGCAGCAGCCAGCAGCAGCCAGTAGTCACCAGTAGCAGCCAGTAGCCACCAGTAGCAGCCAGTAGCAGCCAGTAGCTGCCAGTAGCTGCCAGTAGCCGCCAGTAGCAGCCAGTAACCGCCAGTAGCAGCCAGTAGCTGCCAGTAGCTGCCAGTAGCCGCCAGTAGCCGCCAGTAGCCGCCAGTAGCAGCCAGTAGCCGCCAGTAGCAGCAGCATGGGCCTGCGAGGGCGTGTCTCACCTGGGCGGGGCCCTGCCGGCCGCCCCAGAAGGCCACAGCGGGGTCCTGGTCCCCGGACACGGAGGGGTGGAGCTGGGGGCTGGAGGCCGTGAGGTTGGGGCTGCGGTCGGAGACCAGCGCCACGCTGGAGGCCACGGACACCTCCTCCCCGAACTAGGGAGGGAGGGAGGGAGGGAGGGAGGGGGACAACGTTGGGAACGCCGTGTGGAAAATTCACTGAAGGATACTGGAAAAGCTTTGTGAACTACTACTACTGCTAGTACTACTATTACTAGTACTACTATTACTAGTACTAGTTCTACTGTTATTACTACGTGAGCCAACACCCACCTGAACGTAGTGGACGTGTTCAAACAGGTCACCACGGTGATAGCGCACAGGGAGGTCAAAGGGGCAGAGGAGACGACGCTGTGGCTGAAGGCAACACACCTGGTGGTTCCCTGGAGATAGACAGACAGAGAGACAGACAAGAACCCACAGGGAGAGACAGACAGGAACCCACAGGGAGAGACAGACAGGAACCCACAGGGAGAGACAGGGAGACAGAGAGACAGACAGGAACCCACAGGGAGACAGAGACAGACAGGAACCCACAAGGAGAGACAGACAGGAACCCACAGGGAGACAGAGACAGACAGGAACCCACAGGGAGAGACAGGGAGACAGAGAGACAGACAGGAACCCACAGGGAGAGACAGGGAGACACAGACAGGAACAGAGAGAAACAGGTAGAAAAAGACAGACAGACAGACAGACAGAAACAGAGAAAGAACATTAAAAAAAGACACACCTTGAGTGGTTTTGGTACGCCCTATTCTTTATTCATGTTGTGTTTGAAAGCGTTCTAGCCACAGCTGAATGAATATCGTGCGAGGGTGAAAACATGGTTTCTCCATGAGCCTGTGATGGTATAGTGGCGACTAATGTGAAGAGGCTGTCTAGGGCGAGGTTAGGGCTGCCGACCAGAAGGGAGATATTAAACTGAACAGAACTCATTCAGGTGAGTGGATGAGGCTCACAGAAGGAGGCTTTAATGAGACGGCTGCTAGATGCAGGGTGATCGGTCAAACTACTTGAAGCAGGAGAGGGTCAAACGCCTGGTGGTCTGGTCCCAGGGACGGGTGCAGAGCAGCTGATACTAGTCCACACCCACACAGGAGGGAGGAATGTCTCTGAGAGCCATCCAGGAGGTCACATGACCAAACAACATTCCAAAAAGTAATTCATTTACGTTAAAAAAAAAAGATATAAGGGACACTCAATTATACACATCCTCCAAGTAAATCAGAGAGCTAAAAAACTATTAAAACTACGACTATGACTACCAGTATTTGTTCCAGGTCTAACTGACAGCCTGTCAAATGGATTCCAGGTCTAATTGATTCCAGGTCTAATGGGTTCCAGGTCTAATGGGTTCCAGGTCTAATGGGTTCCAGGTCTAATGGGTTCCAGGTCTAATGGGTTCCAGGTCTAATGGGTTCCAGGTCTAATGGGTTCCAGGCCCAATGGGTTCCAGGCCCAATGGGTTCCAGGCCCAATGGATTCCAGGTCTAATGGGTTCCAGGTCTAATGGGTTCCAGGTCTAATGGGTTCCAGGTCTAATGGGTTCCAGGTCCAATGGGTTCCAGGTCTAATGGGTTCCAGGTCCAATGGGTTCCAGGTCTAATGGGTTCCAGGTCTAATGGGTTCCAGGTCTAATGGGTTCCAGGTCCAATGGGTTCCAGGCCCAATGGGTTCCAGGTCCAATGGGTTCCAGGTCTAATGGGTTCCAGGTCTAATGGGTTCCAGGTCTAATGGGTTCCAGGTCTAATGGGTTCCAGGCCCAATGGGTTCCAGGTCTAATGGGTTCCAGGTCTAATGGGTTCCAGGTCTAATGGGTTCCAGGTCTAATGGGTTCCAGGTCTAATGGGTTCCAGGTCTGGTTAATTGCGTGTGCAGCTCACCCAGCTGTGCCTCCTTGGCCATCTGCGTCTCGTGGATGATGTTGTGAAGGATCTGCTCCTCCTGCAGCAGCTTGTGTTTGTCCAGCGCCTCCTGCTGACGGAGGTAGTGGTCGTGCTGCTTCTGGTACTCCTTCAGCTCGTTGAGCGTCCGCTGCAGCGACCTGGGGGGAGGAGGTACACCCGTTAGCGTGCTCTGTGGTACCTACAGATCATAGGTTTGGCTCTACGTCGTCACCTCACAGCCTGTCATTCCTTCTCATGATGTGAGGGTTGTGTGCTTTAACCGTCTGGATAGTCTTCACGCTGAGGATACCTTTCAGACTTCTGTAGTCTACTATATCTTTAAGCTCATCCGCCACAGTCCTTTAAGCTGTACGGAGACAGGACTGTAGACTGGTGGCGCACCCCTCGATAGTTCTGTTCTTTGTCTGGTCCGTCTCCTGTCTGGTGGGTCCGTCTCCTGTCTGGTGGGTCCGTCTCCTGTCTGGTGGGTCCGTCTCCTGTCTGGTGGGTCCGTCTCCTGTCTGGTGGGTCCGTCTCCTGTCTGGTGGGTCCGTCTCCTGTCTGGTGGGTCCGTCTCCTGTCTGGGGGGTCCGTCTCCTGTCTGGTGGGTCCGTCTCCTGTCTGGTGGGTCCGTCTCCTGTCTGGTGGGGTCCGTCTCCTGTCTGGTGGGTCCGTCTCCTGTCTGGGGGGTCCGTCTCCTGTCTGGGGGGGTCCGTCTCCTGTCTGGTGGGTCCTGTCTGGGGGGTCCGTCTCCTGTCTGGTGGGTCCGTCTCCTGTCTGGTGGGTCCGTCTCCTGTCTGGTGGGTCCGTCTCCTGTCTGGTGGGTCCGTCTCCTGTCTGGTGGGTCCTGTCTGGGGGGTCCGTCTCCTGTCTGGTGGGTCCTGTCTGGGGGGTCCGTCTCCTGTCTGGGGGGTCCGTCTCCTGTCTGGGGGGTCCGTCTCCTGTCTGGTGGGTCCTGTCTGGGGGGTCCGTCTCCTGTCTGGTGGGTCCGTCTCCTGTCTGGTGGGTCTAGTGTGTCTTTCGGGTGTATCTGTCTCCCGTCTCCTGTCTCCTGTCTGGTGTTGACTCTCACTCTGACCTGTGCTGGGCCTCCAGGCGCTGCTCCAGCTTCTGCTGACACAGCACGGCGTGCTTCCTGCGCAGGGCCTGCTCCAGGCCGGGCTGGGCCCCCAGGGCCTGCTCGTAGCACAGCACCGAGTGGTTGTACTCGCCCAGCATCTGTGGAGCGGGACAGCTGGGGTCAACCAAGGGTCACACGCAGCCACGCCCCTCACAAAGGCACTGGTAATGACCCTCAAAGCTCACTGAGTGGCCTGATGGTGGCTCTGGCCTGATGGTGTCCTGAAACAAGCTGAAGAGGTGGGGGTGTGGCGTCTGTTGTTGTGGTGGTTGTGGAATTGGATGGTCATGGTGTTAGTAATGGTGTGGTGGTGGTGGTGGTATTAGTAATGGTGGTGTTACTGGTAGTGGTGGTGTGACTGGTGCTGGGGGTGTTACTGGTGGTGGGGGTTCCGGTGGTGTTACTGGGGGTCCCCGTGGTGGTGCTGGGGGTCCCCGTGGTGCGGGGGGTCCCCGTGGTGTTACTGGGGGTCCCCGTGGGTGTTACTGTGGGGTCCCGGTGTGTGTACTGGGTGGTTCCCGTGGTGTTGCGGTGGTTCCCGTGGTGTGTGCTAAGGGTCCGCGTGGTGGTCTGGAGGTGCCCGTGGTGGTATGAGTAAGGTCCGGGTGGTTACCCTGGTAGTGGTGGTGCTGACTGGTGCTGGGGGGGTGTTACTGGTGTGGTTGGGGTTCCCGTGGTGTTACTGGGGGTCCCCGTGGTGGTGCTGGGGGTCCCCTGTGGTGCGGGGGGTCCCCGTGGTGTTACTGGGGGTCCCCGTGGTGTTACTGGGGGTCCCCGTGGTGTTACTGGGGGTCCCCGTGGTGGTGCTGGGGGTCCCCGTGGTGGTGACTGGGGGTCCCCGTGGTGTTACTGGGGGTCCCCTGTGGTGCGGGGGGTCCCCGTGGTGTTACTGGGGGTCCCCGTGGTGTTACTGGGGGTCTTACGGCGTAGATGTTGCCCAGCGTGTAGTGGCAGGTGAAGAGGTCTGAGGTCAGGTCCAGGGCAGCGTGGCCCAGGACCGCCGCGTCGGCCGAGAAGTGGCCGCGGTGCAGGATGTTGGCCATGTTCACCAGAGCCACGTCCCTGTGGGTCCTGCAACACAAGGGGGTCCCCTTAGACACACACACAACACAACACAAGGGGGTCCCCTTAGACACACACAACACAAGAGGGTCCCCTTAGACACACACAACACAAGAGGGTCCCCTTAGACACACACAACACAACACAAGGGGGGTCCCCTTAGACACACACAACACAACACAAGGGGGGTCCCCTTAGACACACACAACACAAGGGGGGTCCCCTTAGACGCACACAACACAACACAACACAACAGGGGTCCCCTTAGACACACACAACACAACACAACACAAAGAGGGGTCCCCTTAGACGCACACACACAACACAAAGAGGCGTCCCCTTAGACGCACACACACACACAACACAAAGAGGCGTCCCCTTAGACGCACACACACACAACACAAAGAGGCGTCCCCTTAGACGCACACACACAACACAACACAAGAGGGGTCCCCTTAGACACACACACACACAACACAACACAAAGAGGGCTCCCCTTAGACGCACACACACACAACACAAAGAGGGGTCCCCTTAGACGCACACTACACACACACACAAAGAGGCGTCCCCTTAGACGCACACACACACACACACAACACAAGAGGGCTCCCCTTAGACGCACACACAGCCAGTTGGCCTTTCAGTTCTGTTATCTGATTGATTGATCTGTTGGTGGTCCGAGCAGCTACCGGTCAATGGGGGCTGTAACGGTACACAACAGTCACGGCTCGGTGCGTACCTCGGTCTTTAAGTCACGGTAGGTACGGCTAACAGTTAAGGGGAATATTTAAAAAACCTGCTTGTTTCTCAACCCGTAGATCAGCAGCAGTGAAAACACCAATGAACTTGGTTATGGCATTGGCACTTCAGACAGCGGTCGCTGAAGCAGTGTTGTGAGCTGGGTTTGTACGGCTCGTTTGATAGTGAAAGTGACACCACGATGTGCCTTTTCAAATGCGTGTGCACGTTAAGTGCCGTACGTAGACGCAGAGAGAGCCTGTCGGAGACCCTCTCCGTAGCTTACGTGCGCACCCAATGTTTTTTAACTATCCGTCAACGCCATGCACCTATTGGTCGACGCAACGGAGACGGCAAGGGCTGTGATTGGTCCTCTAACAAAATCATTCACGGAATCACTTCGCCGGTTTCACTTTGCGCCTTAATTACTTTGTACACTGTTTACTTTGCACCTTAAGGACCAACTGCTTACATGGTGTGTAGTCAACATATAAGAATCGACCGGGCGGCGCATTGCGTTAACGAACATTCCCGACGGAGGAGCCTGCTGAGGGGTCTCCGTGGTCACGGAGTCGGATTACAGAGTCGCTGTAGTATACTTTGGCTAAACGGTCCGGGTGGAGCTCCGACTTCAAGTTTTAAATTCCGCAGCACAAAACAAGCCTTTACATTCACCATATTGACGCTGTGTACGCCACATTTAGGGACCGCGGTACACCTCTGTAACTGCACAGAAGTGCCTGTACCGCGACGGTTCGGTACAAATACGTGTACCGTCGCACCCCTACAGTCCATGTATGGATAACGTATAGCTCCAGGCTCAGACGCTGTGTGTGGCCAAGGTGAGGGGATGGGGGGTGGACCTGATAAAGGGGGTTCTGAGGGCTCCTACCTGGGGGAGAAATGGAGCGCACGCACCACACAGTCCACCGCCCGGCGCGGCTCGTTCTTCACACGCCAGTAGAAGGAGGCCAGGTTGTAGAGGACCCAGGAGGACGAGTTCTGCAGCACACACACACACACACACACACACACACACACACACACACACACACACACACACACACACACACACACACACACACACACACACACACACACACACACACACACACACACACACACACACACCTCATGTTCAGCAATATGTTAACATGTTTCCCTAATGTACAAATTGGAATATGTTGCACGGAATGGAAGTAGATAGAGACGCCATGACAGGGTTGAACATGTACTCACTAGCTGGGCTCCACATTCTTATTGCCTTGTTTCACATAAATATTATAATAAATGTTAAGGGGTCATGCATACAACCGATTATAGTTTTGTCTATGGTTCTAAATTCTCGGCTCATGCACTGAACAATAAGTACTCTATGAAAACAATCCCTGAACCAAGAGGCCATGAGAGAGCCAGCGGGAGGGCCCCAGGTGAGGGCCCCAGGGGCCGGGGGCCGGGCCTACCCTCAGCAGGCCCTGGTGGATGCGGTGGCCGACCTCATCGATGCTGTGGCCCAGCTTGTGAGAGAGGGAGGTGAAGATGGGGTCATCCTTAGACAGCAGGGGGGAGGTGAGGTTCACCCTCTCCTGCACCCCCTAGAACACAGAGAGACAGAGACAGACAGACAGACAGACAGACAGACAGACAGACAGACAGACAGACAGACAGACAGACAGACAGACAGACAGACAGACAGACAGACAGACAGACAGACAGACAGACAGACAGACAGACAGACAGACAGACAGACAGACAGACAGCGTTAATGGGGGCAGAGAGCGCTACATCAGATCAGAAATGTAAACACAAAGATGCATCGTAATGAACTAAATCACTCCTCTGTTCTTCATTGATGGCCAGCAAACAAAGAGCATTGTACAGAAACCATACTGCACCGACAGAACGGTGCCATGGGAAATCTGTAAGTATGAAGGAACTGGAACTCAGTCAGTGAATAAGTCAAGAGTGAGGAAAACAAGGGAGGAGCGTTGATTTAGAGGCTGCTGAAGGTAAACGTCAGTGCAGAGCGGCGTTCAGCCGGAGGAAGACCGTGGCTCACCCTGAGATGATGGAAGGCGTGGATGCTGTAGGGCAGCTCAGACATCTGACTACAGTCCGGCCGCTCCAGGGCCGCTGGGAGGGCTGACCTGGAGTCCACATGCTCTTCGGGACTGAGGACAATGACAAATAAATGCAAAATTGATGGTAACATAAAGCAGCAAACAGTCCACGTATGAAGGACAGCATGGAGCTCGCCCTGGTCCGCTGCGCCACTGCTGACCTGATGTCCTTGCTCTCCAGGGAGATGTAGGTGCCGTCATAGAGGTCTAGGTCCCCCAGAGGCACCTTGGCCAGGACGCAGTCCGAGTCCTCCTTGTAGTGCCTCTGCTCCAGCCCCGTGTCCCGGTCCTCGTTCTCCTCGATGTGGATCTTCTGCTCCACGAGTTGCTTCTGTGTTAAAGCAGAGCAGGGCAGTCAATCAAAGCTCATTGGTGGCTGAATAACAGGCTGGACAACAGGACAGGACACACGACTCGATGTGCTGTGTGTTTGTCATCAACGTCTGTTAGGTTGTGTTGTTTCAAAGCACCTCCAGCTTCTTGAGGTAGTTGACGCGGGTCTCCTGTCTCATGAAGATGACCACGTCGTGAGGATGCTTCAGGTTCAGAGGAGAGTCCACCTGCAACAATGTGGTTCAGGTGGCAGTGATGGACAAGAGACCTTTAATGGCATTGCCAGAGGAAAACGTAGCAGAATATTGCGTTTATGATATTATATCATTCATCATTGGCCGTTGACACACATCAGATTTATTTAGAGATAACAGACATCTATGATGCAAATGTACCCTCTGATGTGTTGTATGGGATCATGGAGTGTACTAGAATAACACATGGTGACGGTCTGACACCTCGAGCACGTCCAGAGTACGGAGAACGTGAACCTGAACCCGGTCACCGTGAACATCAAGACCCTGACCGAAAACACACGTTACCGTGTACGGTTAACCCACTGACGTTAACGTGTACGTCTTCAACACCTTCACGTTAACGCGTTGAACACCCTCCCGTTAACGTGTACGTGTTGAACACCCTCCCGTTAACGTGTACGTGTTGAACACCGTCCCGTTAACGTGTACGTGTTGAACACCGTCCCGTTAACGTGTACGTGTTGAGCACCGTCCTGTTGACGTGTACGTGTGTCAGACAGCGCTAGCCACGTTACAGCTAACGGCGGCTAGCGGCTCCAACCCCTCAGTCGGTTAGTGTTCGGTTAGTGTTCGGTTAGTGTTCGGTTAGTGTTCGGTTAGTGCTCGTGCCAGTGGTGATGAGGAGGACCCCTGTGTGAGCTCAGCTACGGCGGGGAGGCATATGGTGGACGACAGACGGAGGGGATGGAGGAGATCGATGAGCCAGTCGGCGGCTAGCGACGGTCGGTGTTGTGCCGCTAGCCTGCAGTGCTACGTTAGCCGGTAGCTCGTACTTGTTGTTGTATCTTCCCGTCCTCGGTGACCACCCAGTGGGTCGTGGCCCCGGCGCGGTCCGCCAGCAGGAGGAGGGTACACAGCACCGTCAGGATCCTCCCGGGGAAATGTGCTTTTCGGGAACCGTTGACGCGACAGAGCGAAGACTCGGGATAATCGTTCCCGAGGTCCGCCATCTTTACGTCTGCTCTGCTGCGGCGACCCGTGAACACTCCCGCCACCGGGGGGCGCTCGAGGGCGCCGGCCGGAACTCCTCGCGTTGTCTTGGCGACCGCGGGAAAGCTCGTGTGGCGATGGTCCCATGGTTTGGTGACGTTGGTTCATAAAGTGACTCATCTGCGTAGCCGCCATATTGGAGCGGTCATCGCGTTCGTTCAATATGGTTTTCACCTACCGGTATGTACCGACTCATCTATCGCGACAAGTCTGCATGGCCACCATATTGGAGCGGTCAACGTCTATGAATGGGCTGTTGCAACATGAATGGGCTGTTCTAAGGTGAATGGGCTGTACCAATGTGAATGGGCTGTACCATTATTAACGGGCTGTACCATTATGTTTTGAGTACCAATATGAAACGGACTTCCCCTCCGTGACGTTTGGAGGATCAGGAAACAAAAAAGAAAACTTCTCCTGTGAGGTGAGAGTTTACGGAAAGGCGTTAACGTGGAGCGATAAACCGGAGATAGGAGGAGGAGAGGTGAGTCTGGTCACCAGTCAGGGGGACCGTCAGGGCCAGTAGCTCTACTGGTTTCTGAACTGGTTTCGGTACTGGTTTCGACACTGGTTTCAGTGAGGATGTTGTTAGTTCCGCATCAGCCTCGTCAGGCGGGGACGCTTCACCCAAACACCACCAGGATGGAGGGGATCGCGTTATATCATGTTTACCTAGATTAACCTAAACCTTAAGACAGACTCCCCAAGATACCTCCTCCTGTGACCGAATGGGGGTCGTGAGCTGAGGTTAGATAACACGAGTAGCAGGGTGGCGTCCAGGGCGCTGCACCTCCGGGTGCATGCAGCGACGCGCTGCATGGATGAGATGCGTCTGATGCTGTCACTGTCTGTTCGCCTCTTTATGGCGTTTATGTACGGCTGGCAATCAGCCGACGGTTCTAGATCGGTTGCTCTGTGCTCCTGCAGACCGCTCTAGATCGGTTGCTCTGTGCTCCTGCAGGTGGTTCTAGATCGGTTGCTCTGTGCTCCTGCAGGTGGTTCTAGATCGGTTGCTCTGTGCTCCTGCAGGTGGTTCTAGATCGGTTGCTCTGTGCTCCTGCAGGTGGTTCTAGATCGGTTGCTCTGTGCTCCTGGAGCCGGCTCTAGATCGGTTGCTCTGTGCTCCTGGAGGTGGTTCTAGATCGGTTGCTCTGTGCTCCTGGAGGTGGCTCTAGATCGGTTGCTCTGTGCTCCTGCAGGTGGTTCTAGATCGGTTGCTCTGTGCTCCTGCAGATGGCTGCGTGCTACGACAGTGAGAAGGACAGCCTGGAGGCGGAGCGCAGCGGTGGCGGCGGGGAGCTGTCCAGCTGTGCGATGGCCATGCTGGAGAAGGAGCGGGAGTCGCTGCTCAGCCCGTCCGAGAGCTCGGGGACGCTGTTCGGGAGCACGCCCACCTCCCTGCTGACCGCCGCCCCCCTGCAGGGCTACGACGTGGAGTTCGACCCCCCCCTCGAGAGCAAATACGAGTGCCCCATCTGCCTCATGGCACTGCGCAACGCCATCCAGACGCCCTGCGGACACCGCTTCTGCAAGCACTGCATCCAGAAGTCCATCCGGTACGACTCAGCTGAGGGTCAGCCCGGCCGGCAGCCCTCAGGGACTGTACCATTAATACAGGCTGTTGTACAGCCCTCAGGGACTGTACCATTAATACAGGCTGTTCTACAGCCCTCAGGGACTGTACCATTAATACAGGCTGTTGTACAGCCCTCAGGGACTGTACCATTAATACAGGCTGTTCTACTGCCCTCAGGGACTGTACCATTAATACAGGCTGTTCTACTGCCCTCAGGGACTGTACCATTAATACAGGCTGTTCCACAGCCCTCAGGGACGCTAGCATTAATCTTCTACGTCTTAACAGAGTATTGGACACACAGCAGCAGGAAATGACAGGTCTATGTGCACAATAATCAACATCAGAATGTAGTTTCTAGCCGACTTGTCGCTATAGTTGTATAGATTCTCATTATCATACTATGTGATACTATGCTATGATAAGGTCATAATAATAAATAGCTTTTAACTTGTAACAGATGAAGGTGATTAAACCAAAGTTCAGATTCCTACACCAAACAATACAAAGAAGTAAATGATGCTTTGTTTTATCCCAACTGGATTTGTTCCTCCAGCAGATCCTTCCTCATTAGGAGCTTGTTTGTTTCGTTGATGCGTTGTAACGATCGTCCCTCCTCCTGCAGCGACACCGGCCAGCGCTGTCCCCGTGGACAACGAGATGCTCTCGGAGGAGCAGCTCTTTCCTGATAACTTTGCCAAAAGAGAGATCCTGTCCCTCACGGTTCGCTGTCCCAACGCCGGCTGCAAACACAAGATGGAGCTCAGGCATCTGGAGGTAGAAGCGCTGAACCCGTATGAATTCGTAGCGCCTGGTGGAGTGACCACCAGCTGGTGTCCTTACCAGTTAAGAGAACAGAGCTAGCTTTTACTAAGAGAAAGGGAAGACATGCTTTGATTGGTCACAGAGAAGCCTGGGGCAGCTCTTCAGACCTAATGTCAACCAATCGAAAAGCTCTCATGCGGAGGCATGTGCCGGCACTCTCTCGTATTCTCACAGCGCCTTTCGCTCTAATAGCTGACTGGTGGCGTTATCATTTCTTACTAATTACACTCAAATAACGAGGCTCCACTCTTGCCTGCAGCACATTTTTTAAGCAGGCAAGAATATCCGCTGGAAGCAGTGATGTTGTGTTTTGGAGGAGTCTAGTCCAACAGCTGAGCTGGTGTCCTCCATGCGTCCTCCCAGACCCACGTGGGCCAGTGTCTCTTCGCCACCCTGCTGTGCCCCCACTGCCAGCAGGCGGTGCTGAAGAGCAGCTTCGAGGAGCACGCCACCCTGCACTGTCTGCGCCGCTTCGTCTCCTGCCCCGACTGTGTGGCCAGCTTCGTCTACGAGGAGCAGCAGGTAGCGCCTCTCACGCACCCTGGGGCTGGGCCATATGGACCCAAACTCGAATCTCAAATATTTTTTTTGAATGGCGATATACGATATTAGAACCATATTTTGAACAAAACGGGAGTTCTGGGAGTCATCAGCCTGATGTATTGAATCATTGATTGATATGAGATGATTAAAGGTGCTCCCCTGAGCCTCCGGTCTCCTTCTTGTCTTCCAGCTTCACGAGCTGCAGTGTCCATTCGCCAACGTCAAGTGCCAGTACTGCGGGCTGGAGCTCCTCAGGGACCAGGTGGGTGGGGCTGAATGGAGAGCTAGTGTTGCATCCACGTCAGACACATGCTGAGTGAGAGGGGGAGGCTTACTGGGAGCTGGCTGCCTGCTTCATGGACCATCAGAGTGGGACCATTCCTGTAATGTGTGGTGGATGTGTGCGCGCTCCAGTGACTGATGTCCGCTGTGTTGCAGATGGAGTCTCACTGTGACACCGACTGCCCCAAAGCGCCCATCGCCTGCACCTTCAGCACCTTCGGCTGCCAGGAGCGGGTAAGAAGCAGACCTCAGGGGGACCTCGGCCGGGTGCAGCCTCATGACGCGCTGTGATTGGTTCCTCAGCCTCATGACGCGCTGTGATTGGTCCCTCAGATGCAGCGGCACAACCTGGCGCAGCACACGCAGGAGTTCACCCAGATGCACATGCGCTACATGGCCGAGTTTGTGCGCAGCATGAGCCTGGGCGAGACCACGCCCAAATCGCTGTGGCTGCCAGGGGCGTCCTGCTCGTCCTCAGAGGACCAGGGGGCGGCGGGCCCCCCCCCGGGCCCCTGCGGCCCCCGGGGGTCCTCCATGTGGAGCGGGGGCAGCGGCGCCGCCTCGTGCCAGAGCAGCGAGGTCAGCCAGACGCTCCGGGAGATGGACGGACGCCTGGTGACCCAGGACCACCAGCTGAGAGAGCTGATCATCGGGAAGGAGACGCAGGTAACCCTAGCCCCTCAGACGCAGGTAACCCTAGCCCCTCAGACGTAGGTAACCCTAGCCCCTTAGAGACGCAGGTAACCCTAGCCCCTTAGAGACGCAGGTAACCCTAGCCCCTCAGATGCAGGTAACCCTAGCCCCTCAGACGCAGGTAACCCTAGCCCCTCAGACGCAGGTAACCCTAGCCCCTCAGACGCAGGTAACCCTAGCCCCTCAGACGCAGGTAACCCTAGCCCCTCAGACGCAGGTAACCCTAGCCCCTCAGACGCAGGTAACCCTAGCCCCTCAGACGCAGGTAACCCTAGCCCCTCAGACGCAGGTAACCCTAGCCCCTTAGAGACGCAGGTAACCCTAGCCCCTCAGACGCAGGTAACCCTAGCCCCTTAGAGACGCAGGTAACCCTAGCCCCTTAGAGACGCAGGTAACCCTAGCCCCTTAGAGACGCAGGTAACCCTAGCCCCTTAGAGACGCAGGTAACCCTAGCCCCTCAGACGCAGGTAACCCTAGCCCCTTAGAGACGCAGGTAACCCTAGCCCCTTAGAGACGCAGGTAACCCTAGCCCCTTAGAGACGCAGGTAACCCTAGCCCCTTTATAGGCAGAGCCTATGTAGAGACACAGCCTCTCTAGAGGCACAGGTGCAGCCTCTACAGGTGCAGCCTCTACAGGTGCAGCCTCTACAGGTGCAGCCTCTACAGGTGCAGCCTCTACAGGAGCAGCCTTGGGGACGGGCTCCAGTCTGACGGGGTCCTGGTGTGTGTCCCCTGCAGGGCGGGCAGCTGGCGGAGCTGCGTCGGCGGGTGGCGGTGCTGGAGGAGACGGTGAAGGAGCTGGAGGCGCAGCAGTGCCAGGGGGTCTTCGTGTGGCGGCTGCGGGGGTTCTCGGCGCTGCTGCGGAACCAGGAGCAGGGGATGCCGGTGGTGGAACACAGCCCCGGCTTCTACACGGGCCGGCCCGGCTACAAGCTCTGTCTCAGGCTGCACCTGCAGGCGCCCAACGCCCCACGCTGCTCCAACTTCATCTCCCTGTTCGTGCACACCATGCAGGGGCTGTACGACGCCCAGCTGAGCTGGCCCTTTCAGGGGACCATCCGGCTGACGGTGCTGGACCAGGGCGCGGAGGGCCAGCACCACACGGAGGAGATGGACACCAAGCCCGACCTGCAGGCCTTCCAGAGGCCGATCATCCAGCGCAACCCCAAGGGCTTCGGCTATGTCACCTTCCTGCACCTCAACCAGCTGCAGCAGCGCGCCTACGTCAAGGACGACACCCTGATGGTGCGCTGCGAGGTCACGCTGCGCTTCGATGCCGCGCTGCGCCGCGAGGGCGCCGCCATGACGCCCCGGGGCCCCGAGGACACCTAGGGCCCCGGGACGTCTTGGGGCCCTGGTACGTCTTGGGGCCCTGAGACGCTTAGGGGACCCTTGCCTCGAGGATGTCTAGGGGCCCCGGGACGTCTAGTGGAGACTGGGCTTGGCGGGGTTCAGGGGCCCCTCAGAGGGACTCAGGGGCCCCTCAGAGGGACTCAGGGGCCCCTCAGAGGGGTTCAGGGCGAGGGATTGTTCACATTCTCTAGGCTGTTGTGAAATTGTGGGATTTTGTTATTTTAATTTTTTTATATTTTACATTTCTTTATGACTACTTTCACGGCTCAGTAATTAGGAGTTAGTTCCTCTAATTTAAAACCTTCCTTTGGCTATAAATTGATTCACCAATAGTCAGATACAGGAAGGTGATGCAATAATGTATTCATCTGTCATTAAGAGCTGTGTGTGTCTTGTTATTGCTACTGGATACCCCCCCACACACACACACACGGACACACACACACACACACACACGGACACACACACACAAGGACACAAGGACACACACACACGGACACACACACGGACACACACACACACACACACACGGACACATGGACACACACACACACACGGACACACACACACACACACGCACACGGACACACACACACACGGACAAAGCCTGGCATCCTGAACCCATCCGAGAAAAACACAATTTCTTTGTGCTGCTTATCTTCAGTCAAGTATCATTACACTCATTACTCTGCCTCCGGTTCTGGACTCTTGAATGCCACTACACTTTAAGATGTGCTAACGGGGACTGTCGACTGTGGACTTGGGGGTTGGTGAATGGATCAAGAACAACCAAAGGGCGGGTTTCTGTTTAAAGATGGAATCTTCAATGGAAGTACGATAACGGTTTTGATTTCTGGTCTTGTTAGGCTTCATGGTCATCTACACATGGCCTCAGAGCTGCTTTCTATTAGTTCAGGTCATTTGGAAGAGAGATTCATTCAACCCAAATCTAAAGAGTGTAAATTGTTAGAGAATAACGGAAGGTACGAAGCATCTCACTCCAACTCTGAGGTCAAAGAAGCGTTTGTGACTCGGACCCAGAAAAGACTGAAGAGAGAGAATCATACTTGTATTATCTAGAATGTGCGACTTTTATTATATAAGAGTGATGTTCCTTCTGGACCTTCTTCTGAAAGCTGCCCACCTCTGAAGATCACCTGCAGGCCAGATCTCCTGTTCTTGTTTCATCAATATTTTATGGTTTATTACACTTTGTTACATCTACTTTTTAATCCACTGTTTTTACCGAGACATTATCAACACATGTTTTTTTCGATAACCAATAATGCTTTTGGACATTTTGTGTACATAAAACGACGGTATATTCAGTGCCTTCCTCCGCTGGCTGGGTGTTGTGGAGCTGTGTGTGTTTGTGGTGGACGATGAGAATCAGACCTGGAGTCCGTCGAACCCCAGGAGCTGGGCTGCCCCCCACCACGGCGGCCCGCGGACCACCACATGGTGATGATTTGTTTGTGCTTTGTTGCTTTTAATCATCGGCTGTCAACCCAATCTCACAGCTCCGTGTTAAGAAGGCCAACTCTTCATTCTGATGAACCCAAGTCACGTGGTGATTCATCTCTTTGTGACATTGTGCTAATAAAAGAACTGAATAATAAACACAACTAGTGTAGTGGAAACATTTTAATCGTGTCTCTGCTTAAGTGGGTCTCCACCTCAAGTGAAACATTTGGTACTGACTCAATTTAAAGTGTTAATCTGTCTAATCTGAATTGATATCCTGTATGGAAGTGAGCAAACGCACGTTGGATCTCCTTGTGTCCAGCTAGCGCTTCTCGTCGATGTACGGGAACTGCTTGTTGGCTCCGTAGCCCTGCTGTCTCGCCCGGGGCCCCGCGGCCTCGGCCTTCTCCTCTCCAGCGGCCTGGGCTCCTGCCAACGACACTTCAGCGGCAACAAGGGCCCTCGTTAGGACCTGCTTTAGCTCTGGATCTAGGGCCTTTAGGAGGCGCTTTATAGTGGAACAGTATATGGCC
>OLKM01000338.1:245454-255454 GCA_900291075.1 Melanogrammus aeglefinus
CACACACACACACACACACACACACACACACACACACACACACACACAGGCACACACACCCACAGACACCCACAGACAGACACACAGACCCCCGGAGCCCACCCCCGTGGCCGGTGCGCTGGAGGGAGATGTGTTTGAGCAGCTTGACCCTCATGTCGCTGGTGGCCCCCGGGCGCTGCGGGTCCTCCTCCACCAGCACCAGGTGGGAGTGGTTGCTGTCCAGGGCGTAGACCGAGCCGTGGGGCAGGTCCTGGGACTTATACACCGCCGGGCTGTTGGGCTGGACGCACAACCGAGAACAGAGCATCACAACACACACCACTGGACGCACAACACACACCAGAGCATCACACTGGACGCACAACCGAGAACAGAGCATCACGACACACACCAGAGTGTCACTGGACTCACAACACACCCCAGAGCATCACACTGGACGCACAACACACACCAGAGCATCACACTGGACGCACAACACACCCCAGAGCATCACTGGATGCACAACCGAGAACAGAGCATCACTGGACGCACAACACACACCAGAGCGTCACACAGGACGCACAACACACACCAGAGCATCACTGGACGCACAACACACACCAGAGCATCACACAGGACGCACAACACACACCAGAGCGTCACAACACACATCACTGGACGCACAACACACACCAGAGCATCACACTGGACGCACAACCGAGAACAGAGCATCACAGGACGCACAACACACACCAGAGCATCACTGGACACACAACACACACCAGAGCATCACTGGACACACAACACACACCACAGCGTCACTGGACGCACAACACACACCAGAGCGTCACTGGACGCACAACACACACCAGAGCGTCACACAGGACGCACAACACACACCAGAGCATCACTGGACGCACAACACACACCAGAGCATCACACAGGACGCACAACACACACCAGAGCGTCACAACACACATCACTGGACGCACAACACACACCAGAGCATCACACTGGACGCACAACCGAGAACAGAGCATCACAACACACCCCAGAGCATCACTGGACGCACAACACACCCCAGAGCATCACCCAGGACGCACAACCACACACCAGAGCGTCACTGGACGCACAACACACACCAGAGCGTCACACAGGACGCACAACACAGACCAGGGCGTCACACAGGACACACAACACACACCAGAGTGTCACACAGGATGTGTGACGCTCTGGGGTCCCCCCCCCCCCCTCCTGGTACCTTGGCGCTGAGCAGGGCCTCTCGGTTGTGGATCGTGCTCCAGGGGGCGATGCCGATGGCGACCACGCGGACCTTGGAGGAGGTGGAGGCCAGGGAGTGGTCGCGCACCGCCTGGCCCAGGTGCTTGGTGATCCCGAAGCGGAGGCCGTTGGTGAGGAACCAGGCCCCTGAGGGGACGGGGGAGACGGGTTTACAGGACTGTAGGATGGGTTAGGATGGAGCCCGGGGAGGGAGGGGGGAGGGAGGGGGGAGGGTGGGAGGGAGGGGGAGGGGAGGAGGAGAGAGGAGGAGGAGAGGAGGAGGGAGGAGGAGAGGGAGGGAGGGAGGGGGGAGGGGGAGGGGGAGGGAGGGGGAGGGGAGGAGAAGAGAAGGAGGGAGGGAGGGGGAGGGAGGAGAGGAGGAGAAGAGAGGAGGCAGAGGGGGAGGGAGGAGGAGAGAGAGGGAGGAGGGGGGAGGAGGGGGGAGGAGAGAGAGGAGGGAGGGGGGAGAGAGGAGGGAGGGAGGGGAGCGAGGAGAGAGGAGGGAGGGAGGGGGAGGAGGAGAGGAGGGAGGGAGAGAGGGAGGGGAGAGAGGAGGGGAGGAGAGAGGAGGGAGTAAGGAGGGGGGAGGAGAGAGGAGGGAGGGGGGAGGGGAGGATGAGAGAGAGAGGAGAGGGGGGAGGAGAGGAGGGAGAGAGGAGGGAGGGAGGGGGGAGGAGGAAGGAGGAGAGAGGAGGGAGGGAAGGGGGGAGGAGAGAGGAGGGGAGAGAGAGGAGGGAGGGGAGGGAGGAGGGAGGGAGGAGGGAGGAGGAGAGAGGAGGGAGGGGAGAGGAGAGGAGGGGGAGGGAGGAGGGAGGGGAGAGGAGGGAGGGAGGGGGGGGAGAGAGGAGGGAGGAGAGAGGGAGGTCCCGCTGTCCGTACCGGTGCTCTGCGCCGCCTTCACCAGCCCCTTCCTCACGGTGTTCCTCAGCCAGGGCTTCATCTGGGCCAGCTCGTCGCCGCCCACCAGCGCCACCACCAGGTGGGGAGGAGCCAGGCCCCACTGCTCCGTCAGCATACGGTAGATCAGCACAGGGTCGGTGCTGCTCTGGACCCTCACAAACTAGAGCGGGAACACAGAAGACCCTCACACACTAGAGAAGACCCTCACATACTAGAGAAGACCTTCAGGAACTAGAGAAGACCCTCACACACTAGAGAAGACCTTCAGGAACTAGAGAAGACCCTCACACACTAGAGAAGACCCTCACACACTAGAGAAGACCCTCACACACTAGAGAAGACCCTCACACACTAGAGAAGACCCTCACACACTAGAGAAGACCTTCAGGAACTAGAGAAGACCCTCACACACTAGAGAAGACCTTCAGGAACTAGAGAAGACCCTTCACACACTAGAGAAGACCCTCACACACTAGAGAAAGACCCTCACACACTAGAGAGAGACCCTCACACACTAGAGAAGAACCCTCACACACTAGAGAAGACCCTCACACACTAGAGAAGACCCTCACACACTAGAGAAGACCCTCACACCACTAGAGAGAGACCTTCAGGAACTTAGAGAAGACCCTCACACACTAGAGAAGACCCCTCACACACTAGAGAAGACCCTCACACACTAGAGAAGACCTCACACACTAGAGAAGACCTTCAGGAACTAGAGAAGACCCTCACACACTAGAGAAGACCCTCACATACTAGAGAAGACCCTCACACACTAGAGAAGACCTTCAGGAACTAGAGAAGACCCTCAAACACTAGAGAAGACCCTCACACACTAGAGAAGACCCTCACACACTAGAGAAGACCCTCACACACTAGAGAAGACCCTCACACACTAGAGAAGACCTTCAGGAACTAGAGAAGACCCTCACACACTAGAGAAGACCTTCAGGAACTAGAGAAGACCCTCACACACTAGAGAAGACCCTCACACACTAGAGAAGACCTTCAGGAACTAGAGAAGACCCTCACACACTAGAGAAGACCCTCACACACTAGAGAAGACCCTCACACACTAGAGAAGACCCTCACACACTAGAGAAGACCTTCAGGAACTAGAGAAGACCCTCACACACTAGAGAAGACCCTCACACACTAGAGAAGACCCTCACACACTAGAGAAGACCCTCACACACTAGAGAAGACCCTCACACACTAGAGAAGACCCTCACACACTAGAGAAGACCCTCACACACTAGAGAAGACCTTCAGGAACTAGAGAAGACCCTCACACACTAGAGAAGACCCTCACACACTAGAGAAGACCCTCACACACTAGAGAAGACCCTCACACACTAGAGAAGACCTTCAGGAACTAGAGAAGACCCTCACACACTAGAGAAGACCCTTACACACTAGAGAAGACCCTCACACACTAGAGAAGACCCTCACACACTAGAGAAGACCCTCACACACTAGAGAAGGGGGTGGGAGTGGGAGTGGGAGTGGGGGTGGGGGTGAGAGTAAACAGGTGAAGGTCTCACCTTAGCCTTTGTGCGGGTGGGGCCGGTGAAGTCCACGTCCCCCACCCGCCCGGCGGCCCACTGGCTGCTCTCCATGTCCTCTCTTCCCGTCAGGCTGCCCGACCGCCGGGGGCCAAGGTCTCCCGGCGGGTCACAGCTCTGGCAGCCCAGCAGGCCGCTAAAACCATGACAACAGAGGAAGTGCTGTAGGATGGTGGCGGGTGTGAACGGACATCTCTGATGACCTGCTGGTGCACCTCCTGTCTGCAGTCACACACAGCAGCACCGCGGGCACATGCATGGACACACCACGCTTTCGCACACACACACACACACTCTCACACCCACATGCACACGCACACAGACTGGCACACACAAAACACGCACACGCACATACACACGCACACGCACATCCAACCCCATACATACACACGCACACACACACACAAACACACTCACACTCACGCACACGCGTGCGGCATGCATATAATCACAATCACACACTCACTTGTGCTCATACCTGTGTTCCTCTGACCACTCCAGGTGGTCACCACATCGCAGACATCTGCTCTGTGAAGGAAACGTCTTCTAGAAAAGATAAACATGACGACAACAAGACAGATCATCATCTACGTTTCTTGTGAATCAGAATGTGATTCCTGCGCGCCCTCTGGCCCCTGAGTGGAGGGCCCCTGAGTGGAGGGCTGCTGGCCGCTGGGAGCCGGTGGGGGCCGCTGGGAGCCGGTGGGGGCCGCTGGGAGCCGGTGGGGGCCGCTGGGAGCCGGTGGGGGCCGCTGGGAGCGCCTTCGCTTGATGCAAAGCAGGGAGCTCTTTCATTTGCACTTGACATGCAAAGTGACTTCCTGCCTTCCATTTGCACAACCAGTATTCTCTTAGTGTTTACCTTCTCTCCATAGTGCACAGAGAGAATAGAGAGATCAACCTGTAAAAAGTGTTAAACGCCAACAGCACTCACAGAATGTAGTACTAAAAAGATAATATCCCTGACAAAGTAAGCAGGTACTTGCTGTTTTCCCATTTAGTTTTTAGTAGTTTTTTATAAATGGCCTGAATTAACTCATGGCCTGTTTTTGAACTCAATTCCATACAGACTCTAAAAATGATTGAAAATCCAAAGATACTACAATAAACATGCAGTTATACCTTATAGTGAGTGTTGTAATGTAAGCCAAAAAGGTTCATTCATTTCCATAAATGATGGGGATTATGGGCCATAATGAGCCAATGAAACCTACCACATTGTTTGCAGATTGTTGGGGACACTTGTGAAGGCATTAATCATCTTCTGGGGATCTGATTTGACTAGCGCCGCAAATCAGATCCCCAGAAGGAGGACAAAGGAGGACATTTGCATCCCACATTTGCATCCCGACGCAACGAGAAAGAACCAGCTCCCCTCCTGCACACCTTTCCTTGACAGCCTGTGCATGTGTGTGTACGTGCGTGTCTGCGTGGGCATGCCTATGCATATGCGTGTGTCGTGGGCATGTTTGTGTGCGTGCATGTGTGTGTGTGTCTGTGCCTGTATGTGTGTGTGTGAGACTGTGTGTGAGACTGTGCGTGTGTGTGTGTATGTGTGTGTATATGAGACTGTGTGTGACTGTGTGTGACTATGTGTGTGACTGTGTGTGACTGTGTGTGTGTGTGTGTGTGTGTGTGTGTGTGTGTGTGTGTGTGTGTGTGTGTGTGTGTGTGTGTGTGTGTGTGTGTGTGTGTGTGTGTGTGTGTGTGCGCCCTGTCTTATATTGAGGTTTTCTAGCTTCATCTGTCTCTCTCTGTCTCTGCACCTTTTGGTCGGACAGAACACAATCCTCCAGAGGCCTAGACAGAGGCTGCTGTCTGAGAGTCTCCGGGACACAGAGCTGTGTGTGTGCGTCTTATACTAACACAATTAAAAGTTCAAAACTGCCAAGATTCATCAATGGCCAACATCACAATTACTGACAAGAGATAAAATGCGTATCATCTTTTGTCTACAATGCACAGTCTACAAAGATGGCCCACGTGAACATTAATGCTGTGGCCATACATCCCCCACCACCCCCTGCACGGAGAACGGCTGTGAGGGTACTCTGTCGCTGCAGTCATCCTGGATGCAGCCTGGTTGCCGCTCTGCAAGTCGTCGCAACCCTCATTAAAGACATGTACCCAAGAAATAAACATCTCTAATAATTCACTGAGCAGCTTTGGAGGAAGCACGCCGCGGCTCCAGCGGCCCTAATTAACCCTACCGGCTGTGGATGAAGCAGCCAGCGCTGAACGGGCAGGAAATAGACGCTCAGCTCAGCCTCCACTGGTTCCCAGGCTGCCGTCTGGGTTCTAGGAGGAGACGAACCATAGGAATGTCTTTACTCACCATAGGAGTGTCTTTAGTCCCCTGCATGCTGTTCACAGGCCGGCCTCAGAGAATCCAATGGGCACGCTCTGACCATCAGGGATAGGGTTAGGTGTACAGGTGAGCCATGCCCGGTCCTCCTCAACCAATCACAGACCACGGCCAGGACCTAATCATTTGCATGTCGGCCACAAAGAGCTTATATTGACCCAATCATACTTTAAACAAGTTCCGCAGTTGGTTCTGACGTTGAAAGGTTTCCTTTGCATGTCTCAACAAAAGGCCACACTCATGGCCTGAGTTGTATACTTAGGTAAAGGCTACTTTGGCATGTATCCAGATATAGTAGACCTAAATCAGCTATAAAGCTGCAAACAATGTAATAGCAAGTGCCTTTAAGGATGGTTCTCAATTAAAAATTTGGGTTATCCATTTTCCCTTTTTGTGTCATTGGTTCTTTACTTTAATGATAATGCATGTTGATAATGATTATGGTTATGGCTATACAATTTGATATTATAATAGGCTCTATGCACAGCTCCACTACTTCCTGGACTTAGTGCAGCTCCTTCATTTCCTGTCTTACATTACTGGATAAACTGATTAATCCAGGTGTGTCTGACCATTGGGACTACTCAGAAACACCTGGATTAATCAGTTTGTCCAATAATGTAAGACAGGAAATGAAGGAGCTGCACTAAGTCCAGGAAGTAGTGGAGTTGTGCATAGAGCCTATAGATACACAGGAGATTTTCCTCACAACGGCAATATTACTCCGCTATTGGGAAAACAACCACACGACGGAACTACTTTAGAGTTGTAAATCTGAAGGAGAACGAGAATCTAAACACATTCAATTAATTCAAACGAAACAGTTTGGATTTCCTCGCAAAACCAATACCGTTTAACTAACGTGGTTACGTTGGATAATAATGTTTATTACACGGGTCTTCTCAATGCCGCGGAACGCTCCGTTCACTCCTGAACTATTTGATAATTCAGTTGCTAAGTGTTGTGTTCCTATATGACCGCTGTCAGGGAACCACCCCCCCTCCACTGGAATACCTCCGCCGCAGCGTGTCCGTCTCACGGCCGAGACGGAAACCTCCGCTCAGATCTGCGCAGTGCGCAGTTGCGCACGTCGCGTTTACGTCACATGCTGCATGCCCCAGTACAGGGAAATAAACTAACGTTGGATTATTTCCATGCGTCGGACCGTCAAGCTGCTCGGGCAGCTCTAATAAACTTACAGGAGTCTTTCCACAAAATGTACAGGATATGTACAGATATTATTAATGAACAGAGAAGGATCTGTAATTATGTTTTGATTTCGCGGGGCAGATAATAGAAGAAGTCAGATTGTACGCATGCACTCAGGCATGGCGGTGTTGTCTGTATCACAGCACCACCTAGCGGCCTGGCATGCATACCCAATCCAATTACACACTGGCGTCATCGTAGATATTCCACCCGAAAACGCTCTTCTAAACCTATATTCTATAATATGTCCATGGTCTAAAGGCGGAATAAAAAGTGAAGACGCAGCTCCACTTTTGCGTCTTCTGTTCAGACCGTCATCATGTAAACGTAGGCCTACTTATTTTCCCGATAATGACCGGCGTTTTATATCCATTATCCCTCACATAAAGTAGGCCTATTACGTATAATGCTAAATGTATAATTAGTAATGTATAATTATAATGTTTAATGGCCATATGATATGACAATAGTATGTCACACTATCAGTCCCTCTCGTGCTGGCTAATGTTGCCTAATTCCTTATTCAGGCCTATAGATAAGTTTGAAAATATATATAGTAGGCTATAGGCCTAGTATATATATATATATATATATATATATATATATATATATATATATATATATATATATATATATATATATATATATATATATATTTAAACTGTTTTATTCATGTTTATTGTTTCTCATTCTTTTCTTGTCATGGTTTTAATTTATATTTTTCACAATGTCTGGAAAAAATAAACCAAACTAAATATCAACATGACTTCCTTGTCTTGGTTTAACATGTTGAACCCATGATGCCGAAACATTCCCCACAGTATGTTTTATGCAAATTTGCATTACAACAACACATATCTTTAAAATAATGTTTTTAAAATAATAATTCATGTTGCTGTTCAATAGGCCTAAGAATAAAAATCTCTCTGTTAAGCTAAATGATTACCCTGAGTATAAACACACGTTGACAGTTCACATACCCAGATCTTCTTAGCCTAAATGCACAAGCTTTATTGCTCCAGGGTGGGAGCGACTTAATGGCAGAATCCATACCTCCGGATCCGGACGAAATTCGTCCGTTCGCCCCAAACGTTGCCTCCGGAACTACCCTTCATACCTCCGTCTGGTTTGGCGTTGAGTGGATAAGATCCAATATACATCTAGAGGGCAGTGACTGTCGTTTCACAAATTAACGGCATCGAAATCGCAAACACGACATCTGTAGAGATGATTTTGCTGTGTCATCTGAAAGAAAAAGTGTTGGCCTAGGCGGCGGTGGCATGTGACACCCCCTAACCAAACCGCAGATTATCTCCTCAAAATGTTGTTAAATGACCAGTTACAACTCATTGCCAAAGCAGGGGAACAATAAAATAAAAATGTCAGGTATATAGGCTAATAGGCCTACACTTTTTGCACATTTTTTTTTGCCGATTTCAGATGACACAAAGCAAAATCATCTCTACAGAATTCATGTTTGCGATTGTCGATGCCGTTAATTTGTGAAACGACAGTCACTGCCCTCTAGGATGTACTGCGGAACATCCACAACAACGCCGAAACCAGACGGAGGTATGAAGGGTAGTCTCCGGAGGCGACGTTTGGGGCGGACGGACGAATTTCGTCCGGGTCCGGAGGTTTGAATCGGCCTTAAGTCTGCGAGTGGACGATCTGAAACTAAATCGGAAACTAGATTTCTTCTCGAAGGTTGTGCCCCACACAGAACCTCCTCACCGTCACGGAGCACCTCGGGGCACCACATTGAGCGGCACTGAAAGCGTCGTGTGTCTTTCCAGTGTCAAATAGTTCACGAATAAATTGACCATAAGGTTCAAGTGCGGCCATAACCAAGGCTAAATATAATTAGACAGTCTATTGCTGGTTTAGGTGGTTGGCTCTTTTTTCTTAGCCTACACATGTGTCTATTTTTGTTTTTCTGTTTCGGGTTTAAAAAACCAACGCACAGAACAAACACAAATAAAATGCCGTTTATTTGTTTTTTCTTTTTGACATTTTTCAGGTTCAAAACCAAATCAGAAAAACCAAAAAACGACTCTGTTAATTGTTTTTTCTGATTTTGTTTTAAATCGGATTATTCAAAGAACGAACCATACACGGATTCTTTCTGCGACTATTCTGTTTACTTTCTTTTCTTCTCTTGAGATCAAAGCCGAGGTCATTTTGGCGGGATCCCAACCGGTCCTCATTGGAGCAGATCGGGTTTGGTCAGCCAATCAGAGAGCTCCATGATGGATACAAACAGCAGCAGCGTGGAAGAGACCCAAGCCCCCTGAGGAACAGCAGCAGGACCTTATCTCGAGATCTCCTATCAGGAAGCGCCCACAGACCAGGAGAACGTCATGGCTCGGCCCCTGGAGAGGAGGCTCTCCACTGCTCCTCAGCCCGAGGAGAACATCACGATCCTCGAGAGGAGGCTCTCCACTGCTCCTCAGCCCGAGGAGAACATCACGATCCTCGAGAGGAGGCTCTCCACTGCTCCTCAGACCGAGGAGAACATCACGATCCTCGAGAGGAGGCGCTCCACTGCTCCTCTCTGTAGGAACCTGTTCGGGGCGTCGGACCACGAGCAGACCGGGGAGAGCCTCATGACCCTGGAGAAGAGGCCCGCCACCGCGCCTCACTGTAGGAACCTGTTCGGAGCGGCGGACCACGAGCAGCTGAGCCGGGACCTGAACCG
>OLKM01000338.1:260454-267954 GCA_900291075.1 Melanogrammus aeglefinus
TGACAAATGCTTTGCCCGCGTCAGATGACATTTGTCATTTGACGCGATCGCCCGTTTCGCGGGCAAATTTTTTTATTGTTTCGATTAAACAATTAAATACAATACAAATATAAAGTAAAAACAATTGTTATCGCTATCTATCATAATACAGATAGCGATCCGCTATCTGTATTATGTTATTTCGTCGTTTGGAAACATGTTTTCTGCATCGCGTCGTCTGTTGCCAGGATGTAAACAAACGATGACGTAGGCCGGTACAATTTTCGCCCCCGGTACAATTTTAACGTGACAGCGGCATTAAGGGGGTGAACGCCAGCGGCACTCTGCCCCCCCCCCAGGGGTGAGCTCAGAGTGTCAATGTAACAAAGAATCGATTAAGCAATGTGCACCGGCATTAGCTGCAGCGGCTGAGATTGTGCATAGTGTCAGGACAGATGTGTTCAGATATGGAGAGGACCATGCTTCATGTCTAGAGTCCCCAGGGCCCTACCTTCTCCTCCATCCTGTGGAGACGGGCCCCGATAGTGTTTGTTCCTCTGTCCTTCAGTCTGTCTGCAGGGAAATAAGAAGCGAGGCCGAAAACCAAACAATAAGACCAGCTCAGCAGCGCCATTATAAAGATACACAGATCGATTCAAATGTACCTGACGAGGTCTGGAACAAAGTCAGCTTCCCCAGGGACTGGTCCATGCTGGAGGAAGAGATGAGGTATTTGATTCAGAGTTTATAGCTGTCATCACCTCTCTCCCTCTCCCTCTCCCTCTCGTTCTCTCTCCCTCTCCCTCTCTCTCTCTCTCTCTCTCTCTCTCTCTCTCTCTCTCTCTCTCTCTCTCTCTCTCTCTCTCTCTCTCTCTCTCTCTCTCTCTCCATCAGTCAATCATTCATCCTCATTTCTTCATGAAGCATCGATTCAATGAATACGACCCGTCTTGGAGGGACACTCCTCCATCACTCTATACTGTGGAGTCATCCTCTCATCCGTCCGTCCGCCCAACGGCTCCTAACCGTTCACCCCAGAGGAGAGAGCACTGCGTTCACCGTCGCTGCAGCTCCTTCATGCGCACCATGAGGTGGAGGTGGCCCTGGGAGTACTGCTCGATCACGTCCCTCACGTCGTACGGTTTCTGCGCTTGCTGTAAAACAAGTTGAGCCAGAGCCGTGGAGTGTGTCATTACCTTCTCCCAGTCGCTCCAGATCTGTTGAATGAGGGCTCTAGCCATATGGAACAGAGAGACTCGAAACCTTTTATTGTGCCACTCCCTGTATCTTCTGTCTTTCATTGTTTATTTCTGTGTTTTGTGTATTTTTTAGGAGCTCAAAGTAGCTATCATGCGGGAATGACATGAAATATTTTTTAATGAAAGTGTAGAAAGAAACCTGATAAATGCTTCACGTACACATATAACTACCCATAAAACATAACCTAGTGGTGGTTACCTACCCGTACACCATAACCTAGTGGCGGACACCTACCCGTACACATTAACCTAGCGGTTAACTACCCGTACACATTAACCTAGCGGCTGTTAGCTACCCATAAACCAATTACAATTACGGCATTTAGCAGACGCTTTTCATCCAAAGCGACTTACATCGGTTAATACGCACATTGACACACCGACGGCAGAGTCAACCATGAAAGGTGACAGCCAGCTCGTCAGTAGCAGTTAGTGTCTTGCTCAAGGACACATAAACAGTCAGTTGGAGGAGCTGGGGATCGAACTAGCAACCTTTCAGTTACAAGACAACTAGTAACCCGTTCACATTAACCTAGCGGTTACCCATACACATTAACCTAGTGGCGGTTAGCTACCCGTACACATTAACCTAGCGGCGGTTAGCTACCCGTACACATTAACCTAGTGGCGGTTAGTACCCGTACACATTAACCTAGTCGGCGGTTAGCTACCCGTACACATTAACCTAGCGGCGGTTACCTGGAATCTCTTCTTGGCCACGAAGTAGCGCAGTCTCTGCACCACGCGGACGGCACTCCGGTGGGCCCCCGTCATCCTGGGGGGGGAGGGCGACATTCAGTGAATCCATTCAGACGCTCCATCCCTCCGTGGTCAAGGGACACACACGGAGCTCACGACAACAGCACAGTATGTCTGCATCACCATGACAACCGCCTCAGGACCAGGATCCAGCTCAGTGACACGCCTGTCAGCCGTCTCCAGCTCCACCCAGGAGGACTGGAGGCGACCGGAGACAGTCACCTCCACCCAGGAGGTCTGGAGGCGACCGGAGACAGTCACCTCCACCCAGGAGGTCTGGAGGCGACCGGAGACAGTCACCTCCACCCAGGAGGTCTGGAGGCGACCGGAGAAAAGTCAGCTCCACTCAGAGTCGCTTCTGATTTGGGGTTGTCTTGTACTGATGTTATTTGTCTCACATGTCTTAATGTAGCATATTCCACGAAAGAGGAAACATTTATTGTATTGTATACAATAATAATGAAAGTTATAAATTATACATACAGTATATATCAGCCATGCCTCTGTTATCAGATATTTTTCGAATCAATATAACTGTTGGGTTATTTCTCCGAACAAGCATCCTAATAGATAAACACATGTAGCCAAGACACTTTGTATACAAGACGCTTTGTTGAGGAGATGCTTTGTTTATGAGATGTAGTGTTTACAAGATGCAGTGTTTACAAGATGTAGTGTTTACAAGATGCTTTGTATACAAGATGCTTTGTTAACGAGATGCAGTGTTTACGAGATGCAGTGTTTACAAGATGCAGTGAATACAAGATGCAGTGAATAAAAGATGCTTTGTTAACGAGATGCAGTGTTTACGAGATGCAGTGTTTACAAGATGCAGTGAATACAAGATGCAGTGAATAAAAGATGCTTTTTGTACAAGATGCAGTGTTTACAAGATGCTTTGTGGACCAGACTTCTGAGCTCCATTGTATCGCTGTGTGATTTATAGAAGCAGCGGCCTGTCAGCCTTTATTAACTTAAGAACACAATGAATGACCGTAAGCAAAGAGGGAGGGAACGCTACAACCAAACAAATAGAAGGAGGCCATTTATCTTACGCTGCAGCAGCTCTCCTTGTCAATTCTAGTCTCGTGTAGTGACTGTACACACATTTGTGTGTGGGTGTATGTGTGTTTGACAGTGTGGTGTCTGCATAGGGGACGCAGTGGGGTGTGTGGGGCTAACCACCATATACTTAATGGGCAGTGCAGATGGTGACCCCTTATGTGTGGTGTATGATGAAGATGAGGATGTATTCCATTTTGTACTTCATGAGTTTCTCCACAAGTGCAATATTAATGGAGAGTAGAGCAAAGTTTGGAAGTAGATAAGATAATTATGTAACTTGGTTTCCTTCTATTGCCAATACTACTGTCATCCTGGCTGGGCGTGGGAGGGGACACCGACGGAGAGTCAGCCGTTGTCTGTCACGTTTTGTGTAAAGATGTTGTTGTTGTTGGAGGCTGAAGCGTTACAAACCACGACAAAATACTATCCAACAGAGTGACATTCTGCAGAGGTCATGTTCTCTGCCTTGTTGTTTGTGGAAACAAAATTGAAGCCTTGACAAAGAAATGAAACGCGAAACGTTTCCCAGACGCGACGCGGCCACAAAGTCAATACTAAGTGCCGTTTGTCGTGCATCATAGAGCAGGCAGGTAAAGTGAGGCTTTAGCTCGCCGCTGCGCCACTCCTCCTCCTGCAGCGGAACAGGAAGCAGTCAGCGAGGAGCACTCGAAAACAAGTAGCATGGCTCTGTTATCAAGGGTGGTGGGACTGGTTTAAGGGGGTGTAGGGCTGGGTTAGGGTGGTGTTCTGGGTTAGGGTGGTGTGTTCTGGGTTAGGGTGGTGTGTTCTGGGTTAGGGTGGTGTTGTTCTGGGTTAGGGTGTTCTTCTGGGTTAGGGTGGTGTTGTTCTAGGTTAGGGTGGTGTTGTTCTGGGTTAGGGTGGTGGTGTTCTGGGTTAGGGTGGTGTAGGGCTGGTTAAGGGTAGTGTAGGGCTGGGTTAGGGTGGTGTTCTTGGTTAGGGTGGTGTTGTTCTGGGTTAGGGTGGGGTTTGGCTGGGTTAGGGTGGTGGTGTTCTGGGTTAGGGTGGTGTTGTTCTGGGTTAGGGTGGTGTTCTGGGTTAGGGTGGTGTTTTTCTGGGTTAGGGTTGTGTTCTGGGTTAGGGTGGTGTTCTGGGTTAGGGTGTTGTTCTGGGTTAGGGTGGTGTTGTTCTGGGTTAGGGTGGTGTTGTTCTGGGTTAGGGTGGTGTTCTGGGTTGGGGTGGTGTTTGGCTGTGTTAGGGTGGTGTTGTTCTGGGTTAGGGTGGTGTTGTTCTGGGTTAGGGTGTTGTTCTGGGTTAGGGTGGTGTTGTTCTGGGTTAGGGTGGTGTCGGGCTGGGGTAGGGTGGTGTTGTTCTGGGTTAGGGTGTTGTTCTGGGTTAGGGTGTTGTTCTGGGTTAGGGTGGTGTTGTTCTGGGTTAGGGTGGTGTTGTTCTGGGTTAGGGTGTTGTTCTGGGTTAGGGTGTTGTTCTGGGTTAGGGTGGTGTTCTGGGTTAGGGTGGTGTTGTTCTTGGTTAGGGCGGTGTTGTTCTGGGTTAGGGTGGTGTTGTTCTGGGTTAGGGTGGTGTTGTTCTGGGTTAGGGTGGTGTTCTGGGTTAGGGTGGTGTTCTGGGTTAGGGTGGTGTTCTGGGTTAGGGTGGTGTTTGGCTGGGTTAGGGTGGTGTTCTGGGTTAGGGTGGTGTTGTTCTGGGTTAGGGTGGTGTCGGGCTGGGTTAGGGTGGTGTTTGGCTGGGTTAGGGTGGTGTTGGTCTGGGTTAGGGTGGTGTTTTGGGTTAGGGTGGTGTTGTTCTGGGTTAGGGTGGTGCTGAGCTGCCTCCGAGCCAGTGGAGCACGAAGCAGTCTGGGCCACAACAACATGGCCATCATCTCATCCCCATCATCCCCACCTGGGATATGATACGCTCTAGAGATATATATATATTTAAGCAATAGATCACTCCAGGCCGTGGTATATGCTCATTATACCACGGCTAAGGGGCGTTGTTCGGCCCGACGCGAAGCGGAGGGACGACAACCCCCTTGGAGTGGTATAATGAGCATATACCACGGACTGGAGTGATATATTGCTTTTATAAAACGGTTTACCAATAACGGCAATATGAAAGAGGAATACGCAATCAATTTCAGGTACAAAAAAAAAAAAAAAAAATCACAAATTTAGGCTACCTTAACTGATAAAATAGCCCCATTATGAAAAAAATAGTCCCTCCTTTCCGGACGTTAGCTCTGCATGTCTCTTTTTCTCGCCTTTTTCTTCAGGAGCAGGTCACTCCTCAGTCCCCTCTACCATTGTTAACCCTATCCGGAGGTGAAAGTTAACCTTAAACATGTCAATTCAACGAATTTAGTCAATTTATTAACCTTGTCAAACACTTTGGCTACTTTTGCTACCTAGCCTCCTACTGTAACAGTTGGTTGTTGCCATGGAGACATTGTTGCTTGGCGGAATGATATGCTGCGATATAAGGCTTTTTAGAATAGTAGCCGTTGGTATATGCTCCAATATACCACGGTTAACAGCCAATCAGATCACCCGGATTTCACCTTTCCGTTTTATATATATATATATATAATATATATATATATATATATATATATATATATATATATTATATATATATATATATATATATATATTAATATATATATTAAGCATTAACGCGCTGCCTTGACTTGGATTCTCAGTTGCTAGCGGTGGAGCGTCTAATCTCATGGTTCACTAATCACTGACTGAAGTTAAATTGTGTGAAACAATTTTCTCTTTTTTTGGGTGATTTTTTTTGGTGATAAAAAAATAAAACCTGTCCGTTCTCGAGCCTAAAACCAAAACATCCATCCACAGGTGCATCCTGCTGCTACCGGGGCCGGGACGAACGGGTTAGGGCCGGTGTCAACGGGGCCGGTGTTAACGGGGCCGGTGTTAACGGGGCCGATGTTAATGGGGTGGGGCCGGTAAGGTTAGGAACTAACAGCCTAACCTCTGTTGTGGGCCCCTACACACACATTCTCACTGGGGGGCTCCTACACACATACACACACTCACTTTATGGCCCCTACACACATTATAACTCACTGGGACACATAGGACACAAGCCCCTACACACAAACTCACTGGAGGGCCCCTACACACAAACTCACTGGAGGGCCCCTACACACAAACTCACTGGAGGCCCCCTACACACACTGACTGGAGGGCCCCTAACCACACAGTCACTGGAGGGCCCCTACACACAGTCACTGGAGGGCCCCTACACACACTGAATGGAGGGCCCCTAACCACACAGTCACTGGAGGGCCCCTACACACAGTCACTGGAGGGCCCCTACACACAGTCACTGGAGGGCCCCTAACCACACACTCACTGGAGGGCCCCTAACCACACAGTCACTGGAGGGCCCCTACACACACTGACTGGAGGGCCCCTACACACACTCACTGGAGGGCCCCTAACCACACAGTCACTGGAGGGCCCCTACACACACACTCACTGGAGGGCCCCTACACACACACTCACTGGAGGGCCCCTACACACAGTCACTGGAGGGCCCCTACACACACTCACTGGAGGGCCCGTAACCACACAGTCACTGGAGGGCCCCTACACACAGTCACTGGAGGGCCCCTACACACACTCACTGGAGGGCCCCTAACCACACAGTCACTGGAGGGCCCCTACACACAGTCACTGGAGGGCCCCTACACACACTCACTGGAGGGCCCCTAACCACACAGTCACTGGAGGGCCCCTACACACAGTCACTGGAGGGCCCCTACACACACTCACTGGAGGGCCCCAACACACACTCACTGGAGGGCCCCACACACACAAACTCACTGGAGGGCCCCAAACCACACAGTCACTGGAGGGCCCCTACACACAGTCACTGGAGGGGCCCTACACACACACACACTGGCACACGCACACACTCACTCACTGAGAGGCCCCTACACACACACACTCACTGGGGGGCCCACACACACACACACTCACTGGGAGGCCCCCGCACACATACACACACTGGGGGGGCCTACACACACACACACACACAAACAAACACACACTCACTGGGAGGCCCCTACACACACACACACACTCATTGGGGGGCCCCTACACACACTAACGTTCATGGAACGCCATGACCACGCCGACGCTTCGACGCAGCCGTGACCCTCCATGGTTCTGCGTCGTGTTTTAGTGAGCGGACCAATCACAGCCCTTGCCGCTGCGGCGCCTCAACGGAAGGTTCCGGTTTTTGGGAGGCGCACGTCAGGCCCTTCTGGTGGACGCAAGGAGGGTCCTCAAGGACGTCAGGGGTCCGTGACCCCCTAGCGCTGCGTCAGGAGGGGCGCTAACCAGCCCGTAGCACTCACTGGGAGACGGAGGCCACAGGCTCCAGCTCCGCCCGCGGCGGCTCCAGCTCCAGGTCTTCAGCATAGCCGCGGCCCTGGGGCCCGGAGGGGGGG
>OLKM01000338.1:272954-277789 GCA_900291075.1 Melanogrammus aeglefinus
TGCAATACAACACATCACATCACAACACAACACAACACAAAACAACACAACACATCACAATGCAAAACAACACATCACATCACATCACAACACAACACAAAACAACACAACACATCACAACACAAAACAACACATCACATCACAACACATCACAACACAAAACAACACAACACATTACAACGCAACACAACACATCACAACACAACACAAAACAACACAACACATCACAACAAAACACAACACATCACAACACAACACATCCCAACCCATCACAACACAAAACACATCCCAACCCATCACAACACAAAACACATCACAACACATCACAACAAAAGAAAACAAATCACACCACATCACAACACAAACACAAAACAACACATCACAACGCAATACAACACAACACAACACAAAACAACACATCACAACGCAATACAACACATCACATCACAACACAACAAAACACATCACATCACAACGCAACATAACACATCACATCACAACACAACACAAAACAACACAACACATCACATCACAAAAAAACACATCACACCACATCACAACACATCAAAACACAACACATCACATCACAACACATCACATCACAACACAACACAACACATCACATCACAACACATCACATCACAACACGACACAACACAACACAACACATCACATCACAACACGACACAACACAACACAACACAACACATCACAACACATCACAGCACATCACAACACGACACAACACACAACACAACACATCACAACACAACACAACACAACATATCACAACGCATCACATCACAACACAACACAACACAACACAACACAACACAACACAACACAACACAACGACCTGACCCCTAACCCATGTAGCACAGCCCCTCCAGCCTCCAGACTCCCAGCAGAATCAAGAGGACTCCTTGGAGCCAACAGGACTGCAGTGCATCACACAAAGAGCTAGAGGTACGTCGAGATGGAACCGTTCAGGCTCTGCTCCTCAGAGAGGTGGCAGAGACAACATCAGCGCCGCTCTGAAGTGGGTTTACTTTAGAGGACAAAGCGGCTCTGATGATCTGAGCACTAACTTCACCTATCGTCGGCTGGAGATGTTCCAGAGCCGCAGGCCGGGAACCCGTCCATCAAACCAAACGCTCTCCTGGAAGCGCTCAGCCTTTTAGTTGGATCTGAACGTTGTTCCAAACAACGTTCAGATTAGTATGTAACGGAGGCCTCTGCTTTGAGCGCTCTCTGAAGGCATTCAGTCCTCATGGATCAACTAGCTGCTGCCTAAAGCTCAGCCCAGCCACACTTTAAAGAAGTGTTCACCTGATGGACGCAACTCTTACACCTCAAACATCCCTCATCCTCAGGAGCACCCCGTCCACACCCACCACCTCCACCCACCACCACCAGCCCCCCGTCCACACTCACCGCCGGCAGGGCGAAGAAGGAGATGGCGAAGACGGAGAAACACGATGCGATGGTCTTCCCGATCCACGTCTGGGGCACTTTGTCTCCGTAGCCGATGGTCGTGACGGTCACCTGGAGACAGGAACATGACTGGGTGGGTGTGTGTGTGTGTGTGTGTGTGTGTGTGTGTGTGTGTGTGTGTGTGTGTGTGTGTGTGTGTGTGTGTGTGTGTGTGTGTGTGTGTGTGTGTGTGTGTGTGTGGGCCTTACATCGCCGCCCTTATATACCGCTTACTTTATATTATTGATGCATTGTACCGAAGTGCACAGAAATATTGTCATACCTGCAGTGCTTCCATAAAAACTGTGTTGGTGCACGTGTGTGTGTATGTGTGTTTGTGTGAGTGTGTTTGTGCCTATTTGCATGTGTGTATTTATTATGATTCAGTACCATGTCAATCATTTGTTGATAATGGATTAATAAACCATTCCATTTTGATCAAACACCAGATGCTTCATTATAACAAGAGACAAGACACCAGAGAGCTGTTTCATCGAGGTCAACAGAACATGCTCTGTGCTGATTGGCTGCGCTCCTCAGCCTCAGAGGACATCAGCCGACCCGCGATGAGGTCAGACGGACAGACGGCGTCGGTCAGACGGCCTCTGGCCCTGGGCCGGCAGGTCTGGTGGAGCCCCGCGGCCCCGAGCAGCGCCCTGCCCCGGTGCTCTGCTCTCATTCTGCCGCTGCGCTCAAAGTTCAAACAAAACTTTACCCGGTTGGTGCTGACACCCGGAGCTCAGCCCGTCAGATGAGAGCAGCACCAGACCCCAGCTGCTCTGTAAACCTGGACCACATTCTAGTTCGGGTTCAGCCCGCCGCTCATGTGTTCCCCGTGGGGAGGAGTAGGGTGAGGGTTGAGCCCCCCCTCATGTGTTCATGTAGGGTGCATCCGCTCACCACGCCCCACCACAGGGCGTCGGCGTAGCTGCCGAACTCGGTGACCCCGTTGGCGTCCACCGCGTCCTTCTCCGCCAGATACACGAAGTACGAGGAGAAGATCAGCCCCAGGAAACCGATGTACAGCGTGGTGATCAACTCCTGGGACACAGAGAGAGGGTCAGACACACAGGGGGGATCCACTCCTGGGACACAGAGAGAGGGGTCAGACACAGGGGGGGAATCCACTCTGGGACACAGAGAGAGGGTCAGACACAGGGGGATCCACTCCTGGGAACACAGAGAGAGGGTCAGACACAGGGGGGGATCCACTCCTGGACACAGAGAGAGGGTCAGAACACAGGGGGGATCCACTCCTGGGACACAGAGAGAGGGTCAGACACAGGGGGGATCCCACTCCTGGGACACAGAGAGAGGTCAGACACAGGGGGGATCAACTCCTGGGACACAGAGACAGGGGTCAGACACAGGGGGGGATCCACTCCTGGGACACAGAGAGAGGGTCAGACACAGGGGGGATCCACTCCTGGGACACAGAGAGAGGGTCAGACACAGGGGGGATCCACTCCTGGGACACAGAGAGGAGGGTCAGACACAGGGGGGGATCCACTCCTGGGACACCAGAGAGAGGGTCAGACACAGAGGGTGATTCCACTCCTGGGACACAGAGAGAGGTGTCAGACACAGGGGGGATCCACTCCTGGGACACAGAGAGAGGGTCAGACACAGGGGGGATCCACTCCTGGGACACAGAGAGAGGGTCAGACACAGGGGGGGATCCACTCCTGGGACACAGAGAGAGGGTCAGACACAGGGGGGGATCCACTCCTGGGACACAGAGGGAGGGTCAGACACAGGGGGGGATCCACTCCTGGGACACAGAGAGAGGGTCAGACACAGGGGGGGATCCACTCCTGGGACACAGAGAGAGGGTCAGACACAGGGGGGGGATCCACTCCTGGGACACAGAGGGAGGGTCAGACACAGGGGGGGATCCACTCCTGGGACACAGAGAGAGGGTCAGACATGGCCTGGGACCAGGCAGAGCAGCATTGGTCAGACACAGCCTGGGAACAGGCAGAGCAGCATTGGTCAGACACAGCTCCATCGCCTTAATAAACCTCAAACAGGCAGAACAGTCAGTTCAGTTTAGTTTGATTCCTCCCGTGCCCAGAGGTGGACATGCGGACCCATAATGAGCGCTAAGGATGACACGTGTTTATGGGTATTGATCAGCGCTGCTCGAGGAGGAGGCGTTGTGTGGAGAAAGCGACGATGCTGAGCTGAAGCTGAGCTCTCATCGCTGCAGCGAGGAGAGAGCGGAGCAGCTCAGAGCGGTCCAAGGTGTCTCCGGTATCACCCAGCACCGGGAGCCGCCGCCAATTTACTCAATGAGGGGCTTGAAAGGATGTGTGTGCGGAACGCCACCCAGCAGCTCCAGATAACAGCGGCAGGGAGCCCACCACCGCACAAGAACAGAGAAGGAACGGGCCAAACAATGTCCAGCCGGAATTAATTGCAGATTAAACCTTCAGAGGAGGCGCTGCCAGAGACGCCATCACTCACACTGACGTTTTCAATCCCTGTGCATCATCAGAACACGTCCCGACGCTGACGGTGCCTGGTGATGGCTCCGGTCCGAGGACAGAACGGACGCCTCTAGACACACAGAGCCAGCGGGGCGCAGTGATGACAGCCGCACACAGGGAGCCCCTCACTTCATAATCACACACCCCCAGAGGAGCCCCGTGTCCGCTGTGCACCATCATCAGAGACGTCACACAGCCTGCACTGAAAGCCCCAGGATACAGGGGCGCACATAGACACACACACACACAGACACACACACACACACACACACACTCATACAGACACACACACACACACAACCAGACGCACGCACACACACACACACACACACACACACACACACACACACACACACACTCATACAGACACACACACACACACACACACACACACACACACACACACACACACACACAGACGACACACACACACACACACAGACAGACGCACCACACACGCACACACACACACACACACACACACACACACACACACAGCACACACACACACACACACACAGACGCACACACACACACACACACACACACACACACACACACACACACACACACACACACACACACACACACACACACACACACACACACACACACACACACACACACACACACACACAGACGCACACACACACACACACAAACAGATGCACACACACACACTCATACACAGACATACACATACACACACTGACACACAAACACACACAAACACACACACACACACACCCCGCACGCACAAACACACACACACACCCCCACCGACCCAGAGCCACACAGACAGCCCAGCAGGCAGCAGGAGGAGTACCTGGCGGTGGATGAAGACCACGGAGCCCAGCAGCCGCCAGGTGCCGC
>OLKM01000338.1:279315-281815 GCA_900291075.1 Melanogrammus aeglefinus
CATCATCACCACATCATCCTAACATCATCACTACATCATCACCACATCATCACCACATCATCCTAACATCATCACCACATCATCCTAACATCATCCTAACATCATCACCACATCATCCTAACATCATCACCACATCATCATAACATCATCACCACATCATCCTAACATCATCACCACATCATCCTAACATCATCCTAACATCATCACCACATCATCACCACATCATCACCACATCATCACCACATCATCCTAACATCATCACCACATCATCCTAACATCATCCTAACATCATCCTAACATCATCACCACATCATCCTAACATCATCCTAACATCATCACCACATCATCACCACATCATCACCACATCATCACCACATCATCCTAACATCATCACCACATCATCCTAACATCATCCTAACATCATCCTAACATCATCACCACATCATCCTAACATCATCACCACATCATCCTAACATCATCCTAACATCATCACCACATCATCCTAACATCATCACCACATCATCACCACATCATCCTAACATCATCACCACATCATCACCACATCATCATAACATCATCACCACATCATCCTAACATCATCACCACATCATCCTAACATCATCCTAACATCATCACCACATCATCCTAACATCATCCTAACATCATCCTAACATCATCCTAACATCATCACCACATCATCACCACATCATCCTAACATCATCACCACATCATCCTAACATCATCCTAACATCATCACCACATCATCCTAACATCATCCTAACATCATCCCTCCTATGGGCCGGCTCTCCTCTTTAAACCAGTGAGGACGTCGTCGACCACGGCCACGTGTCCTTCATGCATGCAGCAGACGGGTCGTCTGTGGTCTGTCCCCCGAGGCGCTCGGTGAGGGACAGTGGGACAGAGTGCCTCAGAGGTCCCGGTTCCCACCGGCCCCTGGTTCCCACCGGCCCCTGGTTCCCACTGGCCCCTGGTTTAGGCTCCACTGAAGGCCGGGCCGCTCTGGTCCGGACCCGGTGGGCTGGACCGTCAGAGGGCCCTAGTCCAACGGTCCGAAACGCAACTGAGAAGTGCCAAACGCAAGTAGCTTTGTTGGCGGTTCTATGGCCATGTTGCTGTTATAGCGGCGGATAAATGACTCTTGCGCCCGGCGCAAATCTAAAAAGGGTTGGTCTGAAGGAGCCTAATTACCCGTAGGTGTGTTTTGGGCGTAACGTGCAATAAACCAATGAGAGGGCCAGCTCCCATCCCCTTTAAGAGCCATGAGCGCATTTGAATCTGACGAGTTGATATTTTGACAGCGCGTCTGCACTCTCCGATGAGACAGACGCACGACCACTTGAATTTCAAACTTCAAAAGGCTCAGTTTACGGCCAAATAACACGGCCTAATATACACATGGAGTAGCGTTTTCTTCCACAACTTCAGAAATACTGAATTAAATTTTGGCAAAGAAAACTTAACACACGTATGATATACGGTAACTGTTCCATTTAATGATACACGCATACAATAACAAAAATCTTTTCTTATCTGTATTGTATGCACTATCGTTATCGACTTGTGTTCCTAATATGCATGTGTCCCCCCATTAATATACATTGCCCTGGAGTCATAGACTGTATTATGTGTTGTGTGTTTAGTTTGCGTGTGTTTAAACAGATGGACACACACAAGCGCACCCGCATTCATTAATTATTTTACACATACACACACGCGTGCCCGCATTCATTCATTCTTTTTAACACTCGCGGTAAAACAATGTTTTCTCACAATCAAATACTCATCAATCCTAAAAGTTATGGGCATGTACATGATGTCTGCATCAAGAAAATATGTGTTTGCTGTACGGTGTATCAGCTGTTCTTTCCCAAATAATTGACCAAGACTGTGTGGCTTGGTTGATGAGAGAAGCAAAGTGTTTGCGCGAGATGCACAAGCAACATTATGCATGCGCCCTTAAAATAGCATCTGAACAACGCGCCACTGACTTTAAACCAGGTGTCTCCTGGTTTGTGGAGGAATTGGTTTCGGAAACTGCAAAATAGCTCCAGGGAACGTTTGTAGCAACGTGTAGCGACACATGCGTCAGTGTAGAAGGTCAATTGTGCCGGATGCAGGATGGGGCCCCAGAGAGTCCATCAATGGGTCCATGGACGTCTCCCAGTCACATGATCCAGTCCCAGCCAATCACAGGCAGAGCTTTGGTCGAAGGCTCCTCTGCAGCCAACCCATTCAGACGTGATTGACAGACTGTTCGTTGGCAATCATCAGAGATTAAAGCGTAGAGGTTGATATGCTAATGTCAAAGCCCAGATGGACAGCCCACGCGGGGGTTTAACTCTGAGGAGGGCCGTGCTTTTATCATGCGCAGGCCGGTTTGAATCCCCATTGTCCGGTGGGGGGGGGGGGGGGCTGAACATCACACAGAAGCCTTGTGCCGGTCACACTCCACCTTAAGGTACCCCCCCCCCCCTCCGAG
>OLKM01000338.1:291815-305290 GCA_900291075.1 Melanogrammus aeglefinus
GTTACTCGCTCGGGGAGTTTCCTTCTGAAATGGCGCGGATGTGTTCTCTTCATTCACGACTTCACTCTGCGACCATCTGATGAAATCAAAGTTCGCGATGTTTGACGACTCACAGGCTTCTTTGTATTAACTATTGACAGTGGTTAAACGGCCAAAAAGTACCCAAACATGTGTTGTCTAAGACAGTCGTAGATTCCTTACAATTTAAAATAAGGAAAAACGGGCATATTTTAGTGTCCTTAATAAAGAAATCTTCTATAGGCAACAGCCATAGCCATAGCAGCTATAGCACTCAAGAAGTGCATTAATCGGAGGACCTTCTTTCGTTCCTGCCTAGAGGACCACGTGGTCTACGGCCCACAGAGCGCCCAGGGTGGACCTGACGGCAGGGGGTCCGACGCTGCGTCATTACGCACGACGCGTAGATTCAACGAGAGACGATATTGTTTCTATTTCTTCCCACCAAAACCATAGGTCGTCATAACATTCACAAAAGGTCCGAGATGAGCGACCAATGTGGTTTTCTGTGGACATTTTGGAGTGGGCTAGAATCACAGGCTTATGGGTGAATGCACATTTCCATAAAGTTATCATAGTTTTTTCTCATTCATAAATTGGCTGAGTCTTGTAGGCCTACTCATAATGGAGTATTGCTTTTTTTTTTTGAGCATCAATTTATTAAACTTCTTAACCAATACAAATAAGAAAATAGGCTTGTTTCTAACTGCCAGCCTGCTGACTGCTATCTGGACTAACATATTTATTTAATGTTTTTTTTCCCCTTAGCAAACTTTGGAGGGCAAACACAACTGGGCTGTCAGCCACCGGGAAGTTAAGCCACGAGTCTTTGTGTTGACCTTGGCCAGGAGACTCAGCTAGAAACTTTAATAAGAGTCGTGTGGCTTCCTTCTGATGACAGCTTCTGTTGCCAGGTAGAGTTCCACCAGTCACTCCAACCAGCTCCCAGTCCACCTCCTGAAGGTCAGCTGGCCCTCAGGCGCATCGTGTAACCGACGTGACGCAACACAGGACGCCATTGTTACCGTGACGATGTGGAGACGTTTTAATAGGCCGGTCTAATTACACACATATTAGTGTAGGCAGGAGAGAGCAGGCTTCTCATTACAGGTACATCTGAAGGAGCTCAGTCATTTCCAAATCGGCTATCCACCGAAAATGTATCTGTACAAATGCAATGAAACATTTCTAAACCCAATGTCGTGACAGTTACTGCCCCATCAGATCTTTTATTCTTTAAATCGTTCTTTTATTCACCCACTGGTTGGTTCGTCTGGGAGATTTCAGCCCCAGCTCCTTCCTTTATGAAGCTGCTGTCAGACAAAACCCACAGAAGGGGCGAGCTGTTTGTCAGCCGACACAGACCCATAACGGGGCTGTGTGTGACTGAGGCGGACACCAGAGGGCAGTCAGAAAACTATTACAGCGTGGCTAACTCCCCAGCCTGCCCCCTGGTGCTGTAGGACCTCTCAGTGGACCACCGGGGGCCGGCAGCCGGAACCCTGAGCGGGACGCGGGGTCCCTGGTACCGGGGGGGTCCGGATACAGCGACTGCCGTTACACTTAACCGCCCCCAGAGGCACTGAACGCGCCGCTCTTATTGGAGCTCCACAAAGCAATTTGTCATCTACGCATGCTGTCCCCAGTGGTCAATTGAATCCAGAGCATGTACAGAGTTCCCTGCAGGCACTGCTGAGATGTAGGGGAAACTATATGTCCCCCGGAAAGCAGGCGGTTTATAATAATGAGGTGTAAACACACGCTTACTCCTAGTGCGTGGCTGCCGGCTAAACGCCTTAAATGTGTAATCAGTCCTGGGTCGTTGGGGGGTCTGCTTAGCCTTGATTAAAACTCGCTATTTCTGAAACATCCCTCGAAGCAACGGTAGATAAATGAGCCATCATCTTCAAATGGCTCTCTCATCGCCACAGACGCAGGCTGCCATCAGAATCTGAATCTGTAGTCCACGCCCCTCTGCTCCACACAGGGAGATCGAGAGGGGGACTGGGCCGAGGATCTGACGCTGTCACTAAAGACGCTCAGAATGAGCCACCCTGACCCCGGACGCTGCACAACACGACAGGAAGCGGCACACTGGGCCACGTCCTCTGATAGATGGCTGCGCATAGTGCTGCACATCGGAGAAACAGAGAAAGGGAAGGAGTATCTCAGCAATCAATTGCTGTATCTATTCATGACGCAGATAAATCAAGCCCTCATAATTAGCGAGTGCCACTGCAGCATTGTTGGTGTTCCTGTGTGTTGGCGGTGATGTTTCAGCTGTTCTCTCCTCCTCCCTCATCTCTCTCCCCTCTCTCCTCTCCGCCCTCCTCTCTCTCCTCCCTCCTCTCCTCCTCTCTCCTCTCCCCTCTTTCTCCTCCTCCCTCCTCTCTCTCCCCTCTCTCCTCTCTCCTCTCTCCTCTCCTCTCTCCTCTCTCCTCTCTCCTCTCTCCTCTCTCCTCTCCTCTCCTCTTGTTTCCGGTTTGTGTGCGTGTGAGCGGCGGTGGTGGGGGTGCGAGTGGCGCAGAGTTTTGAATTGTTTTCTGTTCCTTTTTCCCATTTTTTCCCTGGTTTCTCCGTCTGTTCTATGTGCATGATCAGGTAAGATTTATTAATACTTTTACTGTTGGCCGATCGATCAGTGGTTGTGTCGGGAGGTTTTCGGGAGGAATGGCGTCCTCCGAGACGCCACCTCCGTCTATCCGGCAGGGAGTTAGGATAGTCCCGCCGGATAGTAGCGTTACTGTGGAGGAAGTTCTGTTGGCTGTCGGGGAGTAGGTCATGATAAATTATCTTTTGCATCTAGAATGAACAAAGCAGTGGTTGTGTTCCTGAAAGGGGAGCCCCTTGTGTATCAGCTGGTAGAGAGTAGCGTGTTTATCAGGGACTTAAGGCCGATTCATACCTCCAGATCCGGACGAAATTCGTTCGTCCGTACCAAACGTAGTCTCCGGGACTACCCTTCAGATCTCCGTCCGCTCTCAGCGTTGTTATGGATGTTACGCAACGAGTTTCAACGAGCGAGTCGACCACGGGCGCTTAACTCAAAATGAATGGTTTGACGTTCCGTTCTGTGGAAGACAAAAAAGGTGCAACCGTGCTCTGGCACACGGTTCAATAGATTAACGGTTTTGCGCATGAGCACGATATCACGTGAAATATAGGTTATATATATATATCGTTCAATTTGACGGATCCCTGTGTGACTAGGTCGACTCGCTCGATCTGTGTCCGTGCGCAGATTACGGAAATCGGCGTGTTTCCGTAATATGCGCACGGATTTTGAGTTAAGCATCCGTAGTCATTTCACGGATTCCTGTGGGACCAGGCTCGTCATGTCACAAATTAACGGCATCGACAATCGCAAACATGGCATCTTATCTGTAGAGGAGAGGATTTTGCTTTGTGTCATCCGAAATCGGCAAAAAAAGTTGCAAAAGTGTAGGCCTAGCCGGCGGCATGTGACACCCCTCACCAACCCACAGATTATCTCCTCAAAATGTTGTTAAATGACCAGTTACAACTCATTGCCAAAGCAGGGGGAACAATAAAATAAAAAGGTCAGGTATATAGAATAATATAAGTATAAAACGTTAACAATATATATACATATACATATCAGATATTATACTACTCTATCTATTCTCGTGAATGGTCTGACTTCTGACTCTATACTGCCGCCTCGATTTCCGGTGGCATTGCTCCGTCTCTCCCGGAGCACTCCGGATGGGTAAGTTCAGAGGCGATGGACCCATTGACGGACGAAACGGTGTGAATGGGCCTTTATTCGTGCAGGTCTCCCTGCCGTCAGTTTCATCCACGCGGATCACCGTGTCCGGTGTTCTGCCGTTCATACCGAACGAGTTGTTAGAGAACAAGCTCTGATAGGTTCGGCAAGTTTGCCGGTGGATTTAAAACAGTGAATTTGGGATGTAAGGATCCCAAACTGAAGCACGTCCAGTCTCTGAGGCGGCAGGTGTTCATGTTCCTGGACTCGCCGACACAAACACTCGATGTGTCGTTCAGAGTGAAGCACGGTGATGGGTTTTATATGGTGTACGCCAGCTCAGGACAGTTCAAATGTTTTGAGTGTGGAGATGTGGGACATAAACGCTTTCCGTGTCCACATAGACAGCAGGGGGCGGCTCATTCCGCTGATGCGAGGGGCGGCTCCGGTGGGTCTGCAGCTGGCAGCTCCGGTGCTGGGTCCGCGGTTGTCGGGTCCGGTGCTGGGTCCACGGCTAGCGGGTCCGGCGCTGAGTCCGCAGCCGGGTCTGCGGCTGGCGAGTCCAGTGCTGGGTCCGCGGCCGGGTCCAGGGCTGGTGAGTTTGATGCTGGGTCCGCGGCTAGCGCATTGTGATTACCAATGAAGGACAGGGTATGTTAAATAGTCAGGCATCCTGTGAAGTAGAAGACATGGAGTATGACTCTGAGTCAGATACAGTATCTAAAGGTGAAGCTTCCATCAGGAACACAGATCTCTATTCTTTAGAGGAAACAAATCAATTTCTGGATGTGACATTTAAAAAGATAATGATTACTTCAGTGAGACTAACAAGGTGTACAGTTGGTGTACTGAAAAGATGAGTCGGTTTTGACCTCTTGGACGAAAAGAAACGCTTTCGCCTCAAAAAGCATATTACAATTCTGAGAAAAGCAAAAAAAGGTAAAACTGCTAAAAAAGACTAAAAAGTAACATGATCATGTACACACACAGTGTTTTTCCTCTTTTATATTGTTCCTTGCTTTGTTCATCTTATCTGTTTCTCTTCTCTGACCTCTCTATGCGGAGCATCAAAATAGGGTCTTTGAACATTAATGGTGGGAGAGACAGACACAGAAGGGCATTAATCTCTGAAGTCGCCACTCAAAAAAGGGTTGATGTGCTGTTTTTGCAAGAGACGCATACTAATCCAGCAGACGAGATGGATTGGGGTTTATGGTGGGAGGGTCTGTGTACCCTTAGTCATGGCACCAACCTTAGTGCAGGGGTAGCTGTTCTGTTTAGAAAAGATGCCAATGTAAAGGTATTATCTTCTACTCAAGTGGTGAAGGGCAGGCTGTTGATTGTCAGGGCAGAAATAGAGGGCTCTGTGTTCTGCTTTATTAACATATATGCGCCAAATCGAGGAACAGAAAGAGTGGGTTTTTTCACCCTGCTAAAAAATGAGGTCAAACATGACCAGACTGATCTTTTCATCTTTGGCGGGGATTTTAACTGCACTCTAGACTTTACTGTAGACAGGAGAATTGAAGAACCCCACCCACATTCATCTCAGAGCCTTAACAGTATCATTCACACACCTGGATCTGTTAAATACATGGAGGGTCAAACATCCGCAATCCAGACAATACACATGGGTGAGGGTCAGCAATAACAGGGTGAGTGCAGCTAGACTAGATAGGATTTACATTTCCAAAAGTCTGAGCTCCAGATTAGTCCACAGTCAGACACATACATCCAGTTGGCTTTACTGACCACCACTATGTCAGCATAGACGATCATTTCGCCAGGTGAAAGGGTTAAGTCCTACTGGTCTTTTAATAATAGTCTTCTGCAGGATCGTACTTTCTGCAAAAGCGTTGAATGTTTCTGGCAGCAGTGGAAATCTAGGAAAGCAGATTTTGTGTCTTTGAAGCTGTGGTGGGAAGTTGGTGAGGCACAAATTTGTGTTTTTTGCCAGCAGGATACCTCCCATTCGACTGCTAAAATAAAGGCGGCAGTTCAGGAGCTTGAAGCCAGTATTAGGAACATCGAAGAGGGATCACATAGGGATTTGGATCCCACCACGGATCATGTGCTGCAGGAGAAGAGATTGGAGTTGAGCTCCCTCCTGTAGGAGAGAGTGAACGGAGCTCTTGTCAGCTCTCGCTTCCTCCAGCTAAAGGACATGGATGCCCTGAGCTCCTTCTTTTTAATCTGGAGAGATCGGTGGCACAGACGAAGCAGATGACCTGCCTTAAGCTTCCTGGAGGCAGAGTGACCACCAGTCCGGGTGAGATGAGGACCCATGCAATGGACTTCTATGCTGACCTCTTTGGGGCAGAGCAATGCAGCATGGAGTGCCGCAAGGAGCTCCTGGAGGGGCTTCCTCAGCTCATCCCAGGAAAGAAAGCTGCTCTGGACTCTGAGCTGACTCTGGGCGAGTTGACAGTCGCTGATGGTCTCTCCACTGACTTTTACAAGCGGTTCTGGAATACCCTTGGACATGAATATTACATGGGGTTTTATTGGAGTGTTTCAGAACAGGATCGCTTCCTGTCCCTGCTTCCCAAGAAAGGAAACCTGGCCTTGCTTAAAACCTGGAGGCCGGTTGCTCTCCTTTGCACAGACTATAAGGTACTTTCCAGAGCCCTATCCAACAGACTTAAGGACATCCTGGGAATACTTGTACACACAGACCAAAGTTATTGTGTACCTGACAGGAAAATTATGGACAACTTATTCAAGATGTTATCGATGTGTCTAGATCCCATAATGTAGATTTGGGAATTGTTTCTTTGGACCAGGAGAAGGCCTTTGATAGGGTGGATCACTCTTATTTGTTTTCTGCATTTAGGGCTTTTGGTATTGGTGATGGGTTTCTGTCCTGGATTGGTTTATTGTATAGTGGTGCTCAAGGTATGGTAAGGATAGGGGCAGGGCTGAGTCGGCCAATCCCTGTACAGCGAGGGATAAGACAGGGTTGTCCTCTCTCTGGTCAACTATATAGCCTAGCCTTTCTGTGCATGTTGAGTGGCCGGCTCAGTGGTCTCTCACTGCCTGGGTCCTATAATCTTGATTGTCCACCTACTGTTTCTGCGTATGCAGACGATGTTAATATTTTTGTCTCCAGCCAGGGGGATGTTCAATGTTTTTAGGATACCCTGTCCCTGTACGAAAAGGCCTCATCTGCTCGGGTGAACTGGGCAAAGAGTGAAGCCTTATGGGTGGGACAGTGGAGGGTTCAGGCAGTGCCCACTCTGCCTGGAGGTCTTGAGTGGGGGAAGGAAGGCCTGCGAGTGTTTGGAGTATTTTTGGGCACTGAGGTTTTTCAAAAGAAGAACTGGGAAGGAGTTAAGGAGAAAGTGTGCGCTTGGTTGTCTAAATCAGCGGTTTTCAATAGGTGAGGCGCGCCTCCCCTGGAGGGCGCCAAAGAGCCAAAGGGGAGGCACAACACGAACAAAGAAAAAATACACATCCTTATGCAGCTCTATTGATATCGGTAATTGTGCGTGCGTGTATTAGTTTTAAAATGCATCGTTTCCTTGTCCCAAGTCAACAGGAGTCAGCATTAAGGGAGGACCCAGCTAAAAACGTAGGAAATATGATTTTGAATGCGTTTCTGGTTGTCTGTGGAGAGCGAGTTCCCCCAGATCTCCACTAGGGCTATGGAAGTCTTAATCCCCTTTACCCCCACGTACTTGTGTGAGTGTGGGTTTTCCAATACTGAGACGGTGATTAAAAAAAAAATACAGATCAATGCTGCAGGTGAGAGAGACGACGACGCGTATATTTCTCTCTGCACTGTGCAGCCCCGCATCGACACCTCTGAGCTGCGTATCAAAAAGCGAGGCCTCATTGTTCCCACTGATATGGATGATTCAATTGAAAGTCAAAGTTGTGTTGTCCTGAATCCATGAATTGATTGGGCCATAGGGTTGATGCCGCTCGTAGTGCAAATTATGTGAATTTGGCGCATTTTGTTTGTTGTTTAAATTTGAGGTTGTACGTGGCTGAAATTGTTAACAAATTTCATGAAAATATGTGAATCTGTTCGATCTGATAACAATGCCGGTTGTCGTTATTGATCAGAGAGAGCTGTCCATTGTGCCAGATTTTTTTTCGAGACGACACACAGCACCGATTACAGCCGTCGAGTGTCGTCGGTTGTAGCTTTGGCGCCGATTACACATGTTAAGCATGTTTTATTGACTAGTGGATAGGCCTACTGATGTTCAAGTCATTTTTAAAAGTAGCCTCAATTAGACCTGCATGAAGTTGGAAATGATTTGCTGTTGCAAAGAATCGTTTATGAATGCACTTTTAAAAAAAAGTTGTGGAAATAAAATGAATGACATTACATTTGATTAGTTATTGAAAATCATCATTTTCTGGAAAATTCTGTGGGTTAGGTCAGGCGGATGGGATAAAAAATTTTTTGAGGGGGGGCTCGACTGTCCTTACGTACTCTAAGGGGAGGCTCACATTCACCCAATTTGAAAAACCCCTGGTCTAAATGGAAATGGTTGCCACCCCAGTTGTCGTATAGGGGAAGAGTTCTGGTGGTCACTAATAACCTGGGTCGCCCTCGAACTCTTTGGCATAGGCTTATTGCTCTGATGCCTCGAGAGGCCTGATGGAGGACGTTCAGCGAGTCATCCTGGACTTCTTCTGGTCTGGCGCGCACTGGGACTGGCAGCAAGCCTCCACTACCTGCTGGCTGAAGGGGGCGGCAGGGACTGATTAACATCCAAGGCAAAAAATTGCCTCCTTTAGACTCCAAGACTGCACAAAAGACTGCTGTACAATTGCGGCCCAAAGCTGGTTTGACACAGCTCGGGCTGCTGCTGAAAGAGAGCTGGGTGATTGGGCTATGAATAAACAGATTTTCCTTTTACAGCTTGAGGGATGTGGAGCTAATCGGGACTGACACCTTTTTCTACAGCTTGGTATTGCAGCATGGCAGATTTTAAGTTGCACGTGCCACAAATGAGATTCCGGGCATGTGGTTGTTTGAGGAACGCTTGTTTTACCAATAAACTCATAAAGACTCAAACATTGCAGTCGTTGCCAGCCTTGCGAGCCTATCTTGATAAGAGAGCTGGCTGGCACCCAAACGGGCCATCTGATGAAGATGACAGCGGCAACATCTGTGGACGCGGCTTGAGAGAGAGAGAAGCAACATCACCTCCATCAGGTTGATGAACAGAGTGGTGGAAGAAGTCTGTACTGCTCTGCAACAACCTCTGAGAGAATTTGCACAAAACCGCACTCTGTGTGACACAGTTGGAGCGAAGAGGGAGAGTACAGTTTCTCCGTTCTGTCTATCACCCCAGTTGTGGGGGAGTGGCAGGAGGGAGGAGATCAACTGTCTCTCACAACCCCACACCTGGAGAATTTCTCAGGCTGCAGGGAAGAAGGATTTGTACCAAAATCTGCTCTAAGTGGTCTGAACATGCGCTCTTTGGCAGGCATGCGCAAAGTCGAAGTGGGACTGAGTTTTTGGTCCGGACGGATTTTCCCGAAAGCGAGCGCTGGCCGTTCTCTGTACAAGCTGCCCGTTGAAAAAACAGCAGGTTTCCAGTGAGGATTGTACATGGAGCAATAGCTACAAACAGATACAGAGCGCACCCTGGATCCAGAGCAGGGAGAGTGTATTTTCTGCTCTCAGATGAGACCTGGTAAATTTATTCGTTCAGATGTCCTCGCGCGTTGATAGTTGCTGTTTGAGGCTTTTTAAAAAGTGGGTTTCAAGGTCCTAGGGGAGTACTGTGAGCTCAGAAGAAGTGTGTAGTACAACATTGGTGAACTTTATCTGGTTCTGCCCAGAGTTGCCATCTGGCTAAACACATGCAGACAGCGGCTCAGAGTGTCGGAGTGTGGAGGCCGGTGCTGGTTCTCTGAATGGACTGCTGTAAGGACTGAGGGTGGAACATGGCTTAGTTATCAATGAGGACAATGAAGCTGAATGTAAGTTCTTGATATAGAGAAGACACCTCTCGTGGAGTGAGCAGTTTGTTGTATTTTTTGGGCTGTTTCTGGTTTGTTTTTGTTTTTTGTCTCGTAAGTATGAATGTGATCTGTTTTCACTCCTTGCAGTGGTGCAATAAAGGGATTTGAAAACCAAACCTCTCTCCTCTCCTCTCTCCTCTCTCCTCCCTCCTCTCCTCTCCTCTCTAGGCTGCTGCTGCCTCTGGGGTCGGAGCAGCCTTATTATGCTGTCGATGCGGCCGTCCTTGTGGTGATGTGTCTCCGTCAGCCTGGTGGCTCTCTGGGTCTCCGTCAGCCTGGTGGCTCTCTGGGTCTCTGGGGGAGAGAGAAGAGAGAGAGAGAGAGGAGAAGAGAGAGAGAGAGAGGAGAGAGGAGAGAGAGAGAGAGAGAGAGAGAGAGAGAGAGAGAGAGAGAGAGTATTGCTTTTCGTTCATCTGTGATAGACGGGCAAGATCGATTACCCGAACCAATCAGGGAAGAGATAACCTGATAGGTCGGGAATGCGGGTCTAACATGTAAATTGGCTGATTCAGAGGAAGAAGCAGTCAACCAAGCAGATGTTCACACACAGCGTTTCACCACTCATAGCTGATGGCTGGCTGTGTGTTATCTAACAAACTACACTCCAATAATAACTGTTAAATCTTACCTACTGCACAGGCACGGAAATTTCACAATTCTTTTGTGTTATTATTTATTAGTTTCACACAAAAGGCAGTAAGCCAGAGATGAAAAAGAACAACTGTGTAAATACAATGTATGTTAAGCTCAGACCATCGTCTGGCTGAAACAAGGATCTCTGAACTCTCTCTTGGAGCCTACATCCCCCCTCGTGCTCACTGCGACTGTCAGGAAGCAGCCCGATCTGCAGCTCTGTGAGTCCCGAGGTTCTCTCAGCCAGCAGCCTCTATCAGAGGCCTGGCCTCGTTACAACTACGACCGCAAGCTAGCGCTCCTCATCAGAGGGCCCGGCCGTCGTTAACACAAACGGACCTCTCTGCTCCTCTGTGAGGACTTACCTTTAATTCTATGGTGTCGTCGCTGTATTAAGTAACAGGCGTAATGTTGCAATGAGCGCACGCGTGTGGAACCCCGTTAACCAGTCTCTCTGCGGCACTGCTGTCTCCTGGAGGAGCCGGCTTTGTGACCGGAGTCTGTTGGTATCGATCAGCTCGCATCCCTTCAGAGAAGGCAGGCCGCTTAGGAGGAAGCTTGTGCTGGCATGCTTCTCTCAGAGTGTCACGCGGTTGCAAGCTCTCATCCATATTTGATGAAATACAATCTCTTCTCATTTTCAAGCAGGAAGGTAACAACTTGTTATTCAGTTTGCTTTTCTCTTTGCCTGCACTGTAAAGGAAATGTTAGGGTCACAACAACTCCCGGGCCTAAATCATTGATCTGATTCTGGCTGGGTTCTTGTTGGTGTACTGTATGCATGCTCAAAGTATGACCAATTATTTACACGTCAATAGATGGTGCAGAGCATGCTGCCTTATTGCAATAGCTCATGCCCAGGCCCACCTGGGAGTTGGTCTGGTGGGCAAACTGCTCCTTTAAGCACATTATTGTAATTATTATTTTGTCATTAAAACATTGGTGGATGTTTAATGAAACCGGATGGGTTAATTTATGTAGTTCCCTGGCAAGTAGAGAGTATTTTATATAGAGGATGCTGTTTGTGTTATCAGGTCTGCGCTAAACGACTGGCAGCATTATGTATTAGGCCAACATATCAGGGAAGGATTGTAGAGCGCATTCATTATATTTTTGTTACGGCTGGTTTGTATTTATAACCTTCTAGTTCTCTACTTTGCTACATTTAAATTGGATGGCGTGATATGTGTTTGCTCAAATGTTGTTAATATAAAATACAAAGCAAATGTGTAAGAGTGTACAATGTAGGATTTGGCATTTCAACGGAAGTTAAGGCAAAAATATATTTGAAGCGCGTCGCTCTTTCTGCTCGCTTGTGTGCTGAGGGTGCTCGCTGCATGATGCATTAGCTCTGCTGCGCTTACTGTTAACCCGCTGCATCCTGATCGAGACGGGCCCATTGTGTCTGTAGTCGACATTCCTGTCGGCGCGAGTCAGAGCATAAGTTCAGAATAGAGATTCTTTACACTGAGAGAGGGATGCGCTTCCAGGTGAAGACTGAGCTGAACGATCACCTGTACCTCATATACATCTTTGAGCTAAACTGTGTTGCGGGTCTGGGACACACTCTGGTTGCCTCTCCCCTGCTGTCTCTCAGCTCCAAGCCTGCTCTAGCTCTCTGGTTCCTCCTCCTGCTGGTCTCCCATCCGCTGCTCTCCATGCGTGGACGGTCGGCCTGCTGCTGTACCTGTGTGGAGTCGTTCGTCTTGCAAGGGTTAAACTGCGCGAGTGCCACCGTCAGTAGCGTGCACAATGCAGTCATACGTGGGGAACCATTATGGATTTTGAATCTCAGTTAAAGGCACGCAGTTGTTGATATCGTTTGTGAAGCACCAATGATGGAAAAAATGTACTGTAGACAATTATTAAGAACAAGTAAATAACGATATTAGTAAAACCACTTCTGCCCTCAAACTGAGAAAGGCACGTGCAGTGGCCAGCACGTAGCAGATATGGCCAGACTAATCTCATGAAGCTGCAGACATGGAAGAGCAAGCGTTCATCAACTCCTGTTGTGCTTGGGAGAGCTGATCAGAACGGAGGGTGGCTCTCTTCAGCGTCGCTGTATTTTGCTGTGCCTCGACTCAAGAACCTCCTGTCATTTCCATCAACGTCACCAGGGCAAGGGCACGTCGTGTAAAAGCCGTGTTGTAAGTCTGGCGTGCCGGGCTCGCTTGTTGCCTCAAATGCTCCATCTGGAAGGGGAGTAGGATTTCTAGACGCTAGTGGAGAGGTAAGGAGGAGTCACTACCGTTCTGAGGAATGAAAGACTGTCAGGATGGAGGCAACAAGAAAACTAGTGAAGAAATTACTATAGCTATTACTGATTGAACTATTACTGATTACTATTGAGCGATGGAACTATGGGCACCAGGACGCGCTTCCAGCGATAGGGCACCGTGGCTGCAATGTTTGAGGCCAATGGTTCTTCATTAAAGAAAACAATCATCCCCCGAACACAATATAGCATGGTAAATTATGGCGGCATAGATAATTGGTGTTTGCTTGTGTGGTTGAGCATTCTGCCCATCCTCCTTTGAGATTTGGTAATGTATAGGTCACAACAGGAGAAAAGAGTTGATTCGGCTCAGTCCAAGCAAGCGATGTTGGGCTGAACACAATAACTATGTATCGCTAGATGCAAAAGAGCCATTACGACGATGGTACTGTTGTTATAGACATCTAGTAAGCTCTGGCATAGGTGAACATCAATGACATGAAAGAATATAGGTGGCTAATAATATGTTACCAGAGACGAGCGTGAGAGTGTAGTGGATTAATGTGCAACACATAGGGATTTATGGTATGAAAGGTGCATGAGTGTGATTTTCCCTAATCTAACGTCTGGAAGTAAAGCACTGACCAGTATTTAATGATTCAGAGGTATTTAGTGTGCCATGCGCGAGCCTTTACCTCGTCCGCTGTTCCCAGCATCGACACACAGCCACTATGGGCTTATATTGACTATCAAGAGAGTGGAATGGAATGAAAGTGCAATGGTGCAGATGCGGCAGAGACTTCTCGTCCTGCGCGCCGTCTCGTGAAGCCGCGTTAGGGCTAGAGGAACCCCGGGGTTGGTGGGGAGCCAGCGGGGCATCAGTCCTGGGGA